>CM029599.1:4984856-5108065 GCA_017311375.1 Mytilus coruscus | reverse complement strand
ACTAGGTTAAAATAGTAACACACTAGCATCAGTCCCCTTGTAATAACTTGATAAATCCAATACACGAATGAATCGTATCAATTTCATGTTGAAACGTACAACTAGTTGACAAAAGCCATAATGTGTTCCTTTTAGTATATAGTAAATTAATCGATGAAAATAAACTTCTAAAATACACTTAACATCAATACATTATTGACTTGGTTTTTTAAATGTACTAGCGAATGGTTCCATTGAAATTTACAAACACACTCAAATCAAGGTGACATTTAAATCTATTGAATTTTAAACTATTTAACATAAGAAGACAACTAT
Source organism: Mytilus coruscus (assembly GCA_017311375.1). Taxonomy (NCBI): domain Eukaryota; kingdom Metazoa; phylum Mollusca; class Bivalvia; order Mytilida; family Mytilidae; genus Mytilus; species Mytilus coruscus. The sequence continues at coordinate 5,107,750 of CM029599.1, read as the reverse complement.
TTGTTTTTTTGATCACCTAGTAAACAAACACAACACAGTGTCACTCCGAATTTCTTTAAAAGATCCATTGAAAATTTGCAAGAAAAATTATTTAGCCGAAAAGATTCAACATTGTGATTTATTATACATTCTATGTAACTGTAAGTAGATTATATATGTTTATTGTTTTTGTACAAGGTTATATTCTCATTATAATAACACAAAATTTCACGATAAAATGAGAGTGATTCGGGGGACACTTGCATAATATATATTATCTAAGTTACAAATCCGCGAGTAAAATAAATAAAATGTCCAGTATGCAAACTTCAATTTGCAATTACGAATGTATGATTACTGTTTTAAATAAGATATGTGGGCTAAAGAGCAAAATGATTAAGACGAGCCCCATTTTTAAACATAATTCGTAATTGTTATCTTTCTCGGTATGCATTAATCTATCCTTAATTTTATATATTGATATATTTGCATATCCTTATTTCATCTTTAAATAAATTGTATGACATTGCACACAATCTGCCCATTTATCAAATATATCAATTATGTTTACAAGAAGTTTTGTCGAATGAAACCCTTAGATTTGAAATTGAGTAAAGACAAAAAAGTATTTTTACAATGAGGAACGTTTCACATTAAAAAGTGTATTGTATCTGCTGTATCGTTATCATTGTTTTGTAAATGCATATTATAAACTCAACGGATCAATGTGGAAGGATCGGAAATAGACTGTTTTGCATAGCCGTGTTTTATAGATTGGAGACGAAAATTTTTTTTTTAAATTTAAAAAATAAATATTTTGTATGGAATTATTTACAATTAATTCATACATGATATATCTAATGGAGGTTTGATTTGAATGAAAATAATACATTTGTACATATGATATGTTATAAAAACTTCGCTGGATACGATATTTCTGTAGTCGTCCTTTTAGACGCATATAATTATACACACAGCATGGATTAGAAATGTTCTGTGACATGTTTAGCATCTGATGCTATAACGATTTTAGTAGAGCTAATGCGTAATACTAGGTCAAGGTAGTAACACCTATTCTTCAGTCCCCTTGAAATAATTTGATTTATTCAATTCAAGAATAAATCGTATCAATTTCATGTTCGCATGTACAACTGGTTTAAAACAGCCATACTGTTTTCCTTTTAGTATATTGTAAATTAATCGATGGAAATAAACTTCTAAAATACACTTAACTTCATTAAATTATTGACCTGATTTTTAAAATGTACCAGCGAATGTTTACATTGAATTATACAAACCCAAAAATACAAGGTGACATTTAAACCTATTATGTTTTAAACTATTTAAATTACGGAGACAACTGTTTTGTTTATCGATCACCTAGTACACAAACGACACATGGTGCTTACGGAAGTTGTAATTTATAAGTAGTAAACAAACACAACACAGTTATATGATCTATTGAATTTGCAATAAGAAGTATTTTGCCGAAAATAATCATCATTACTAATTGTAACACATTCGAGTTAACTGTTAGTAAATCATATTTGGTTTTATTTTTTGTACAAGGTTATATTTTCATCATTATGACATGTGATTTAACGACTAGCGAGTTATTCAGGTGAAACACATATTCTATATTATTTCATCTAGCAATCCGCTGATTTTGCATGTCATTATTTACGTGTAATTCGTAAATGATGATAAGGTTTATGTAGGTAAGATCGGAATGATTATGCATATGATAAACTTTGCTGAAGCTGCTGCTTGAATTTAAGTTTTCTTCTGTGGCGCGAACAGCAATTGTTGTTAAGATGAATTCACAAGGGTGAATGCGTGATATTATATTAAGGTAGTAGCACACAGGCATCAGTCTCCTTAGATACTTATAGGATATCGTTGATCATCTCAACGAGATTGATTTTCTCGCTTGAGCCGGTAAGGCGAAAGTGAGAAAAGCAATCGAGTTGAGATTTCCAATGATTATGATAATCTGTTTATCGCTATTTTAACTATTACTACGTTGTCAATTTCATGACAATTTCATTAGCAACGGCACGTGCCCTTTTAGTTTCAAGCGATAATTTTTCATATCACTCGGCTCCGCTGAGAAAGGAAATTATCAGTCAGCAAGATCAAAGCTAAGTTTCGTAAAATAGCGATAATTGTATATAATGACAAAAGAATGAAGCTTGTCAATTTAATGTTCGCGTGTACACCTGCTTCAACACAGCTACAAATTATTGTACCTAATGCTATATTCTAAAAGGTTAACAATTCAACACTGTAATTAATTCTTTGAATAATGTTTTAATAGGTGTGAATATCGATTTTGCTATCAGTTAATCAAAACCATACTTAATATTATTGTTATACACATATATACGTTCACCAAATATATTACTTCACGGTACTACAATATGTTGATACCTATATTTTAGTATTGCACAAAGTCATGTTTTTCTTGATTGTTAATGGCGTCTTTACAAGAAATGCATTGGATGTTGGATGTGTACTGATTAATATTTTAGTCTTAGATACATAATTTTTTTATTAATTGTTATTGGCTTTGAACTAGCTGTCAGTAACTGCAAGTACACTCAGATCTGTACTTTTTGTCTTTTGTTTTTAGGGATGTATAAATACCATTCCACGTCCGGTCTGTATTTTTTGCTTTGTATCGATCTCATGAGTTCAACCCTATTCAACTGATTTTGAAAGTTAGTTATAAAACATTTACGGAATAACTTTATTATCATTTTTCATTATTGGTCACTCAAAATGAGTCGTGTATTCAAGTTAACATTCTTCCAAAGATCACAAAAACGATCATCACCTGAATATATTAGGCTCACATATGGACAACTTTGCAAGCTAAACGAACACTATTTAAATAAAAATTCCCATGATTCTTTGTATCGAAGCAAAACCATTTAGGGACCTGTGCCCGTATTAAATCCGTGGAAACCAGTAAATTGTTGAAGATTATATGTTACCATCTAGATGTATATTGTGATTTTCTTTTAGTGGGTTGCTGACACATTTGAGTATAATTCATGTATCTCTTCATTTATTTATGTGGAGATTTGTCCAACTGGACATCAAAGTTCATATCCTTCTGCAGGAGCCTCGGTGGGCGAGTGGTCTAAGTAGTCCAACTACTGTATCAATAATCCGTCAACACATAAGTTATGATTTCGAATTTCACACGGGGCAGCTGCGCTGGAAATTGATCTTTATTGACTATGATTGTCAATTTTCCTACCGAAGTTTGGTGGCTCTCTCCTGGTACTCCGAATTCCTACACCGAAAAAAAAAAACTGACAACCACAAAATAGCATAATGTGTTGAAAGTGGCGTTAAACACCAATCAGTCAATCAATCAATCATATCCTTCTTACGTTTTATCTTAGAAATGGTCGGTTCAGGGTGTTTATGTACTATCCAGCATCATAATGGTCATAGTTATTAGAAGAAACCTTTCTTAATGTAGTATCGATGGAGTCCCGCCTTCTTCGATAGTAAGTGGATTTAATATTTGTTAAAATGTTTAATAAAATTAAAAAAATTTTGAATTGTTGAATGTGTTTTGCTTAACGCCCAGCTGCAATTATCCTTTATAATTATTCAAGATAGAAACAAGTTCACAACTAATAAACTGCAAATAATATCTACGCAGTGCAAGGTGAGTTGACTGGGATGAAGGGCATGACATTTGGACTGCCTCTTGAAAATTAAGGTATGTTGAAAAGGGACAGAAATATAAAAATAAAGAGATTTGGTATGATTGCTATGAGACAACCTCTCACCAAAGTTCAATTGAAGTGAATGGAGTTCAAAGAAAGAACAAAAGTAATAATAAAAACTATCAGTTAACAGTTCTCCCACAAGCTAAAGCAAACAATACATAACTGTTAATTATATGACAGACACAACAAGCACGGGGACACATTCTACAGCACCTGCAAAGCACGAGCCACAAACCCTGCGATTAATATAAAAAAAGAAGATGTGGTATGATTGCAAATGAGACAACTATCCACCAAAGTTCAGAAAGTTTGCCTTGCAACATGTCACCCATGCATTGACGTTTCAGTTAGTTGTTGCTAAAATTAAATAACAAAAATACCGAACTCCGCGGAAAATTCAAAACGGAAGGTCCTTTATCAAATGGAAAAATCAAAAGCTTTACCAATTAAAAGTTTCTTTAATATGCAAATACAATGGTACTCGCACTAAGCGAGTCATTCAAAATATACCTGAATGTATATTTCTACATCCCACAGCCAAATTTATAACCACATAAGCTAGGTTTTTACTGCCAGAATAGAGAATTCTAAGGCAGAACATGTATTTCTTTACTACAGTCAACCCTTAATGGGTCGAACAAAATTTGGAGCAGAAATGCATTTTTTCAGCATACAAGTTGTCATTTTAACTTTTTTTTTTGTTAAAATTCAAATTCAAAATGCAAATACAAATTCAAATATATGTTATTGTCAATTAAAGACGCCCATTACAGGCAGAATAATCAAGTTAAATTTGGTACAAATGATTACAATGATAACAATGATTTGAATACACTCAAATCTATGAATATAATGAAAAGAAGAAAAAAAAAAAAGGACACAATACTGTATATTTATAAATATTGTATGTTTCCACATTGACAAATACAGTGATCATAAAAATATAGAAAATTGGCATCAACAAAATGAGTAATCTTATCCTACTTACCACTAATGATAAGTTAAATGATATTTGGTATGCAGTTGTTTAAGCATTCGCACATTTAATTTCCGTTGAGGTTAAAATTTCTGCTTAGCTTGATAAAGGCAACAGTAGTATACCGCTGTTCAACCGTCATAAAATGATTAAGAGAAAACAAATCCGGGTTGTAATTGAGTCAGTTTAGTATTAAGCATTAATGGTTAGATTCTGATATTTGAATACTTTATAAATATCTAATATACCTCAAGTACTAATTAAGCGAACAATAATAAAATCATTAATTTGAAGAAAAAAGACACCTATCGAAAATAACTGATAACTAATTCAAACCAGATCAAACAACTATAACAATTTGTTAAAGAAAAGAACTCCCATTTAGAAAGGTATTATTATAAGAAACAACTGAGGAGTTAATCGTACCTATTCTGGGGGAGATCTTGCAGGCCAATAAATAACTAACAGCTATGCAGAAAAAACAAATGCCCTTAGGTACCTAAGTGGCCGGAATGGCTACGGCACTGAATTCCTGAGAACAAAAAATGAATCTGGACCTCTTCAGGAGATATTCTGAAGAAGAAGCAATTAAATACAAAATTCAATGTGTCAGCGAATATAGCACATTTTTGTAATGTTAAATTACTTAACTGATGTTTCCGATGATTTATTTCAAAATACAAGTACGTCACTTCAAATGAAAGACACAACTGTAATTGTTTGCTAAAAAAGGTTCACACGGGAAACTGTACTACAAAAGAGACGACTTTTTGTCCCGATTCTTATTTTTTTTCTTTTTTGTTGGTGATGTTCAGTTGGTCCCTTCTAACAGTGTGCTTATTTGGCCTTGAGCTGTTTTCTGCTCTTTGGATTGTTGTCTCTTTGACACATTTCTGTTTCCATTCTCAATTCTATTATTTCACATTTTTTTCACTATGTGTGTGTCTATTGTCACGTTTGAGATTTCAAGGAAGGTAATTTATGTTAAACTGGTAAATTATCAAGTCAAGGATTTCATAACCACAAATTAATTACCTTTACCAAATTCTATCATAGATACAAAGATTTAGTAAGAAATTTGGCTGCACTTTTTACAGTAGAATTCTTATAAAAAAACGAGATATCTCATCCTAATTGTTAAGATAGGTTCATTTATAGAGCACGTAAATTTAGATATTATCCATATAATCATGTTTAAAGAATATGCTTCCATCTGAAGGTGTCAAATATCTTTTTAAAAGATAGTACCTATTTGATACAAATCTCATCAGCTAGAAAATCAGCTCACCCTAGTGGGTCCGCTTGATATTCTTGCTGATAAAGTCAGTGTCAAAAACAATAATGTCATTATTTTATATTTATCAATATTGGCACATCTCATATCCAGGTAAGTGGCCGAGTGGTCTAAGTAGTTACTACTGTAATCACTAGCCAGTCAACACTGAGGTTGTGAGTTCGAACCCCGCTCGTGCGGGTGCACTCGACTCCAATCTTAATTGACTAGGATTGTCAGTTTTCCTATCGAAGGTCGGTGGTTTTCTCCGGGCACTCCGGCTTCCTCCACCAATAAAAACTGGCCGCCATGAAATAGCCCAAAAACGGTGCTTAAAAGTGGCGCTAAAACACCAAAAAATCAAAAAATCATATCCAGGTAATTTTGTTTTGCCTAGCCCCCTCAATCATGTTTATTAGGTTTGAAAATTTGGCATGGTTTACTTATTTAAGTTTGTGATTGCGCCAATTTAAGATAACCCGCTTATAGGTCTATGATATTTGGTATGTAGATATATCAGCATTGTTTACAAGTTAAATATAAAAAAAAAAAAAACAGATGTGGTATGATTGCTAATGAGACAACTATCCACTCAAGTACAAATGAGGTGGATGTAAGCAATTTTAGGCAATTGTACGGAATTCAACAATGAGAAAAACCCACACCATATGGTCGGCTATAGAAAGACCCGACAAGAAAAATATGAAACAATTCAATTGGTAAAACTAATGGCATAATTCATAACAAAACAATTTACGAAAAAGTTTGATATTAGGTCAGTTTGAGATGAACCCCTTATGGTTAGTCTATGATGTTTGGCATGCAGCTGAGTAAGCTTTTTTTAACATACTTCACATGTTAAAGTGTGTGATTAGGTCAGTTTTAAAGAAACCAATATGGTCAGTCTATAATATTTGTTATGCAACTGAAGTGAGTTGTATTAGTGTAGTTTGTATGCAACACGACGGGTGCCACATGTGGAGCAGGATCTGCTTACCCTTCCGGAGCACCTGAGATCACCCCCAGTTTTGGTGGGGTTCGTGTTGCCTAGTCTTTAGTTTTCTATGTTGTGTCATCTGTACTATTATTTGTCTGTTTGTCTTTTTATTTTTGGCCATGGCGTTGTCAGTTTGTTTTCGATCTATGAGTTTGACTGTTTCTCTGGTATCTTTCGTCCCTCTTTTGTATGTTAAAGTTTGTTTAATTTAAATAATAAGGAGATGGGGTATGATTGCTCATGAGACAACTATCCACCAGAAATCTACATTAACTGACGTAGATTAGAAACTCTATTGCCTTCAACAATGAGCAAAACAAATACCGCTAAGCAAGCTATTTATAGTCTGACATACTATATGTAAAATAATTTTTAAAAAGCGCGAAATCCGATAGAAGAAGATAACAAATCAGTGCAGGAATTATTCCAAAAACATTCAGTTAAACTGTTCATTTTATTCCTTTTCAGAAATTTAAACTCATTTATGTCTTATTTTTCAGTAAATATACCGGTGCTTTTCTTCATAAGAGGGACAACAACCAAGATTTATACCAGTTTGAAAGCCGTGAATTTTGCTATTTAACTAATAATTAGTTTTGACCGTTTCAATGACAATCTTCTGTTTGATAGAATCCAGTCTATAATTTACAAAAGAAAAAAGAAGTCATTACTATGGCATCTCTTTCTGCAGAGGAAGAAAACTATGTTCGTATGAGTTTATTATTAACAGGAATTTCTCCACGTGCAGCGAGAACCTTCTTTGATAGTGAATTTGCTCCAGCAAATTTAGATGCAACAATTAAAAAAGAGAAAAAAAAATTGCATGAATTGAAGGAAAAGCACATAATCAACCAATCACAGTGGAACATGTTGTTTCCAAGATCTCCTGGTAAGTGAAGAAATGAAAAAAAGCCCTTTTTTAAGATTCCAAGTTAATATGTACATACAACCCTGTGATATTTATATTATTCATACCCAAACTTCTGTTTATAAAACAAATTTTATCCTGTGGGAGGTTAAGGGTTAATCCCTGTTAAAGTCAAACCAGACATGAAAATCTGTATTTGCTGCTTCTCCGCTAAGCACGAGGCATGTCGGAATAAGAACACAGACTTTGTTGGTTAGAAATCAAAATACTGAGTGGGAAGGGTGACATGTCTTCAAATGGACTCTAACCTTGCATAATGAACAAGTGCTTGACAAAAATCTGGCTCAGTGTGTATGTTTAATACAAAGCATGGTCTATATTTATATGTCTACATGAGTTTACGTCCTCATTATTATTTTAAATTGTCACTTGAATCACTGGTCAGCGGCTTAAAAAAAGCAAGAAATAAATTTGATATTAAGGCGTATGAAATTTAAAAATTACTTAATTAGTTTATTAATAAATTGACAAACCTGATAAAGGACTATGGTGCTATGTTTTTCTTTGATTTCATGACATTTTTCAAAATGTAAAGCATGTATTATTCACAACAATTTTGAATGAATTTAATCTGTTAATCTGTTATCAATCTTGTCTGACAAAAGTAAAAAAAATCTTTTATAATTTTATTTGGCTTTTCTCATTAGATTCCTTAGAATTTTCGATAATAGGATTGTTTGAAAGGTATACAGAAATTATAAAATAACTTGCATACATCACAAAACCATCTTATGAATATGAAAGACCAACCATAAGGTTATCAATATGTGACAGATCAATTTTCAATACAGTGTGAATCAATATTATTATTTTGTTTTTAAATATACCTAAATATAGTTGTGGCAAACTTCTACTTTTTGTAATGTGTTATGAAAAGTTTTGCATAGTTGATCTGATAGCCCTTTTCTATAATAACAAATAAATAGAACTATACATTATTTGTAATGATTATGTTGAAAAGTAAAACTGTGCGTATACGATGTTTTTGATATTTATCATGTTTAAGTCAAGCGTTTAGGTTAATCAGACAGAATTGAAAAAAATATGGCCGTGCTTACACCTACAAAATTTAATCTACGTATGGGCAAACTTGTGCATCTGGTAATGTTCTAAGGCATGGTAAGAACTAGTTCATTAAATTACAAATGTATGTTATGTCTAAGAAGATTGAAAACTTACCTAGATTTTGAGATTTCTTTCTGTTTTCGTTTCCACATAAGTGCTTAAATAAACAAACAACTATACAGTTAACTCATCAGCACCGTTGAAATCACCCTCTGTTGTCAGTTTACTGTCCATGTGACTTTTAGTATCAAATGTATTTCTTAAATGATCGAGATTCTAAAACTATGATGTGACTTTAAGTATCTGATGTATTATCTACGTGGTTCTAGATTTTCTAAACTTTTTAATGTCACTTAAAGTAACTGTTGTGTTTTGTTGCTGATCAGCTGTTCTTTATACTTCCAAACATGTTAAACGGAAGACATTATCTGACAATTAATGGGTTTTATTCATTGTCGAAGGCCGTATGGTGACCTGTAGTTGGTCATTTCTGTGTCATTTGGTCTCTTGTGGTGAGTTGTTTCATTGGCAATCATACAAAATTTTCTTATTTTTATAATTAAATGAATAGTACTTGATACGGTCCACTCATTTACACAGGTATTAATTGCCCATCTATTTTCCATGTGACTTTTAGTATTTGATGTCCTAGTATTTTCCAAATGTTCCAGATTATAAAACTATGATGTGACTTTAAGTATCTGATTTATATCTAAGATGTTGTAGACTCTATAATATTTTATGTGACTATAAGTCTCTGATGTATTTTCCAGATGCTCCAAATTAAAACTGTTGATATGACTTTAATATCTAATGTTTTTATCAGATGTTTCAAATTCTAAAACTTTTAATGTCACTTTTGATATCTGATTTCTTTTCCAGATATTCCAGATTCTAAAGCCTTTGATGTGACTATTAGTATCTTGATTTATTTTTCAGATGTTTCAGATTTAAACACTTTTGATGTGACTTTTATAATTAGTATCTGATGGATTTTATAGATGTTCCTGATTGAAAAACTTTTGATGTGATATTGAGTATCCGATGTGTTATCTTGATGATCTTTTGATATGACTTTTAGCATCTGTGGTTTTTTATTGATTATTTTCCAAATTCTTAATCTTTTGAAGTTAATTATATTTACTGATTTTTTCCAGATGTTTTAGATTCTAAAACGTTTGATGTGACTTTAATGATATTATTACTGAGGAATTTGACTCCAATGAACCCTCCTCTTAGTGGATTTGACAAATTACCATCTGTCTTGGACACCACGCAAGCTGCAGATTTAGCAAGAATAAAACATTACAGGAATGAACTAGCTCATCTACAGAATTGCAAAGTAGACACTGCATTCTTCACCACAGCATGGACTGATATAACTGGTGTATGTATATATGTATATCAATATTCATTTAACGGAACATATGTCACAAGGCGGAAGACATGCCAACATAATTACTAGACACCTAATTAAATATAACGAGCCATATTAAACACATCTAAGAAAATAATTTCAGTCAGTTGTAGACAACTTTATTCACTGTGTCTGTAATCTATGATATAATATCTTGTAAACTTTTTAAAAAATGCACCTTTACCGAAAAAAAATATTGTTTTTGGTTTTTAGTAGCCAATATTCTAATAATTGTTAACACTACATTTTTTACAAAATGATTTAACCCGGTACGTAATTCAAAATTTTAGGCATAACATAAATTCATAAATGTGCAAAATGTTCAATGAAGTGCAAGCAGTGTTAAACACAATTCAAATCACCTACCGCAAACTTTTTGCATGTAATTTTCCTCCTTACAGAAAGTGAGGTAAAACAATTCGTGACTAATTATACATTTACGCTTGCTCACATGACAGTGAAGTTTAGCATAAGTTTTGAATTTGACAATAGAGATTTTACGAAAAGTGTGTAAGTGTCAGTTCATAAGTATTCTCTGAATCAACAACACAGTAGTCAAACGACAAAAGTGAAGTAAACATGAATTTTGAGGCATGTAGCCAATTTTGAGTTTAAATGCATCAGAGTCTCTGTCTATGTCAACGTTATAAGAATTTTGATCATGGTCAGGGTGGGATGATAGTAATCTGTTATTGAAATCAATTGTAATATAAACAGTTTTTCAATTAATCGAATGTAATCTGTATTCGTCAGAATTTTTATTGCAAGTAGTTTAATCGATTAAAGCAAAAAATATTTATCATTGGTTACTTTTCAAATACATTTTTATCTCTTTAGTGTAATAGTTTGCTGAAAGAAACCTTATTCAAATTAAAATACACAACTGTTCAATTTATAGAACAGGTTTCTTAAAAATTCAAAACCGAAAATCCTCTATCAAATAGCAAACTCAAAAGTACAAAAACATAAAACGAATTGAAAAGAGCTGCTATATCTCTGACTTGATTATTCCAACTAAAAGATAAATTCATGTGTAATTATGAATTACAAATTTCTATATTTAAATCAGTTTTCTTCTTTTTGAAATTTGTTTTCAAAGGAATCTTCAAACACTAAAATAAACTATGAACGTTGTCTCATTGGCACTCACACCACATCTTCCTATATCTATGAACATACCTGTCAATATGAGTAAAGATAAACAACTAAATTTCAGTTTGTATGACAGCAAATGATCTGATATATTAAAACATGATTATTTACAGATTTGTATCCCCAATCGTCCTGTCGAAAATCCAAAATTCAAAGTAATCTGTTATTGATCGATTGCACAACAAGCCTTCATGAAAATGATTGTTAATCATTTACCTTTGTCACTAATCGTACCAACCCCTGATCATGGTAAATGAATTATCAATTGCAAAATGGTTCTACTTCGTTTATAAAAAGAAAGCGTTTTTCTTCATGCAAGGATCTGTAACCATGGCTGTCTACCTGGAAGATTGTACCCGCCCCTAATCTTAAATACATGGATCATCGATCAATGTTAAGTTTTTTTTTGTGTTTTCTCAGATACTCTATGCGATAGGTCAACGATATTTTTCTATGGACTGATTAATTAATGTACATGTCCGTCTGGCAGGGTTTATCTGAACTTGACCTAATGTTCATAGTATATTGGTCAATTTTAATTTTGTTGTTGTAAGTTAAGTTTCTCAAATACAATGAGCAATTTATAAATATAGTTAGTGTTTGGAATGATTATAATCAGTACATTGTGCGTGACCCCTTTAACTGACCGTGACCTTATTTTCATGGTCAATGTTAAGTTATCATATGTGAGTATGAAATGATCGTAAAATGCACTTTTTCGTTCGTTGATTGATTCGACCCTGACTTCGTTTACAGAGATTATTGAAAATATTAATATGAAAAATAAGATGTGGTGTGATTTCAGAATAAACAAATTTCCGCAAAAGTACAATGAACTAAGTTATATAGTCATATTTTATTTTTATAAGTACAGACTTTTATTCGAATTTCAGTAAAACAGGCGCGACGTTTCAGCATATGCACTCCTGTGTATTGATTAAGTGTCATTAGTTAATCCCTCTTTTCTATTCCAACTAATGCTGTGTATAAAGCATTTGTTACGAAATGACTTGATGTAATAATTTAAATGTGGGTATCAAAATCTGATGTGCTACATCCCAGCACCAGGAATGCTAATTAGTAATTATTCAAGACCAAGACATCTTTTGAACTTGTCAGCCATCATTTCCCTAAGTTAAAACTTATCAGCAGATAATAAAGAAGTTCATTTTAATAACACTGTGAAGAGTTGCTGCTATTCGCATAGTTTTACACTACAATATTTTGTAACCCAACAAAAATCATTTCTTAGAATAGAAGAAAATCGAGAGATAAAGTAACTTGAATAATTCAATCGTTATGTAGTGTTTTCACAGATACATACACGCTAAATACAAGCATAATTTGATTTGGCATTTACCTATCGCGATAAAATTGAAATAACAGCTGATTTGGCTGTTTCTTCCAAGAAGCACAAATCACAATCAATGATTTCTGACATATGATTATTGTATTATAATGTCATTTGCTTGCTAGAAGAAGAGATCTATTCAGAGGATAGCCCAAATTTATACAGTTGAGGGAAATATTTGAAAATTTCATTTGTTAATCTGTTTGGAAATGGGGTTTGTTTTACATTGTAAGAATTTAAAAAAAAAAACAATGACTTATAATAAGGACAGTGCCAGAAACGTTTTTTAGAATATCAAGATGTTATCTCAATGTTAACATGTAAATGTAGGAGAGGGGTTATATTGCATTCATTTTGTCAATCTGTCTGTTTGTTCATTTGTCCAATAATTATTTCACCAACACTTCTCTAAAGCACTGCAAAAATAAAAGAATTAATTCTTATTAGATTAGCAGTTTGGCAGTGATAGCTTATACTCAGTGTGTTTATTTCTGATTTGTCAGACACCTACATTATTTTACAAAACTTACATTATTTAAGTATTATAGATATATTTATATTTTAAATGTTTGTCCAAATATTCTCTAGTACTTCGGAATAGAATCATGGTATATTTGGTCAACAGCCTTACAATGATTAGTTTGTAATTTTTCTGAATTCTTGATCTGTCAGATAGATACTTTTTTATATATGTGTTAGGATATGCCAAGCATAATTATAATGTTTGCATTGTTTTAATATTTTATTTTATGATTTTTTTTTTTACCATATCTGAACAACACATACATCCTTATTTGAAATACAAGTATGTGATATTGCTTGAGAGAAAAACTAATTAATGAAGACTATCCGTAACGTAATTCATCCATAGGTCTAGAACATAGGTTGTGAATTACACAACTTTGCCTTTTAATTGAGTCTTCAGAAGAATCTGGAACACCCCAAAAAAATAAATAAAACAAACAAAAAAACCCTGTTTTGATTTTGTTTTCTTTTGTGAGGTGCGTGTTGCATAGTCTTACATAGTGCTTTCTAATCTCTTAATTTTTTTTTTGGCCATGACGTTTCAAATTCGTCTATGATTTATGAATTGGAAAGACTCTTTGTTATCTCCCCCTCTTTTTCCAACCTTATAGGTTGCACTTTGTAAATACAGGTGTTTCTCAAACCACGCCTCTTTAAGGGAGATATATAATATTCATAGAAAATTAATTTTGTGTATGTACTGGTTCCCAGTTATGATCTCTGTTTAATCTCATAGAGACATAACTTGGGAATGTTACCAGTAAAAATACATATGCATATTGGTCGTATTGAAATATATGGTAATCCTAAAGTCAAGGTGATAGTTAAGCAATTTAGTGTTAACTACAACTCTTAGAAGTTCGGGGCATATAAACATTGAAAATATGCCGCACAGCCCTATATTTTGACCTTTGAAAAAAGTTGTAGTGCATATGAACTTTCCATTCTAGGATATATTTTTTTTTTGGTCAAAACTTCATAGTACAAGTGGTACAGTTTTGGCCGTAAAAGAAGTTCCTATGGGAAATTGAATTGTGGATATTTACAGAAATGCAACCTTTATGAATCAACAAAAACTGTAAACTGTATTTCATTCTCATGACTTATATTGACTGTTCAATGGAGTTTATGATCTGCAATGACTTTTTTTTTTATCAATTATGTGTATGTTTAGTTCATTAATCTCAAATTCATAATATAATGGAACAAAACCAAATTCAATTTGAATGAGTCTTAATTTCAAATCGTTGGATATCTTTTTTAACCTTACTTAATGGTATAATCACTTTCTTAAATCAAAATAACTATGAATTATTTTTTCTCAATTATTTGAATAAGTTGTTTCCAAATAAATCTATAATAATCATAATGAATCCATAAACGGGGTGACCATTGCAATAAGAGCAAAAATATAAATAATATTAGTTTCAGTTAAATGATTGAATACGCCCTTTAGAACCTGAAAATTTAATTGACGTTATCAAGACGTCAGAAAAGGAATTACCAAAACAATAACTGCAATGATTTAATATTTGTTGCATCTTTGATATGTTTGTCAACATTATTATCCAATATTTTTTGTCAGGCCATTGGTAGATTGGGTGGACATCAAATGAAGCAAGAGTGTGATAATCTAAAAACCAAACCGCTAGATCAAACCAACCAAGAAATTTTAATTGAAATTAAAAGGGCTAATGATGAAATTAAAGAGCTGAAGAAAGGTCTGAAACGCTTGCACACTGAGATGGAAAAATGCAATGAATCACTACAAGAGGACCACAAAAAGATGAAGGAAGAACATATGAAGGTGCCAACAGAAATTGAAATAATGAAGAACTATCAAGAAGATACAGTACCATGGAATATTAGAGGTAAACAGTTAGAGAAGTATATCAACCCTGTCATTTTAGAAAGAGATGTTTTATGAAAGTTAGACAAATGTTTTGACTTGTACCTTGATATACTAGTATTAGAGGTAAGAATTATGAAGACAGTTCGGTGTTTTCGATTAAACCCGGTAGGTTATTGCTGATATCTTTAAAATATGTTCAAATATTTCATTATATACATGTCTTAATATAGTTGAAGGTAAAAAGTTGGAGGACAGATTGATCCTGTGACACTTTGGAAGTTACCTCTGGGAGAAAAGGCTGATACTATGGGTTATACGGTTTACTACTGACCCCCTACGGATCAATAGAGGGTTAGCAAAAATAATAGCGGGTGAAGCCGAATCCACTTTGTATTTTACTAACCCTCTATGGATTCATAGGGGGTCTGCAGTGAACCATATAACAATTGTATCGCATACGGGATCGATGTTTTTTGCCAAGTTTTGTATAAAAATAAACAATAAAATACAATGGCATTCACAGGTGATGTCACCATCATAAGTAGACATGACGTCATGTACTCCATATAAAATATACTGACACCATATTGATCCGAAGGGGTCACCACGTGACGACGTTTAACTAATCATAACGTCATTAACATACCCGAGGTGCGATTACTGTAAGTAACAACCGTTTGTTTAGTGGTCACTGGAAGATAAGAATGTACTTTGGTATGTCGGAGGTCACAAACGGAAGCATTTTAGTTGTTACCTTGAAAGTACGAGGTCATTATCGGAAGACCATGTTGATTTCTTATAATTAAGGTCAGTTCATGGGGAATCACTCATTAGTAAGTTTAAATTGGTATGCAATTATACAATTGTTCATTTTATGTTCACGGAAATTATTCTGACATATACCTCCAGTCATGGTTCAGGTTCAAGCATTGTTGTTTTAATTTCAAAATTAGCCTTTTCCTATCAAATAACATACAAAAAAGACATATCATTATGTCAACAGTTTATGAAATATTATAGAAAGTTTGTATTTCACTAAAAAAGGCGGAGACGTGCATGGCATTTACACATTTAGGAAGTTGAAATTCAAAGATATTATTTTATGGCAATAGACAACTTCCGAGTTCGTTGCATTTCCGTCAAAAACTTCAGTTTTTAGTGAACATCATTCGGTGCGTTTAGGAGCGTCGTCACTTCCGTTCTTATGTTGAGCGATTGGTTGAAAAAATATAATGCTGTATTGCATGAATTATTCGACAAATTAAATTCTTTTAATTGATATTGGACCTGCTATTATTAGAAATTGTGATAAGTACAGTAAGCCACATGAGAGCATCCTGTCCTATACTCGGTATTAACGCTTAAATACAGTATATGACTCCTGGAGCACCTCTACATTCGTATCAAACCTCCTTAGTTACTTTGTCAGGTATGGTCCTTGGAATGTTTAATATGTATGTATTGAGCGATCCTTGTATTCGAGTGTAACTGAGCTATTTTGTCACTAACGGCTTTCATAGTTTTTTTAATGTTTGAACGAGCGTCCTCCAGCAAATATTGTTTTCATCAGTGTAAATGCATGTACTTTTTTAATGTATCCAAGTTTGATAAAATTAAGTGATTTGTTAGATGCTAACAGTTTTATTTGCTGAACTGTTAAAATTATATAACATTATAACATCGTAGATAAATAAACAATAGCGTTCAAATGTACTGAATAATACATCCTTAAATACACATTTGTGGTGTCTGACGTGGTGGGAGATAGCTTACTGTACAAAAAGACGGATAATAAAACTTCATTATGTTATCCTAAATCTCACCTAAAGCTTATTACTGCTTTATTAACAATCAATTGGAAATTTATTAGTTCTAGGTTTGAACTTGCCGCCAGCAGAACTTTGGGCTACCTGCCATTGACAACAAATGGAAGTTTTTAACGACCTTGACTGGCTATACAGCCCTTGCACGGTCGGCCCTGGTTGTCGCCTTTTTAAGCATTTAAATAATTAAATTTTTACCATATGGTAATTGATATAATATCTGCCATTGCAACAAATGGAAGTTTTTAACAACCTTGAATGGCTAAACAGCCCTTGCACGGTCGGTATCTGCCATTGATTATGGAAGTGTTTAACGACTTTGAAGGGCTTTACAGCCCTTTCATACATACATTCCCTGCCGTTACACTTGTACACAAAAAAAATGTAAACAATGATAAACTCATTTCAAATTCCAGAGCTTTCACATAAAATCAATTGCTTTACTGGATATAAATCCCCCTAGTACCAACATATGTACACACCTAACGTGTAAAATTATGTTTTGGCTATTGAAATGCCTCCCTATGTAATTTATTGACAAAAAGTGAATTAATGCCATATCTTTGATTACAAATTTAAAATGTTTCACTTGCTCGCTGCGAGCCAAGTTACTATGCGTGAGAACACAACCGTTAAGTTTAAAAGATAATATTTCTGTTTCTGAATTTATAATTTCATAAAAAATATTTCCAATGCCTTACAGTTCTTACGGAACAACTATTATATTTTGTTTATCGTGCAAAATGACGACCACAAAGACTTGATGATCTTTAATAGAGCAGAGATACAGATGATCCCGTCTTTCTGGTAAATGACGCCACAAAGGCGCACAAAATTGACTTACTTTTCCAGTGAAGGACATAACTCGAATATGGTCTATTGATATAATATTTTTTGACGACTTTTCAATAATTTATGGTACTTGACGAAGGTTGTGTTTCTGTCCAGCAACTTGGCTTCTTTAATCAACAAAATGTTGACATTAAAGAGCCAACGTCGCTTAAAAAGACGTTAACCCCAACAGACAAGCAAACAAAAATGATGTTTGTTTGTTGGTTAATGTTATAGTGTGTGATAACATTTTGTGAGGGAATTCGATGTTTGCTATACCACTGTTCATTTCAACGCACTTTATGACAATAACACTCTTCCAATCAGAATAAAAAATTTTGCAGTGTTTTAAGAAATGATTTTACTTTGTATCCACATATTATTTGTGAAACTATAAGTGTTTAAAAATGGCGTGTTTTCTGTATAAAGTAAATAATTATGAAGACTTTTGAAGCCCAAATTTTCTATTGCCTTAAAAACGCAAATGAAAGATCCTAAAATATACCAATATAGAACGACATGCTTAAAAATTATAGCAAAACTTTCGGGTTTACAAATTGTTATTGGTTATTGCGAAAATTGAACGTAAAAACCTACCAACTTTACCCCTATTACTTATTATGATGTGGAATACACAGTAGATAAATTATTTCTAATAGCCTATTGTGGAGAAAAAAGAGAAAGCTTACAAATAACACGTTTTAATGCATTAAACAAGTCATTTTTAGAAGATAAATGCCGAAATACATTTTACGCACGGCTACGCTCAGGGTAAAATAATCGAATATAAATGCCCAACCCATGGTTAAATGAAAACAAATCTACGGCTGCCATGAATTATTTCGATTCTAATAGGACAAATTCGGTAATTTTGTTAACCGTGAAAGCCCTATACATACGATACTGTTTTGGCTGTTCCGTTTTACACAATTTTGATAATATTAGTAATATTATATAATTCAATAATTTTTTTTTTAAATCACATTTTTCACTTATATATTTTCTTTCAATGTAATTTTATTCGTTCTGAAGCGTACAAGAAGCTTTAAAACGCCCGGTATTTACATTTGATTTTTTTTTTACGGAAACATATTTGTGACGTCACCTTGTTTCATTGCCATGTCAAGACAATAACATCATTTCGCGAAATTTTCGTTTTATGAAATTTTACCATGAAAAATAAATTGAAATGGACTGATTTGTTTTTGCTGTGGAATTGAGATAAATATATTGTATCTGAAGCTTGGCCTTCGTAAACTGGGAATTTTGATGTCGAAAATTGAGAATATCTGGCAGTATAAATAAGTTGGTGGTAACGCGGAACAGCGGTTTTTGTGTTTTACTGCGTTTGCGCTTAAGATAGATATATTGTGATTATACTGGTTGACGATAATAGGTCGTCATATTAGAATAATTGTTTATCTTAACAAAAAAACATTTTTCAGTCTCATTGTAACATACTAATTATAATTAATCCCAAACTAAATGAGTCAGTAAATAAAGTCAAATTATGTACGATCTGCCTTATTTTCTACATCAAAAGTCAAAAGTCAATACGATCGTTTTTAGGTCAACTTCGTCAACCTCACAAAATCTTGTAAGGCACTATAATATTAGATTGTTTTGGTGCTCTATAGTGGAGAACACAAGTTGAGGCTATTTATTTGAAGAACAGATTATTGATATCCAAAGAAACAAAGACTATCTTTTCTCCTGTAGATACCATTCTCTTTAATTGATAAAACCTAGCTTGTACATAACAACCATCTGAATTGAATAAACCATACAATTGATCAAGCATCTCCATTTAAGGTAATATAGTATTTGCCATACAATAGAGTAAAGTATCATCCTCGTATTGAACAATCAAATTTTGCATTTCGACATGAAGTATAATAAATTGATACGTTCAAATTAATTGAATGTGAATTTGTTGCATTGGTGGCTGTGTGCTTTAAGTAGTCAATCCCTAGACTGTCATCTCTGCAGTTGTGAATTCGAAACTCTTTTATGACATTGCGCTAACGACTCCAATCTGAATTGACTATACTTTTTCTTTTCCTGTAGAAGGTTTGTGGTTCTCTCCTATTACTTTGAATACTCCACCAAACATGTCAGCAAGGACCCTTCTTGCACATTTCGTATGAGGCAAAAAGGCTGATGCATACAATGGAAATGTTCATAGGTTGTCTATTTTCATAAGTTTGACATCAGCATTTAATTTAGGATATGTTATCGATTAACATATTAAAACATCTTTCGGAATTTGTGATTTCTTTAAACAAAAACGTTGTTGTTTCCTTAATTGTTCCAAATTTCACCAAAATTAAATATGCGTATCGACATATTACACAAAACAACTGAACGAAATTTCATCAACCTCCTACAAATTCTTTTGAAGTTTTTGCGTTTCTAAAAATTGTGAACGATCAGACAGACAAAATTAAAACTATAGGCTCCCCTATCCCCGATGTGCTGCCGTACTATAAAACACATGTTATTATGTAGCTCATTGTGCCGAAATTAGCTTCAAACGTCAACAATCAAAAATTGAATATCAAATATACCGAACTCCAAGGAAATTTAAAACGGAAAGTCCTTAATCAAATGGCAAAATCAGCAGCTCAAACACATCAAACGAGTGAAAAACAACTGCATGTCATATTCCTGACTTGGTACAGGCATTTTCTTTTGTATAAAAAGGTGTATTTTTGTGATTTTACTTTTTAAACCTGGTTTTGTAGCTATGTAGCTAGCTTAACTTCTCTCTTGTATGCCAGTTGCATAGAAGTCTATTATATGGCATTCATATATTGTTTTATTAAAGTACAACCTGATATTACATAATAATACAAATAAGAAACATATTTTATAATGTCAGCCAGGCCCTATAGGCCTGTGATGCACTGTACTTCTGAAGTTCTCATAATTATCTGTTATACGCATCAAATATCAATTTAATTGTACAATAAAATAGTACTTATTTTTTTCATTAATGTTTGTGTTCTAATATTAGAAATGATAGTGATAAATTATGACACTATTTTAACACCGTCACTGAGTAAAAATTTGATATTATCCAGATCAGACATGTAATCGAAATTACAGTTATATCTCTGTTGACAGTTCATAAACATACGCTTTCTCTGTAATGATTAGGCCGGGTATGGTAGTAAAAAGTGTCTATCGTCTCCTACGGCCCAGTTCCGCAAACATTACAAAGTCGTTTATCAGCTGGGATGCCCCAGTATCGCCCTTTCACGATTTCAAGGAGGAAAACACCACATCTTAGTCTTGCAATTGCTGACCTTTCTTGGCGTGAAATATTTGATTTTAGATAAGGCTGAACACTTTATGTGGTGTTGAAGTCTCTATATGTGCGGAGTTTTGGCATAGCTACTATGGCTTTTTTCCATGTGATCTGGTATTTTTGCATGAACATATAAAAAAGAAGATGTGGTATGATGGCCAATGTGACAACTCTCCACAAGAGACCAAAAGACACAGAAATTAACAACTATAGGTCACCGTACGGCCTTCAACAATGAGCAAAGCCCATACCGCATAGTCAGCAATAAAAGACCCCTAAATGACAATGTAAAACAATTCAACGAGAAAACTAACGGTCTAATTTATGAACAAAAAAAAAACGAAAAACAAATATGTAACACATAAACAAACGACAACCCCTGAATTTCAGGCTCCTGACTTGGGACAGGCACATACATATAGAATGTGGCGGGGTTAAACATGTTAGCGGGATCCTAACCATCCTCCTAACCCAGGATAGTGGTGTAACAGTACAATATAAGAACGAACTATAAAAATCAGTTGAAACTGTCTTTTGCAAAGTTTCTTATAAACTTTGTACTAAGCCCATCCGTACATTTCGAGTTGAATAAAGTATCAAGTCCACTTTTATTTATAATCGACTTTATATTGTTGTACCGCGTGTCCTTATGATTTCGTGAAAAACGACATTCCTATGCATATATCCGTGATGCTATTCTTTCCGAATGCATATTTACAATCCGGCACCAAAGCTTTATCATCTGACATAGATTTCAGATAGAGACTGGAATCCATGCCATTTCACCGGTCATTCCCAGTATCGTTGTAAACTTTCCGACTCCTAAGAAAGATTTTATAGCCCTATTGTGCAGTTTATTTAGTCCGTCATACGGTTTGATCACCCATACTCCAGCACAGTAGGTCATAATTGGGGGCGACTGTATTTTCAAAAAGTTTAGTATACGTGTAATAATCCAATCCATCGATACTGTAATATTTCGAAACAAGGAAACCGAAGGGAGCGGATTGTGTAGTATAATCAACTATTTTGAATAGTTTTAAATTCAAAGTTGCAACTGTACCTTTCCTTACGTGCAGTACTTTAGTTTTGTCAATATTCACATTCAAGCGCCATGTTTTCGACCAATTGTTCAACGTGTTTAGTTGTGTTTGTAGACCCTCAGTGGAGCTAGACATTTTATTTGCAAAGTACATGAGCATGTATCTATTATATGAGAATTTATGTTTAGATAAAGATTAGAAAATGCGATTGATAGCCATTGATACCACTTTCCTCCAAAAATGCAAAGGTAAAATAACTGACACTAAAAATCTTGATATGACCGGTTTAATTTGACCAAGATCATTTCATAGATTTGGTTGATATTTTCAAAACATTCATAAAAGCAAATGTTTGCAATCCCCAAATTTATAAAAGCAAAGGTTAGCAATCCCCAAATTAATAAAGGCAAAGGTTTGCAATCCCCAAATTTATAAAAGCAAAAGTTTGCAATCCCCAAATTAAAAAAAAGCAAATGTTTGCAATCCCCATATTTATCAAAGCAAAGGTTTGCAATCCCCAAATAAATAAAGGCAAAGGATTGCAATCCCCAAATTTATAAACGCAAAAGTTTGCAATCCCCAAATTAATAAAAGCAAATGTTTACAATCCCCAAATTCATAAAAGCAAAGGTTTGTAATCCCCAAATTAATAAAAGCAGAAGTTTGCATCCCCAAATTTATAAAAGCAAAGGTTTGCAATCCCCAAATTTAACAAAGCAAAAATTTGCAATCCCCAAATTAATAAAAGCAAAAGTTTGCAATCCCCAAATAAATAAAAGCAAAGGTTCACAATCCTCAAATTTATAAAAGCAAATATTTCTAATCCCAAAATTAATAAAAGAAAAGGTTTCCAATCCCAAAATTAATAAAAGCAAAGGTTTGCAATCCCAAAATTGATAAAAGCAAAGTTTGGCAATCCACAAATTTATAAAAGCAAAGGTTTGCAATCCTCAAATTAATAAAGGCCAAATTTGGATATCCACAAATTATAAAAGCAAAGGTTTCCAATCCCCAAATTAATAAAAGCTAAAGTTTGCAATCCCCAAATTAATAAAATCAAAAGTTAACAATCCTCAAATTTGTAAAAAAGAAGCAAATATTTGCAAACCTCAAATTAATTAAAGCAAATGTGTGCAATCCCAAAAAAAATAACACCAAAGGTTTGCAATCCACAAATTAACAAAAGCAAAGGTTTGCAATCCCCAAATTTATAAAAGCAAAAGTTTGCAATCCCCAAATTAAAAAAAAGCAAATGTTTGCAATCCCCATATTTATCAAAGCAAAGGTTTGCAATCCCCAAATAAATAAAGGCAAAGGATTGCAATCCCCAAATTTATAAACGCAAAAGTTTGCAATCCCCAAATTAATAAAAGCAAATGTTTACAATCTTCAAATTCATAAAAGCAAAGGTTTGTAATCCCCAAATTAATAATAGCAAAAGTTTGCATCCCCAAATTTATAAGAGCAAAGGTTTGCAATCCCCAAATTTAACAAAGCAAAAATTTGCAATCCCCAAATTAATAAAAGCAAAAGTTTGCAATCCCCAAATAAATAAAAGCAAAGGTTCACAATCCTCAAATTTATAAAAGCAAATATTTCCAATCCCAAAATTAATAAAAGAAAAGGTTTCCAATCCCAAAATTAATAAGAGCAAAGGTTTGCAATCCCAAAATTGATAAAAGCAAACTTTGGCAATCCACAAATTTATAAAAGCAAAGGTTTCCAATCCTCAAATTAATAAAGGCCAAATTTGGATATCCACAAATTTATAAAAGCAAAGGTTTCCAATCCCCAAATTAATAAAAGCTAAAGTTTGCAATCCCCAAATTAATAAAATCAAAAGTTAACAATCCTCAAATTTGTAAAAAAGAAGCAAATATTTGCAAACCTCAAATTAATTAAAGCAAATGTGTGCAATCCCAAAGTAAATAACACCAAAGGTTTGCAATCCACAAATTAACAAAAGCAAAGGTTTGCAATCCCCAAATTTATAAAAGCAAAAGTTTGCAATCCCCAAATTAAAAAAAAGCAAATGTTTGCAATCCCCATATTTATCAAAGCAAAGATTTGCAATCCCCAAATAAATAAAGGCAAAGGATTGCAATCCCCAAATTTATAAAAGCAAATGTTTGCAATCCCCAAATTAATAAAAGCAAATGTTTACAATCCCCAAATTCATAAAAGCAAAGGTTTGTAATCCCCAAATTAATAAAAGCAAAAGTTTGCATCCCCAAATTTATAAAAGCAAAGGTTTGCAATCCCCAAATTTAACAAAGCAAAAATTTGCAATCCCCAAATTAATAAAAGCAAAAGTTTGCAATCCCCAAATAAATAAAAGCAAAGGTTCACAATCCTCAAATTTATAAAAGCAAATATTTCCAATCCCAAAATTAATAAAAGAAAAGGTTTCCAATCCCAAAATTAATAAAAGCAAAGGTTTGCAATCCCAAAATTGATAAAAGCAAAGTTTGGCAATCCACAAATTTATAAAAGCAAAGGTTTGCAATCCTCAAATTAATAAAGGCCAAATTTGGATATCCACAAATTTATAAAAGCAAATATTTGCAAACCTCAAATTAATTAAAGCAAATGTGTGCAATCCCAAAATAAATAACACCAAAGGTTTGCAATCCACAAATTAACAAAAGCAAAGGTTTGCAATCCCCAAATTTATAAAAGCAAAGGTTTGCAATCCCCAAATTAATAAAAGCAAAAGTTTGCAATACTCCATTTTATATAAGCAAAGGTTTGCAATCCCCAAATTTATAAAAGCAAAGGTTAGCAATCCCCAAATTAATAAAAGCAATGGTTTGCAATCCCCAAATTTATAAAAGCAAAAGTTTGCAATCCCCAAATTAATAAAAGCAAATGTTTGCAATCCCCATATTTATCAAATCAAAGGTTTGCAATCCCCAAATAAATAAAGGCAAAGGTTTGCACTCCCCAAATTTATAAATGCAAAAGTTTGCAATCCCCAAATTAATAAAAGCAAATGTTTGCAAACCCCATATTTATCAAAGCAAAGGTTTGCAATCCCCAAACTAATAAAAGCAAATGTTTGCAATCCCCAAATTCATAAAAGCAAAGGTTTGTAATCCCCAAATTAATAAAAGCAAAAGTTGCATCCCCAAATTTATAAAAGCAAAGGTTTGCAATCCCCAAATTTATCAAAACAAAGGTTTGCAGTCCCCAAAATTTATAAAAGCAAAGGTTTTTAACCCCTAAATTTATAAAAGCCAAGATTTTCAATCTTAAAATTAATAAAACCAAAGGTTTGCAATCCCTAACTTATTAAAAGCAAAGGTTTGCAATCCCCAAAGTTATAAAAACAAATGTTTGCAATCCCGAAATTAATACAAACCAAGGTTAGCAATCACCAAATTAATGAAAGCAAAGGTTTGCAATCCTCAAATAAATAAAAGAAAATGTTTGCATCCCCAAATTTAAAAAGCAAAATTTGCAAACCCCAAATTAATAAAAGCAAAGGTTTGTAATCCTTCAATTAATAAAAGCAAAGGATTATAGTCCTGAAGTATATAAAAACAAATATTTGCAATCCCGAAATTAATAAAAGCAAAGGTTTTCAATTCCCAAATTATCAAAAGCAAAGGTTTGCAATCACCAAATTAATAAAAGCAAAGGTTTACTATCCCCAAATTTATAAAAGCAAAGGTTTGCAATCCCCAAATTAATAAAACAAATGTTTGAAATCTCAAATTTAAACAAGCAAAAGTTTACAAACCCGAAATTATTGAAAGCAAAGGTTTACAATCCCTCAATTTATAAAAGCATAGGTTTGCATCCCAAAATTAATAAAAGTAAAGGTTTGCATCCCCAAATTTATAAAAGCAAAGGTTTGCAATCCCAAATTTATAAAAGCAAAGGTTTGCAATCCCCAAATTTACCAAAACAAAGGTTTGCATTTTTTAAAATTTATAAAAGCAGAGGTTTGTAACCCCTAAATTTATAAAAGCCAAGGTTTTCAATCTTAAAATTAATAAAACCAAAGGTTTGCAATCCCTAACTTATTAAAAGCAAAGGTTTGCAATCCCCAAAGCTATAAAAGCAAAGGTTCGCAGAACCCTTCTTTATTAAAACAAAGGTTTGCAATCCCAGAAAAAAAAATGGGCAAAGGTTTGCTATCCCTAAATTATTAAAAGCGAAGGTTTGCTATCCCCAAAGTAATAAAAGCAAATGTTTGCTGTACTCTAATTATTAAAAGCAAAGGTTTGCAATTCCAAAATTTATAAAAGCAAAGGTTTGCAATCCCTAAATTAATAAAAGCCAATGTTTGCATCCCCAAATTAAAAGGTTTGCAACCCTAATATTTATAAAGGTTAAAGTTTACAATCCTCAAATATATAAAAGCAAATATTTGCAATCCCTTAACTAATAAAAGCAATGGTTTTCAATCCCCAAATTAATAAAAGCAAAGGTTTGCAATCCCAAAATTAATAAAAGCAATATTTGCATCCCCAAATTTTAAAAAGTAAAAGTTTGCAAACCCCAATTTAATAAAAGCAAAGGTTTGCAATCCCCAAATTAATAAAAGCAAAGGTTTGCAACCCTCAAATATATAAAAGTAAATATTTGCAATACCCAAATCAATAAAAATAAAGGTTTTCATTCCCCAAATTAATAAAAGCAAAGGTTTGCAATCCTCAAATTTATAAAAGCAAAGAACTGCAATCCCAAAATGAATAAAGCAAATGTTTGAAATTCCAAATTTAAAAAAGCTTAAGTTTACAACCCCTAAATGATTAAATGCAAAAATTTGCAATCCCTAAATTTATAAAAGCATAGATTTGCGATCCAAAAATTTATAAAAGCAAAGGTTTGCAATCCCTAAATTAATAAAAGCAAAGATTTGTAATACCCAAATAAATAAAAGTAAAGGTCTGCAATCCCAAAATCAATGAAAGCAAAGGTTTCCAATACCCAGAAAAATAAAAGGAAAGGTTTAAAATCCTTAAATATATCAAAAGCAAAGGTTTGCAATCCCAAAATTAATAAAAGCAATGCTTTCCAATCCCCAAGTTAATACAAGCAAAGGTATGCAATCTCTAAACTTATAAAAGCAAAGGTTTGCAATCCCGAAATAAATAAAAGCAAAGGTTTAAAATCCGCAAATTAAGAAAAGTAAAGGTTTGCAATCCCCAAATTTATAAGAGCAAAGCTTTGCAATCCTTAAATTAATAAAAGCAAAGATTTTCAATCCCCAAATTAATAAAAGCAAAGGTTTTTAATCCACAAATTTATAAAAACAAAGGTTTGCAATCCTCAAATTAATAAAAGCAAAGGTTTGCAATCCCCAAATTTGTAAAAGCAAAGGTTTGCAATCAATAAATTTATAAAAGCAAAAGTTTGCAATCCCCAAATTAGTAAAAGCAAATGTTTGCATCCCTAAATTTAAAAAAGCAAAAGTTTGAAAACCCCAAATCAAGAAAAGTAAAGGTTTATAATCCTCAAATTTAAAAAAGCAATTATTAGCAATCCACAAATTAATATAAGTAAAGGTTTAAAAACCAAAAATTAATAAAAGGAGAGGTTTGTGTTTCCAATCCCAAAATAAATCAAAGCAAAGGTTTACATTCCCCAAATTAATAAATGTAAGTTTTGCAATCCCCAAATTAAGAAAAGTAAAGGTTTACAATAAGCAAATAAATAAAAGCAGAGGTTTAAAAACCCCAAATTTATATAAGCAAAGGTTTGTAATCCATAAATTCATAAAAACAAAGGTTTGCAGTTCCTAAATTAATAAATGCAAAGGTTTGTAATCCCAAAAATAAATAAAAGCAAAAGTTTTCAATCCCCAAATTAATAAAAGCAAAGTATTCAATCCCCAAATTTATAAAAGCAAAGGTTTGCAATCCCTAAATTTATAAAAGCAAAAATTTGCAATCCCCAAATTTCTAGAAGCAAAGATTTGCAATCCCCAAATTGATAAAAGCAAAGGTTTAAAATCCCTATATTAAAAAAATCAAAGGTTTGAAATCCAAAAATTTATAAAAGGAAAGGTTTGCAATGCGAAAATAAATCAAAGCAAAGGTTTACAATCCCCAAATTAATAAATGCAAAGTTTTGCTATCCCCAAATTAATAAAAGCAAAGGTTTGCAATAACCAAAAAAATGGAAGCAAGGTTTAAAATCCCCAAATGTATACAAGCAAAGGTTTGCAATCCCAAAATTAATAAAAGGAAAGGTTTGCAATCCCCAAATTAATAAAAGCAAAGATTTGCAAATCTCAAATAAATAAAAGCAAATGTTTGCATCCCCAAATTCAAAAAAAGCAAAAGTTTGCAAACCCCAAATTTATAAAAGCAAAGGTTTTCAATCCCCAAATTATCAAAAGCAAAGGTTTGCAATCCCCAAATTTATAAAAGCAAAGGTTTGCAATCCCCAAATTAATAAAGCAAATGTTTGAAATCTCAAATTTGAAAAAGCAAAGGTTTACAAACCCTAAATTATTTAAGGCAAAGGTTTGCAATCCCTGAATTTATAAAAGCATAGGTTTGCATCCCCAAATTAATAAAAGTAAAGTTTTGCATCCCCAAATTTATAAAAAACATATGTTTGCAATCCCTAAATTAATAAAAGCAAAGGTTTGCAATACCCCAAAAAATAAAAGCAAGAGTTTAAAATTCTTAAATTTATAAAAGCAAAGGTTTCCATCCCAAAATTAATAAAAGCAAAGGTTTCCAATCCCCAAATTAATAAAAGCAAAGGTATGTAATCCCGAATTTATAAAAGCAAAGGTTTGCAATCCCGAAATTTATAAAAGCAAAGGTTTGCAATCTCAAAATAAATAAAAGCAAAGGTTTAAGATCCCAAATTATTAAAAGTGAAGGTCTGCAATACCTAAACTAATAAAAGCAAAGGTTTGCAATACCCAAATAAATAAAAGCTAAGGTTTAAAATCCTTAAATTTATAAAAGCAAAGGTTTGCAATCCCAAAATTTATAAAAGCCAAGGTTTCCAATCCAATAAAAGCAAAGTTATGCAATCCCCAAATTTATAAAAGCAAAAGTTTACCATCCCTAAATTGATAAAAGCAAAGGTTTGCAATCCACAAGTTAATAAAAGCAAATGTTTGCAATCCCCAAATAAATTAAAGCAAAGGTTTAAAATCCTTAATTAATAAAAGTAAAGGTGTGCAATCCCCAAATTAATAATAGCAAAAGTTTGCAATCCCCAAATTTATAAAAGCAAAGGTTTGCAATTCAAAAATAATAGAAGCAAATATTTGCAATCTTTAAATTAATAAAAGCAAAGATTTTTAATCCCCAAATTTATAAAAACAAAGGTTTACAATCCCCAAATTTATAAAAGCAAAAGTTTGCAATCTCCGAATTTAAAAGTAAAGGTTTGCAATCCACAAATTAATAAAAGCAGAAGTTTGCAATCCCCAAATTTATAAAAGCATAGGTTTGCAATCCCAAAATTAATAAAAGCAAAGGTTTGCAATCCTCAAATTAATAAAAGCAAAGGTTTACGATCCCAAAATTTATAAAGCAAAGGTTTGCAATCAATAAAGTTATAAAAGCAAAGGTTTGCAATCCCCAAATTAATAAAAGCAAATGTTTGCAATCCCCTAATTTATAAAGCATAGGTTTGCAATCCCAAAATTAATAAAAGCAAAGGTTTGCAATCCTCAAATTACTAAAAGCAAAGGTTTACAATCCCAAAATTTATAAAGCAAAGGTTTGCAATCAATAAAGTTATAAAAGCAAAAGTTTGCAATCCCCAAATTAATAAGAGCAAGGGTTTACAATCCCCATATTTAAAGAAATTAGATGTTTGCAATTCCTAAATTTATAAAGTATTTTTGTTTTCTAGCACTTTGTCGAAACTGTTGCTGTTCGTCTGATTTCGTCGAATTCAGTAGTTAATGCCTCGATATTAGCACGATTTATAACATACTTATCTCTGAATTATTTAGAAATTATTCGATTCAAAATCCTTCAGTCAAAGAAAACCTTGAACGAATTTAGTTATTTGTATAGCTCCTCATTTATTCAGGTACTTATAAATTCTTGGTTTTCAAATTTGGGAAGGAG
Organism: Mytilus coruscus; assembly: GCA_017311375.1. Lineage (NCBI taxonomy): Eukaryota > Metazoa > Mollusca > Bivalvia > Mytilida > Mytilidae > Mytilus > Mytilus coruscus. The sequence goes on along the minus strand of CM029599.1, from coordinate 5,077,422 downwards.
CGTTACCTGGTTAAGATATATCAAGAATACCTTTCGGTCTAAATCAATAAAAAATCATTTTCAATTTCGTGCACACTTAGAATCTGTAATATTTGTTAAACACACCATTTCTTTACCTGTATCAAGTTAAGCTATCAGGATAGTTTGTTAATGGGCTTTTTATACGCCCGTTTCGAGACGTATTATGGTATATCGTTGTCTGTCTGTCTGTCTGTCTGTCTGTCGTCAACGTCGGACAATCACTTGAATCGAATTGCATGACACTTTGGTAAATTGTTTATATCTATTGACGTAAGCTCCCTTTCGATTTGTATAAATTTTAGATTTTACGTTTCCGAGTTATGAAATTTTATTCATAAATTATTCATGATTTTCTGGGTTTTGGACAGTATCTTTAAAGTGCTTTGACCACTTTTCATGAAAATTTGGTGACTGATTTATATCTAAAACGATAAGTTTTTCATAAATTTCTGATATGACAATGAGACTTTATTGAACACTTGACTGTTTTACCATATATGTTTTTGTAGGTGCATAAGTTTTTGATGTCATGTTAATTATTTTGGCATTTTCACCAATATAAAGTGTTTTCTTTTCGTCGACCAATTCAAATACCATACTAACAGTTGCATTGTTTTCAAATCGATACAAGTGTTGTTCTTGTTGACTTTTACAAATTTACAGTTTTGTTGAACTGGAAATGTGTTTATGAATTTTGAACAGCGGTTTACTACTGTTGTCTTTTTTTTTTTTTTTTTTTTTCCCCACCGTAGCGGAGCGGGCATTAAGTTTTATCCGTGTCCGTTCATCTGTACGTCATTTCCTGATGTGATAAAACGAAAAGCTAATTAAAGAATTCAAATATCGAAAAATCGCATTCGTGAATTAATGAGTTGGTCCGTCGCTCGTTGAATATTTTTCTTCATTTGAAATCTTCGGTGATTAGTTATTCTATAATTATTTTACAAGACGCTCTTAGAATTACAATTTCCATACAAAACAATTTTTGAAGCTTCGTCTGCAGGAACAACAACATAGTTATCGTTTATGAGATAACAGAGACTTGAGTCAATTATTCACAGAGCTTTTCAACTACGGATTCGACGTTTTATCATACAGAATAATATCACAACATAAAATGTTAATTAAATTTAAAAAATAGTTATATGTTTGATATATCATAAACATAGATAACAATAAAATTACCTCAAAGTCATTGTTTAGTCTTCAATACTTATTAGTTCATCATACTACATACAGACTGAAAACTTTCCAACAATAAGTGTGACTAGAAGTAGAATTCATTGGCAAAATGTATACTTTAGGTTAATATCGCCAAAACGATCATTGACAATGAAAATAAGATTAATTCCTCATTAATGTAGATAATTTGATCAAGTGATCATTTTTTTTATGAATTTATTTTACCGAGATGACTTGTGCTAACATTTCTATGTATTTATATCTTAAGTTTATGTTTCAGCAAGAATTAAGCAATTACTTAAAACCTGGAAGGAAAATGATGTAATGTTTATCAAGACTAGAGCTGCCGACCATGTATTCCAATGTACAAAGGAAAACAGTTGTGTAACTATTACTGCTAGTTCTGGTGTAGGGAAGACAGCAACACTCCGACACGTGGCTATACAAATGGAAGGAGAAGGCTATGATGTAATTATGGTGACAGAACCAGCTGAAATCGTCAATTACAACAATCCAAAAAAGAAAACATTGTTCGTTTTTGATGATTTATGTGGAAACTATTCTGTTGACCAAAGTGACATAAAAAAATGGGACCCAGTCAAGGAGACTATACAAAATATTCTTGACGAAAAACAAACAAAAATACTTGCAGCATGTCGATTACAAGTGTACCAAAATCAGAAGTTTAAATCTTTATCAGTTTTCAAGTCATGTGTGTGTAACCTATTATCAGAGAACTTGTGTTTGTCAAAAACTGAAAAACAATATATAGCTGAGTTATATCTTAAGACAAAAGCCTCAAAGATTACAGCCTACTATGATTTATATGATTGTTTTCCTCTTTTATGTAAACTGTACAATAATAATCCGAATCTTGATATTACAGATTTCTTCAAGAATCCATTTTCAGTTTATGAAGCAGAAATTGATAAGTATGTTGAAAAGGAACATTACGCTAAATACTGCGCTTTGGCTTTGTGTGTCATGTTTAACAACAAATTGAAGGAAGAAATATTTACAAAAGATGAGAATGAAGAAACAAGGAATATAATTGCTAACACATGCGAGGCATGTAGATTAAACAGGGGAACAGCAAGACTTGTTTTACAAGATGAACTTGACTCCCTAACAGGTACATTCATAATCAAAGAAGAAAAAGTTTACAAGACTTTACACGATAAACTATTTGACTTTCTGGTTTACTACTTTGGACAGAAAATGATCTATAGCTTAATAAAGAATGCAGAATCCGGCTTAATCAAAGAAAGATTTTTGATGGATAGAAACGATGTCATGGATCAGTTTATTACTATTATACCTGCAGAGTATCATCAGATATACATACAGAGATTGATTGATGATTGGTTAAAAGGAAAAGTACAATGTGTATTTAGTAATATCAACATGAAGATACCTCAGTTCAGACAGAAGTTTTTTGGCTATTTGCATAAACTGGATAAATCTTACCAGAGACAACTTGCACATATTAGTGATTTTCATACACCTCGTTCAGAAACTCTTTTCCAATGTTTTGATGATAATGATGATGATTGGTATGATACTGCTTTATTACATTGTTGTTACTTAGGAGATATTTCTTTGGTCAAGTGGTGTTGCGCGAATGGTGTAAATGTAAACAGGTGTACATATACTGATCAGTCACCTCTTATAATTGCGTGTGAATTTGGTCATATAGAACTAGTAAAAATGTTATTAGACGGAGGAGCTGACTTTTCAAAATGTAACGTCAGGGGTAAGTCACCTGTAATGATGGCTTGTGAACATGGCCATATAGAAATAGTTAAGATTTTGTTAGACAGAGGAGCAAACTATGATACATTTGACAAGAGAGGTCGTTCATCTGTAATGAATGCGTGTGAACATGGTCAAACAGAAATTGTGAAGATATTGTTAGACCGAGAAGCAAAATGTGAAATCTCGGGTCAATCACTTGTATCGAAGGCTTCTGAACATGGTCATATTGAAATAGTGAAGATGCTGTTAGACAGAGGAATAAACTGGAATAAATTGGATAATTTTGGTCAGTCACCTGTAATGATTGCTTATCAACATGGTCATATAGAAATAGTAAAAATGTTGTTAGAAAGAGGAGCAGACTGTAATAAATGTGACGTATCGGGTCAATCTCCTTTATCGAAGGCTTGTGAACATGGTCATACAGAAATAGTAAAGATTTTGTTAGACCGAGGAGCAGACTGTAGTAAATGTGACGTCTCGGGTCAATCACTTGTATCGAAGGCTTCTGCACATGGTCATATTGAAATAGTGAAGATGCTGTTAGACAGAGGAATAAACTGGAATAAATTGGATAATTTTGGTCAGTCACCTGTAATGATTGCTTATCAACATGGTCATATAGAAATAGTAAATATGTTGTTAGAAAGAGGAATAGCCTGTAATAAATTGGATAAGTTTGATCAGTCACTTGTAATGATTGCTAATCAACATAGCCGTAAAGAAATAGTAAAAATGTTGTTAGAAAGAGGAGCAATATATGATACATTTGACGAGAGGAATCATTTATTTTTAATGATGGCTTGTGAACATGGCTATATAGAAATAGTTAAGATTTTGTTAGACAGAGGAGCAATATATGATACATTTGACGAAAGCGGTCATTCACCTTTAATGATGGCTTGTGAACATGGTTATATAGAAATAGTTAAGATTTTGTTAGACAGAGGAGCAACATATGATACATTTGACGAGAGCGGTCATTCACCTTTAATGATGGTTTGTGAACATGGCCATATAGAAATAGTTAAGATTTTGTTAGACAGAGGAGCAACATATGATACATTTGACGAGAGCGGTCATTCACCTTTAATGATGGCTTGTGAACATGGCCATATAGAAATAGTTAAGATTTTGTTAGACAGAGGAGCAATATATGATACATTTGACGTGAGCGGTCATTCACCTTTAATGATGGCTTGTGAACATGGCCATAAAGAAATAATTAAGATGTTGTTAGACCGAGGAGCAAACTGTAATAAATGTGACGTGAACGGTCGTTCACCTGTAATGATGGCTTGTGAACATGGCCATGTAGAAATAATAAAGATTTTGTTAGACAGAGAAGCAAACTACGATACATTTGACAAGAGAGGTCGTTCATCTGTAATGAATGCTTGTGAACATGGTCATATAGAAATAGTGAAGATATTGTTAAACCGAGGAGCAGACTGTATTACATGTGACGTCTCAGGTCAATCACCTTTATCGAAGGCTTGTGAACATGGTCATATAGAAATAGTTAAGATTTTGTTAGACCGAGGAGCAGACTATAGTAAATGTGATGTCTCGGGTCAATCACCTGTATCGAAGGCTTCTGAACATGGTCATATTGAAATAGTGAAGATGCTGTTAGACAAAGGAGCAAACAGGTACAAATGCAACCGGTTGGGTGTGTCACCAGTAATGAAGGCTCGTTATTATAAGCATACAGAAATAGTAAATGTTTTATTAAATAGATTGGCAGATTATACCACATGTGACAATGATAGTCAGTCTCTTTTATTGCAGGCTTGTAAACACGGTCATACAGAAAAAGTAAGAACGCTGTTAGACACAGATGCAGATTTTACTAATCGTGATGCGATGGATCAATCACTTTAATAACTGCTTGTAAACATGGTCATACACAACTATTCAAGATGTTGCTAGACAGAAGATTAGACTATAACAAATTTGACAGGAGTGGTCAATCACCTGTAATGATGGCTTGTAAACAAGTTAATACTGAAACAGCACCTATGTTGCTAGACAGAGGAATAGACCAACATGTTTGTGACAGGAATAAGTCAACCCGTATCATTGCTTGTAAAATGGTCAAACAGAAATAGTAAAAAGTTGTTAGACAGAGGAGCAGACAGTGACGAGGAGGGCCATTCATCTTTGATGGCGGCTTGTGAAAATGGTCATACACACATTGTAAAAATTATTAGACACAGAAGTAGAATTTGATAAAGGCGACAACTGTGGTGATACACCTTTAATGAAGGCGTGTGAATATGGTTATACTGAATTAGTAAAGATGTTGTTAGACAGAGGAGCAGACTATAATAGATGTGATTGGATTGGTCGGTCAGCTGTAATGATGGCTTGTCAACATAGCCATATAGAAATACTTAAGATTTTGTTAGACAGAGGAGCAAACTATAATACAATGGACAAAGAGGTCGTTCACCTTTAATGAATGCGTGTTTTATGGTGATACAGAAGTCGTAAAGGTGCTGTTAGAGCGAGGAGCGGACTGTAATAAATGTGACAGCTGGGGTCAATCACTTGTTTCGAAGGCTTCTCAACATGGTCATATAGAAATAGTAAAGATGTTGTTAGACAAAGGAGCAGACAGGTACAAATGCAACTTGTTGGGTGTGTCACCATTAAAGATGGCTCATGATAATCGTCATAGAGAAATAGTAAACGTTTTATTAAATAGATGGGCAGATTATCCCGCATGTGATCAATTACTTTTATTAACTGCTTGTGAACATGGTCATACACAAATAGTAAAGATTTTGCTAGACAGAGGAGTAGACTATAACAAATGTAACAGGAGTGGTCAATCACCTGTAATGATTGCTTGTAAAATGGTCAAACAGAAATAGTAAAAAGTTATTAGACAGAGGAGCAGACAGTGACGAGGAAGGCCATTCATCTTTGATGGCGGCTTGTACAAATGGTCATACACACATTGTAAACATTTTATTAGACACAGGAGTAGACCTCACTAAAGGCGACAATTGTGGTGATACACCTTTAATGATGGCTTGTGAACATGGTTATACAGAAATAGTTAAAATGTTGCTAGACAGAGGAGCAGACTGTAATAAATGTGACAGGTTGGGCAAGTCAACTCTTATGATTGCTTGTGAACATGGTCATACAGAAATAATAAAGATGATGTTAGACAGAGGAGCAGACTGTAATAAATGTTATGATGGTTGGTCACCTGTGTTGAAGGCTTGTGAACGAGGTTATACAGAAATAGTAAAGATTTTGTTAGACAGAGGAGCAGACTATAATAAATGCGATTGGTTTGGTCGGTCACCTGTAATGGAGGCTTGTAAACATGGTCATACAAAAATAGTAGAGATTTTGCTAGAAAGAGAGCCAGAATGTTACAAATATAACCGTTTTGGTCAGTCCCCTTTAATGATTGCAGATGAACATCATCATAAGGGAATAGTTAAGATGTTGTTGGACAGATTGTGATAAATGAGTTTAAGATGGTCAGTCACATGTATTTAAGGCTTATGAATATAGAAATACAAAAAGGGTAAAGATTGTGTTAGAAAGAGGCGTAGACACTGTAATACATGCGATAATGATTACACAACAAGATATGTAACAGGATTTTATAGCTATTGTAAAGACAAATTTAGTTTTTTATCAAGAAAAAGTATACTTCAATGCTCCTATTGATAAAAAAAAATATAGTAAATTTCTAGATAAAGGGCTTTAAAGATATGATTTACTAATGTCTTTGACTAATAAATCAATATGAAACTCTTTTAAAGATTGTCCTAACATGTTTACAAAAAAGTAAATAAACAAAAATACCGGCCTCCAAGTAAAATTCAAATCGCAAAGTCCCATCTCAAACGTCAAAATCAAAAGCTCAAAAACATCAAACAAATGGATAACAACTGTAATATTCCTGACTTGGTACAGACATTTTCTTATGTAGAAAATGATTGATTAAAGCTTGTTTTAAGGCTAATTTTACCTCTTACTTGTATGACAGTCGCATAGAATTCCTTTATATTGACTACAATATGTGAACAAAACAAATAGACATATAAGGTTAAAAACGTCAAAAATAGGGGAACAGCAGTCAAAACTGTAATATAATCTTAATCACTATAAAACATATAACTGTACACTTTTTATACATTGTAACTTGGATGGAGAGTTGCATACCACATCTTCTTATTTATAAATATGTCAACAAAGAAAAACAATATGGCATATAGACGAAGCACATATAAAATAGTTAATCTACTGAGCCACGCCAAAAGGATATTGCCAAAAATGGACAAAACAGTAAATGTTAATAATTTACAAAGACAAATAAAGAACACTATAACACGCAATTGAGATTAACAACGTCAGAACCTTGAATCTGTACATCATGACCATCATGTATTATTTGTGAAGTTGATACGAAATATTTATTAACAAGGTCTTGGTATATTCCGATGAACTTTTTAAACAAGACGAGACGTTCTTTCACATAACTCTGGTTCATCAACCTTTTGCTCAGATACTGGTGACGTTCGTTTATGAAGGATGAGTAGCAGCTGCAAGCTCATGAATACCGAATGAGTTTGGCAATGTATATCCCATATGCAGGTAAAGTCGATGTATTGCTACCTTAGTTGGGGAAATTGATAATTTCAAAATTTGAATTATATCGTTTGTCATGTTTGTCATATATTCTGGTACTGAGATGACTGCTTATATCAAATTCGAGGTATATATCTAAAAATGAGGTGGATACAGCAGTCTTCTGTTGTAAAGATATATTCTAACGTTATATTTGTATTCTCACATTTCAAACCAATGTGCTAGTATAAGGCATCTTCCCTATAAGTCAAAACTGAAATCAAAACCGAGACCGATATCGAAACCAAGGATGATTGAAATTCTCCTCTTGAAATATGAATGTAATCTTAATCTATCTTTTCATTTATATTGTTTTAAATATGAAAGTATTATATTGATGATTACTTGACTCGTCAATAAACATGAATCTTTTCAAATAGTGAGGATTTATTGAACCTCTACAGAATACAAAATGGCTAATTATATACAATTTAAGATGTCGATATTACGTTAATTATTAATTAAATTTATCAATAAGCATGTTTATTCAAAAAGTTTAGACTGCATATAGCTAGTTTTTCATTCGTCTAATGCGTTTATCATAGCTCTAAAATTAATACCTTGATAGCTTACTGTTCATTGTGAGCCAAGGCTCCGTGTTAAAAACCGGACTTTAACCTATAATAGTTTTTCTTTCACATATTGTGACCTGGATGTAGAGTTGTCTCACTGGCACTCATACCACGTCTTCTTAAATCTATTGTTTTACATACATTCTTCTTGTTCGAATCTATTTGTTGACGTTATTTAGTTAGTGCCGATCACGGATTATCCAGTTTTGATGTTTAAACTGTCTCAATGCATTTGATGTAACAATAGGGTTTTCCAGTAGATATTATCTTTAAAACGGACTTGACATGATATTTTAGAAGCAAACAAACATCTATGTATTATAACTCTATTTCTATTTAAACACATTTTTTTTTTAGTGATCACCGCTTCCCCTGACCAATGAATTTTAATTAGACAGTGACGTGACTCGACACTACGAACCAGTAAAAGTCTGAATTGCCTATATCTTATCCTAGTACTACGTTCCAGGTAATAAAAAAGAGGGGTGAAAGATACCAGAGGGACAGTCAAACTCATAAATTGAAAATCAACTGACAACGCCATGGCTAAAAAAGAAAATGACAAACAGACAAATAATAGTACACAAGACACAACATAGAAAACTAAAGACAAAGCAACACGAACCCAACCAAAAACTGGGGGTGATCGCAGGTGTTCCGGAAGGGTAGGCAGATCCTGCTCCACATGTGGCACCCGTCGTGTTGCTCATGTTATTACAAACCCGGTAAATAGTCTAATTCGGTAGGACACATTCATGAAAAGGGAACGGGATTGTAGTTACGACATAAGGAACATATCCGATATCATCTGTGAAACGGTTATTCCATAACGGTCAACCAACTATGGTGATGGTTTCCGTAAAATTTACGAAGGGATGATTTCAACTTCACCATTTGGAACTCTTGGTTTAATAGCTTCCTTGTGAGCAGCAAGCCTCTATCAAGGAAATCATGATAGGAAATACAAGCCAGGGAATATCGTATCAATTGGGAGCTATATACTCCGTATACAGGCGCTGCTGGAATATTACTACATAGAAATGGAAAGTTCACAACTTGGAAGCTGATATAATCTCTTTTGTCGTAAATTTTTCTTTTCAACCGACCCTCATTGTCAATTTCTAGATGTAAGTCAAGATATGAGGCAGGCTTGACTGTTTCTGGTGTATCCTTTATCTCTAGTTTGATTGGATAGATGAGTTCAACATAGTCACCAAATTTTGAATTATTTAGTGAGAGAATATAGAACATCATCTATATAGCGGAAAGTAAAGTAAAAGTATATTGCTAGCTTCTTATCTTTCTTTCTAAGAAGTTCCTGTATGAAGTAATCCTCATAATAATAAAGAAACAAGTCGGCAAGAAGAGTGGCACAATTGGTTCCAATAGGAATGCCGATAGTTTATTGAAAAACTCCAAACGCATCAAATATGTTGTCAATCAAGAAATCAAGCATATTGATAATGTCAGTTTGAGATATTGTTTTGTTTGAATCAGAGTGATTCGTTACAAAGTAGGATTTATCCCTCCCTAAGAAAAGTTACTTGTATCTACGTTGGCTATTCTTTTTATGAAACATAGCAACAGCAACTCTTTCAATTTGTCTTTTAGTTTGGAATGGGGAATACTTGTGTAAAGTGTAGAAAAGTGAAATGTTTTAATACTATTGCAAGATAAAAGAGTCTTAAATTGTATGTACTCTAAATGATCTCTGATTTTTTTAGTATCCACATCTGATACACGCCACATCTATCAGTTTGACTGTCCCTCTGGTATCTTTTGTCCCTCTAAAATAGACAGTTTCACAATAACTTAGAAGCCCGGCTTTGATTGCTGATAAAAAGATGTTAATAACTTAGAAAGAGATTTCGTGAAGCACTTAGAGGCCCCAGCAATGTAAGGGCACTTATGTAGTTTAGGTAACAGAGTTCTGTTTGTTTTAAGCATTTCTTCAGAACAATAAGAATTAGACCCATTTTCTGCTAACAGACAAAAATGAACAACAGATTAACATCATTTTCTACGGCGCCAATCATCGAGTTCAAAACACAAAATCAATCATGTAATAATGTCAATTTCAGCATGTTTAGCTGATAGCCATACGCTGTTATATTGGTTATATGTGTGACATACTGAATATTGCGATCGGGAACCAGTCTACCTATATCTGTAGTCGACTATACTGATTTTTCTTCGACCAGTCTGAACCATACTTAATAGTCTGAATTTGTACTTGAATTTTACTCGACCAATACTTAACCATTTTCTGAACCAGTGTCTGAACCATGCTCGACCAAGTCTGAACTATGCTCGACCTAGTCTAAACTATATTCGACCTAGTCTGAACCATACTCGACCAAATCGTAACGATCCTAGACATATTTTTGTATCTGTCTATTATATTTCATCAATTAAGGAACTACTTTATCAACAGCTTTCATCCTTGGCTAGAAAATTGAACAACAATTAGAAATTCAAAATGTATATAATATAACATTGAAACCAAAATATCATAAAAACATAATATAATCTTCAAAACATTCATTGGTATCTATTCATCAACACTTATTCATATATATATATATACATTGCATATATTGTTTTCAATTTAGACTTGTTTATATTTTTCGTTTGGGCTTGTATTATATTTGCCTTCGGGTTTATATGATCCGTTCATCCTATTTTGACTCCTCAAAATTCAAGAGTCTATCCTAAATTGAGGTAAATTGTATGGCTTTCCAAATACCGTTTCGATTCCTTACATCACTGAAGAGACATTAATTGTCGAAATCCGGATATGGTGTACAAAAACCTTTGCACCTTTTGTTTGCGGTATACCATCTTTTCCGCAAGTTTATTGTTTTCTGTTTCGTATTAAATTTATATTTAAGATCCATTTATTACATCGGTGATCCGTTTATTTGGCAATCGCCAATGGCAGTCAGCAGGGTTTAAGAACATTTGTTGTTCGACCTGTTAGTCAAATGCGTTTTGTTAAAATTAACTTTTTCACTTTTTTGGTCTTTTGGAAAATGTTGTTTGTGCTGTATTTAGACCCCTATAACAAGAAATTTGTTTGCATGCACACGTATAAAAATTTCGGTTTTTATCCAACGCAATCATAGGTTTGAACGTTGTTTTCAATTTAGACTTGTTTATATATATATAGATATATATATATGCAAAGTATATCACCTTTAGAATAAAAAAAAAAAAAACAAAATGTTCAAAGGAAGTAATTTCTGGTCGGAAAAAAATATAGTGTAATAAATCAAGTTTTCGGTTAAATTATTTTTTAATATACATGATATCATTTTCACATTGCGTTATTCATCCTGCAATTGGGTGTCTTATCATACATATACAGGCCAACAGATATTGATATGCTGTATCTATATACTATACAGATATCGCTTAAAAGCTCCGCCCACTGCCGAACTACGTTTGTGTATTGCTGGTGACGAGTTTTGTATGAACCTGCGTGAACTCAGAATGTGTATTGCAGTCGCATTCCGATGACGTATTACTTGATCTTCTCCGAACTTTAGATTAATCTACGTTCTGTTTGTTTCAAGCATTTCTTTAAAGCAATAAGAATTAACCCCTGCTAACAGTCAAACATGAACAACAGATTACACTGAAGTGCAGTCAAGTTTAGCGTTTGGTAATTCATTGATAACATTCTGGCGTTTCACAAACAAACAACTTGTAACGTCTAATTTCATTGGCCGAAAGATTTAAATACAACAACAATCGAAGTTTGCACGTTAATTGACACAGGTAACCGACAATGGAATGTACTATGTTACTACGAACGTAAAAAGAATTAAACAAATGTTTTTGTAATGCTGTGTTGTTGCCTGATTTTCATATAGTGGGATCGAAATATTATTGTAATATCGATACAAAAGATTGAAAATTAACATCGGCGAGGATTGCTCTTTTGCACTGATGTGTGAAACTAAAAAAAAATTGTCGTGAGTAATGTCGTTGTTTATAATTAGGAACAATATAAATATACTGTTTTGATTTTTAATTGTCTATTGATTTCATACTAAGATGAACATACCGAAAGAATAGAGCTTTGCATAACATTTTTGTGCCCATCTTGTTTTGTGCATACACAATTGACTATGAATGAAAATTGAAGTATTAAAAGAAACATCAACATTTTCTTTTAAAGTCTATAAGATAAGAAAACTTTATTTTGATTCGGCATAAGTTAAAATATACAACACAAGCTCTAAGGGGTTTTGACCGACTCTAAGTAGTTTTAACCTATATTAAAATATTTTTGCATATGCCGTGGTTAAAATGTACAAGTCACAAGGTTAACAAGACGATGTATTTAAAACATATTTCATTAGCGGATTCAGGTGTAATCCTAGGATATTGGGACCTGTTTATCGAAGCTCTCTTAGGACTATGACGTGTCCTAAGGTTACAAGAGCGCAATTATTCGTAATGCATTTTCCATAGGTTACCACTGGTGTTCCGTATTTTTTTCCTCGAAGACTACACAAACTAGGGAAAAACGGGTAGCAGTTCCTGTTACTAGAAATGTCAGTGTTGCATTACAACCAAAAAAATATATATGGTCATGCGGCTAAAATTGACTTAAAATGCAGTTGAAAAAGATCGTCTATTTTTTTCGCTTAATGAATAAGGCATATTTTTAATGGCTCCGACGTGCAGAAATGGAAGATATTTTCTATACTTTGTAAAATGTGAATATGATTTTCTGCATTTTTTAAACCTAATTGGATAAGCTTTCGATTAAATATAATTCCAATCCTGTATCATCCAATCAGAAGCCGTATAGTACCATCATGAGTACCATCTTGGGGTAAAAAACTTGCCGGTAAAATGTAAACAAATAATTGCGCTCTTGTAACCTATACGGTAATGAAAAAAAATTTCCGAAAATTAAGCGCCCGGGCCAAATGAAGCGCTAGCGTCTATCTAGATAATATCACATCTTCAAAACATTATCTGATCACTCTCTGAATTTGGAGAATTAGTTTTAGTCCGCCGATTAGGCCAAAAATTGGGACTGATTTTTTCACCAAATACGGTACTGTTCAAATAGACATGAAGATAATGTTAATTTACTGGCCTAATTTTTCAAAGGTCATCCAGCACTGATCATATTGCCGACAAAACCGTTCTGATATGGAAAAGCTACATAGAATTTTGAAGAATGGCTTTAAATGAAATCATTTCTTGAAAAAACACGTTTTTGAAACAGACTATAGTTTTTCCAAATTTTGAAAATATGATGATATTACAACTTTGGCAAGAAAAACTATTCTTGAACTACAATATTCAATGCCAAGATTAAATTTTCTACTTTGCTTAACTAAATCGTTGGTGTTTGCTTAAGTACCCTTTTGGCCAATTTTCACCAAATTAGCTTTTTGCTAGAAGTGCAACTGAGTCACGATCATTATGGTTAAAAACCAAAATGTATCTCCAAATTCAAGATATATACATGCTTTTCCCAATAAAAACAGTAGATATCACAAAAACGTTCTATTTTCTTCATACTTTGTCGACATTCTAATTCGAGCCCACCCTAGATTTAGATACGGAAATCAATACAAATAGGAAACAGACTATAGCTTGAATGCACGTTGATGAAAAGTCCATTTGACCCCATTAATTACTGTTTCACGTTTTTTCCAAGCAAAATGACTATTTTTAATATTTTTCAAAGCCTTATTAACAAAAAATGTCATTTTTTTATAGGTTACAAGAGCGCAATTATTCGTAATGCATTTTCCATAGGTTACCACTGGTGTTCCGTATTTTTTTCCTCAAAGACTATACAAACTAGGGAAAAACGGGTAGCAGTTCCTGTTACTAGAAATGCCAGTGTTGCATTACAACCAAAAAAATATATATGGTCATGCGGCTAAAATTGACTTAAAATGCAGTTGAAAAAGATCGTCTATATTTTTCGCTTAATGAAAAAGGCATATTTTTAATGGCTCCGACGTGCAGAAAAGGAAGATATTTTCTATACTTTGTAAAATGTGAATATGATTTTCTGCATTTTTTAAACCTAATTGGATAAGCTTTCGATTAAATATAATTCCAATCCTGTATCATCCAATCAGAAACCGTATAGTACCATCATGAGTACCATCTTGGGGTAAAAAACTTGCCGGTAAAATGTAAACAAATAATTGCGCTCTTGTAACCCTAAGATCAACATAGGACGTATCTAAGTTCTAAATGGGTTTATCAAACTTAAGAAAGTAGAAGGAATCGTTTTAACTTTAGGACACCTATATAAGTGTATTAAGATGGTCGTAGGATGGTCATAACTTTAGGATATATTTTATGATGGTTAATTTATTAATAAATATGATTGCCTCCTATATATGGATCCTCCTTTTTCTAAATATGTTTTTATCATAAGTTTCACTTATTTAATTGGTTCTTGCTCTTAACGAAAAGATATTACAAAAGCAATAGTATATGTATGACACTCTTCTATTATATTTTCCACGTGAAAAGATTACTAGATTATGCCATGTAATGATGTAAATGTAAGTTGTCGTCTATAACTAGTTATAGGAATTCCTTACTTTTTTTTCTTTTTCTATATAGTTTGTTATATCTTATTTCTACAAAAAAATAAAGTATAAGTGAGTCTAGTTTTAGGGTCGCTGAGGAGGCTGTGATAAACTGGCGATTGAATATGAATAGTTATAATTATTCAGAACTATTCAAGAGGACACAATTCTGTATTTGATCAGTCGATTCAACTTATGATCGTTTAAACGTACACGTGTTCTAATTTTGCAGGTATGCATGGGCGGCGGGGATTGAAAGTGTATGTGAGGTCGAAGGTTAGAATTGACCAATGACAACGATCGTTCCTAAGCGAGTTGATCTAATAAAGTTTGTTTGACTGATTACGTCGCACGGCCTTTCGCTAAGCTTGGCCGCAGTTAAGTGTAACTCCATTTTCTTCGGCGCCAATCATTGAGTTCAAAACACAAAATCAACCATGCAATAATATCAATTTCAGCATATTTAGTGAATGTCAAGTTCAGTTAAAATTCATTCTGAAGCGTTGGACAGCTCATACACTTTTGTTTCAAACGGGACGATGTTTTGTGATTTATTTTTACTGTTGAAATTAGTTGTTATGTAAGAATAGATATTTTTTTTACTTTGAGCGATGTATTATTGTTGACCATTCGAGATTCTTTTCTGCAAACCAATTCAACTGAATGTATTATTGTAATATTACTACGCGGACCTCAAGGAATTTTAAATCGAAATCAAATACAATAAGTATGAGTTTTTCTGTCTTTCAAAGCGCAAACAATTTACAGAATTAATTGCAGGATAAAGACAATAACTGTTGAGTGTCTTTAAATATCAGTTGTATTTGGAGTCGGCTCAAAACAGGAGTAAAAGCTCCCTAAAACTCCCATTACACCTGTTTTTCAGCCTCATACAAATACAGCTGATATTTAAAGACACTCAACAATTATTGTCTATGTACATCAAAATTGCAAGAACTTTGAACCATTATTCAAATATCTTGAATATTACAGATATATTTTATTGTTACTGGGAAAATTTCCACACCAACTTAAGCCCGGTATAAATTTATGGTGTTAGTCGAGTTTAGTTAATAACGTAGTGAACATTTTTATTATTGTAAATAAAGCAACATAATAAATTCTGCAAATGACACCTTTGTTTTGTAAATCCAATAATTTAATATTATAGAACATCCATAGCAATCCCTGATAATCTTTTTAAAAAGGAATTGTGTTTCAAAGTTGCAGTAAAATTTAAGTTGATTAATTAAGTTTTCTCATAATTAAAGACATTGCATACAAGAAGCACTTTATTCAGGTTTAATTGCCTCAGTACACGTGTGTTGATACGTTATGCTCGTGCATGTTCGCACTATTCGGACTTCATATACAGGAGTATGCTCCTTACGCAGAAACTGCTCCAACAAAGTTATGAGGAGGAAAGATTAAAAATGACACTCCGTAGATTTTATGGACACCATCACGAATTGGTTGATCCATACGATGTGTCTTTGTGGAAAGTAACTAAGGACATTTTTACCACGTCTTAGATTGTGGTTTGCCATTTCGTCGTCTGGTATTTTAAGTACCGAACGTGACCTATTTCCTATTGTGACTGTTTTACTAAGTGTGAATTCGCATTGCTATAAGACGTGTCATGTTACTTGTTATCTAACATTCATGTAAATAGTTTTGATGTTGTATTTGTTATACTGATCGGATATTGTTAAATGTCTTATCGTTTATAGTTGTAATTTTAATTTTTTTATTTTCTATTCGTGTGTGAGGGTAAAGATAATTAATCACCCAGTTCATTTATGAGATTTTAGTTTGGGGCAACTGAACTTACACGATATATTTGGTTTACAGTTTGATTTAGAAGAAATACCGACATAGCTAGATAATAAATTAATCATCTAATTACTAACACAATTCTATTATAATAGTATTGTAATTTTATTGTTATCAAATACATCAAATATCATTATTACAAACCTACTTGAACTATAATGTATTTTTTGGAAATATTTAGAAATTTACCTATGACGTCACTTTTGTGCGTTGATCTACTCGGGTGACATACAATGTGTGGTTCGGCTGTGCTGTTTTTATGTGCTGATCTAGGATGTTTTACGTGTTCGTTTTTATTCTGTGGTTAGCAATCAATTCAGTGTTCACATGTATATCAATTATATGGTCATTTTTATAAATTTACTGTTTGCAAAAGTATTAATTATTCTAAATACTAAGGATTTTCTTATCCCAGGCAGATAACCTTAGCCGTATTTGGCACCACTTTTTGGAATTTTGGGTCATCAATGTTCTTCATCTTTGTTTTGCCTTCTTTAATATTTTACCTGAGCGTTACAGATGAGTCTTATGTAGACGAAACACGCGTCTGTCGTATTGTATTATAAGCCTGGTACAATTAATAACCATTAGCATGCCGTAATGTTCTTTTGTATTGTTAATTTGTGTATTTCTCTGTCCTGAATGTTCTTCCATTTATTTGTATTGCAGTCTTGACATGCAATATTGTCATTTTAGGGGTATAGTTAACATTGCCATAAAAGCGGGAGGTTTGGCTAGACACAAAACCAGGTTCAACCCACCATTTTTTCTTAAAATGTCCTGTACCAAGTCAGGAAAATGGCAATTGTTATCTTATAGTTCGTTTCTGTATGTGCTGCATTGTCGTTAGGTTTTTTGTTGCACTTTAGTGCTTCTGTTGTTTCATTGTTTTCCTTTTATATTTGATGTGTTTTAATTTGTTTTCTCTCAATCGAATCATGACTTTCGAACAGCGGTATACTGCTGTTGCCTTTATTTTCATGTAAAAAGACCCTATCGTAATCTTGTATTATCTATCTAGTGATTTAAAAAGGCGTTGTGATTTAAGTTTTACAGGATGTTGTTTAATTTTCAATGGATTTTATTTAAAATTTATAACTCTCCGACCAGGTGTGATCTTTTTAATGAATGTGTCCGAGGCAGGAGGTAATACTTTATAGTTTAGCTCTAATTAGACAAACGTGCACACGCTGAAATGTCTCGCCTTCTTTACTAACCATTGATTTTATGTTGATAGTCCTAAATATAAAGCTTTACTTCAAGTAACACATAAACCGAACATAATCCAAGAAAATGACGTCAAGGTCAGATAAACCAAACGAGAAATACATGTACACCTTACAATCATTCAATAAACGAAACATAGTTGACCTATTGATATACTTTCTAAGAAACAGTCTTAATCAAGAAAACTTAACATTACCCAATGAACCATGAAAATGACGTCAAGGTCAGATCAACCAAGCCAGCCAGACATGTACACCTTACAATCAATCTTTGCATTACATGTAATAGTTGACATATTGCTTATAGTATCTAAGAAACAAACTTAACCATGAAAACTTAACATTGACTAATGAAATATGAAAATGAGCTCATGGTTGGATGATACTTGCAAGACAGACATACAACAACTATAGTTGATCTATTGCTTATAGTTACAGAAAAACAGAGCAAAACACGAAAACTTAACACTGAGAAATGAACTGTAAAAATGAGATCAAGGTCAAGTAAAACCTGCGAGACTGACATGTACATCATAAAATATTTCCATACACCAAATATAGTTGATTTATTGCATATAGTATTAAAATAAATTATCAAAACTCAAAAACTTAACTTTGATCACTGAACCATGAAAATGAGGTCAAGGTCAGATGGCACCTACCAGTTGGACATGTACACCTTATAAATGGATTGCATATGCTAGCTATAGTAGACCTACTGCTTATAGTATCTGATATATAGACTTGACCACAACAACTTAATATTGTTCACTGATCCATGAAATGAGGTCGAGGTCAAATGAAAACTGTCTGACGGCCATGAGGACCTTGCACATAATAAATATAGTTATCCTATTACTCATAATAAGAAAGAAATTAACATTACAAAAAATCTTAACTTTTCAGTAGTCACTGAACCATGAAAATGAGGTCAAGGACAATGGACATATGACAGACCGAAACTTCGTAACATAATGCATCTACAAAGCATGAAGCATCCAGGTCTTCTAGGTTCTAAAATATAAAGCTCTTAAGAAGTAAGCTAACACCGCCACGACCGCAAGATCATTATCCCTATGTCGAGCCATCTACGACAAAAGTCGCAAGCTCGACAAAAAAACTCTTTTTTTAATTTTGTGTGTCCCTTTTGAATATACATGTATATCCCGTATTATAATAAGAATAATTATATTTCTGATAAGAATCTACAACAGACTGCAGACTTTGTATGTTTTACCGTCTGCTACTATGGCCTAAGATGCAACGTAGACAGCGCTTCTTACAGACCTGTATGGGATGTAGTTGTTGATGGAGATGCAAGATGGGATTCTCTCGGCTATTTATCAAAGTACCGGTCAAACACAATCATGGATTTGAAGACCAGGAAGAACAAAAAAGATATTAAAACAAAGATAATTATATAAAGTTAGTCAGATATCGACCAAACCATTCAATACAAGTCTTGAAATCCGTCCTAACAAGTTGTTTGAAAAAAAATCTGTAATCTTGTTTTTAGTTGTTGTATTAACACTGCGGCCAATAAATATATTTTGTATATCCTGCCGTAGTCTATAATCTGTCATCATGTCGTTTCGTTCGGACTTTGTTATTGTACTTCTCACAAGGGAAAACTCCGCATTGACGTCACTGCGTTAATACCAGCGTACACAATTAGTGCAGAAAACGTTTTTTCTACTCTTCTAAATAAAAAAAAACATTTCAAAAGATATGTTTCCATTAATTTTCTTAAGTATTGTACAAGAATGCAGATTTTCTAATGGCTGTTTCAAACCTGACTTCCGAATGCCAAACAACATTTCAGAACTTCAGAATATCCCTCTTCTGGCCTACATTGCTTTGTTTAAATTCCTTTAAGCGTCATCAATCTTAATGGGAAACCAAACAGGCTAAGCAAATCGTATTTTTAAGAATTATAAAATGACAAGCACCTTACGTCTTTACGCGATTTTCCTACAAAAAAAACATACAAAATGTAAGAAAAAATTTGGGAAACAAACGATATTCAAGGTTACACTTATGACTGGACCGAAAGACAGGACAATGTCAGGACCAACATGAAATGCTAATATCTTTATTATCCCTCAAAGGATTTATCTCAAATTTGAAAAATGATAAGATTTCATCATTTAATACAAAGATTTGATAAAAAAAATAAAGAATTATTTTGTAAGAGCTTTTGAAAACGTGACCTGACCAACGCTGACAATGACAGGACCAACATCGACAATGACAGGACCAAATGAAAATGCCAATTACTTTTTTATTTCTCAAAAAATGTATTTCAAATTTGAAATATGATAAGATTATATCATTTATAACATAAACAAAAGAACAAAATATAGTAAAAAATAATAAAAATCCGAAAACGTGACCTGACAAAAGCTCACAATGACAGGACCAACCTCGACAATCACAGGGCGAAATGAAAATGCTAATTACTTTTTGTATTTCTCAAAATGTTGCCCTCAATTTTGAAATATAATACG
This sequence comes from Mytilus coruscus, assembly GCA_017311375.1. Lineage (NCBI taxonomy): Eukaryota > Metazoa > Mollusca > Bivalvia > Mytilida > Mytilidae > Mytilus > Mytilus coruscus. The sequence continues at coordinate 5,057,086 of CM029599.1, read as the reverse complement.
ATTAAACCATTGCATACATAAATATAAGAAAAATATAGAATAAAGTATTAAAAACTTGTGGTAATGTGACCTGACCAACGTTGACAATGACCTGACCAACATCGACAATGACAGGACCGAATTAAAATGCTAATATTTTTTTATTTCTTAAAGGATTTATTTCAAATTTGAAATATAAAAATATTTCATCATTCAATACATAAATATAAGAAAAAATTGAGAAAAAAAATATTAAAAAATTTCAAAATTGTGACCTGACCAATAACGGCAATGACACGACCGATTAAAAGTCCTAACGTCTGTGTGATTTTCAAGGATTTGTATAGTATACCTACAAATCCTTGTAATTTTACTTTATATACAAAATGTTCAAATTGTTAAATGTTGATCTCTGATTAATAAGATATTATTGGAAAAAAATGGAAAAACATAATTTTAGGGTACAAAATTTTATCTGACCAACGTTGACCACATGTGTCCTGATCGTTGTACTACTTTATACTTATTGATGTGTTATATGATTTGCTTCAAATTTATGAAAAAAAACATTAAGATTGAATGGTTAAATTTCTATCAAAATAAAAAAAAAAAAAACACACAGTTAGGTCTGTGACAAGCACCGCGTTATTTGAACTGATTATGATATTGAGTTGTATATTGTATAAAACTGTGTTGTCTATAGATTATGTTGTATATTAAATACCGGTCATAATTTGACACGTTCTATCACAATTATAAAGTAACAAACAAATGGTGTGAAAACAGCCATAAATCAGTTGATAAATCCAATATATTTTGTGATTACAGTACATGTAATTAAAATCACATATATTTGTTTTAATATTTTCATACCAGTAAATAATTATTTCCACGTACTACTTGCAGTATGCCCGAGTCTTGTGCAGGATATCTTGGTAGTTTTATTTATTATTTTTTTTTTCAAAAAAACAAATTAACATTTCCGCTGAATACTTGAAGTTTGCCCGAGCCTTATATGCATTATATCCTGGTAGTTTGAATATTTTCATAAAATATTAGTAAGAATGAAGGACAGAAAGTCACAGACAAAAAGTCACGGACAAAAAAAATTACAGGATAAAAAGTCACTATTCAGTTTTGAGATTATTTTTCTTTGGTCAAGGAAACACTTATTTAAAAAATCTATATTTTCTTATACTTTTGTATATAAAGCTACTTTGTAAACAATATTTATTAATTTAATTTTATCATATAATGTCAAAGTGGCTTAAATTGGTACTTAAACGGCTTCATGGTGCCAATAGATATAATGATCGAAATTCATTTATCTAGTTTAATGAACTAATTATATACTGTAAAATGAGTGTATGCAATAAAAAGTAAATATTTCAAGATCTCTCTCTTAAATATTAAAACAATTGTATTCTGATCATTCGTGTCGTTTTGTCCTGTGACTGTCTGTCCGCCAACGTACGTTTGGCAGGTCAACTTTTTCACCGACCAACAAAGATATTTTAACTGTTCTCTCAATAATATCTTATTAATCATATATCAACATTTAACAATTAAAAGATTTTGTAAGTAAATAACAAAGAAATTAATACTTTTCATCGGTCAGGTCATTGCCGTTGTTGGTCAGGTCACATGTTGGAATTTTTAAATATAATTTTCTCAAGTTTTTGTTATATTTATGTATTGAATGATTAAATCTTTTAATACTTCAAATTTGATATACATCCTTTGAGAAATAAAAATATAATTAGTATTTTTATTTGGTCCTGTCATTGTAAACGTTGATCAGGTCACATTACCACAAGCTTTTAATACTTTTTCTATATTTTTCTAATATTTATGTATGAAATGGTCTAACCTTATCATATTTCAAATTTGAGAGCAACATTTTGAGAAATAACAAAGTTATTAGCATTTTCATTTGGCACTGTCATTGTCGAGGTTGGTCCTGTCATTGTGAGCGTTTGTCGGGTCACGTTTTCGGAATTTAAAAAAAAATACTTGTTCTTATATTTATGTTTTAAAAGATCTCATCTTATTATATTTTAAATTTGACATAAATCTTTGGAGGAATAAAAAAGTTATTAGCATTTTCATTTGGTCCTGTCATTGTCGATGTCAGTCCTGTCATTGTCAGCGTTGTTCAGGTCACCTTTTCAAAAAATAATAATATATTATTTTCTTCAATCTAAGTAATAAATGATGAAATCGGTTTATATTTCAAATTTGAGATAAATCCTTTGAGAAATAAAAAAAGTTAGAGCATTTTTTATTTTGGTCCTGTCATTGTCCTGTCATTCGGCCCAGTCATTAGTGTAACCCCGATATTCATACAATATTTTTGTTCAGGAATGATGAGTTGGTTAATAAAAAACGATATACATATATATTTCAAAAACAAAATTTGGTTCAATATATAGAGATCTATATTCTGACCATAAATGAATATTCATATAAAATTCCATTGATGTCAACTATAAATTTGTAAGTTACTGTCTAAAAACATATACATTAAGTGTCAAACACTTTTAATGAACGAAAATCTTTTTTTATTTGTGATTATTTGTGTTATTTCAGTAGACCGACAGTGGTTAAATGAAGGTAAAATGTGTTCTATCTAACCTCATAAAAAAAGAAAAAAAACAGTAAAAATATCTTAACTTCATTTTTTCATCAGTACAATTTTATGTTTTATATGATACATCTATATTGAAACGAAGCAGGTGTACATAAAATATGAAATGACATATTTTACTAATTCAATATAATAAAAAAAATTGAATGAATAATATATTAAATTGATTCAAAATGAAACTGTAATGATTATTGGTAATGCATGTTTCAGGCTCAGTTCTAAACAAGCGATTGACAGACTTTGTAGAAAGCAGGTACATGAAGAAAGCATTGGTAGATGTACCTCAGTTATCATCGGTTTACCAGACGTATTCCTTGCAAGTGTAACATTCTTTGGTAAACACATTCTGGCTATACACCACATTGCTTGCAACGTAATAATTGATAAAAACAATTTTATATAAATAAGATGATGTGATATAATTGCCAGTGACACATCTCGCAACAGAAACAAACTAACAAACATAAACTTTTAGCTACCTCTTTACAAGCAGAACCAAATACAATGAAAGTCCCAACTATGTACTAGCTTCCGAAGCTACATAAAATACCTTACAAATATAGATTTATTTCGTCTTCAAGCCATTGTTCCACTACTAAATTGTCTATTCTTCTTACCAGTTCACTTGGTACAATCAAAAACCTGATAATAAATTGTTCAAATAAGGCCTTTGAAAATAGTGGAATTAATTACTTTTGGAGTGTCAAAAACTCGTTGGAAGTACTTGATAAATTGCATGCTTATATTGGTGATTTTGAATCTGTTCAAAGTTTTGATTTTTCTACCCTGTATACCACATTGCCTCACATTCTCATTAAGAAAAAATTCACACACCTAATTAAATGGGCATTTAAAAAGTCAGAATGTGAATACATATGTTCTAACTCTTTTAGGTCATTTTTTAGTAGCAATAAACAAAAGAACTATGTCAATTGGACATGCTTTGATACTATATCTGCCCTTGAATTTTTACTAGATAATATTTTTGTTCGCTTTGGAGATTCCGTATATCGTCAGGTTATCGGAATTCCAATGGGGACTAACTGTGCACCACTTATTGCGGACCTGTTTTGTATTGCTATGAGTTACAATTTATGACTAAAATCAGCAAAGACCCATCGAAACAACATCTGATACAAAAATTTAATAATACTTTTAGATATTTGGATGATATATTGGCTCTCAATAATGACGACTTCAGTATGTATACTAAAGAAATTTATCCTGTTGAACTTACTTTAAATAAAGCTAATACTAACAATGACCACTGCCCTTTCCTCGATCTTGATATCTATATCATTAACGGAAAGCTTTATACAAAAATTTATGATGAAAGAGATGATTTTCATTTCCTATCGTTAATTATCCATTTTTAGATGGTGACGTTCCTTGTCACCATCTTACGTGTTTATATATCTCAACTTGTACGATTCGCTCGTGTATGTAACAACGTTTCAGATTTTAACGAAAGAAATTTATGTATTACAGAAAAATTATTACACCAGGGTTTTCGATATCACAAACTAGTCAAAACATTTACTAAATTTTATCATCGGTACAAGGACATCATTCGTAAATATAGCTCAACATGCAGACTTCTTATACGTTCAGGTATTTCACATCCAATCTTTTATGGTAATATTCTTTATAAAGCACTAAAATGTCAGTATTCACCTCAGAAGCTAACAAAACCTTTAAATAGACTTATTAAGAAGGGATATAGTTACGATACTGTTGTCAGGTCATTAAAGATTGCATATTTTGGCTTTAATATTGATTCACTTATAGGGTCTTTGCATCGGAACTAAACACATTTATGTAAAAACCAGTTGTTGGCATGACACGGGTTATGCTCTTCTCATATATTTTATGATGGTATGATACTAAACCCCTAACGGGAGGGATTGTGCCTGATATTCATATGATGAAGACATAATCTTTCAATCAGTTTAATTGAGGTCTGGAGCTGGCATGTCAGTTAACTGCTAGTAGTCTGTTGTTAATTATGTATTATTGTCATTTTGTTTATTTTCTTTTGTTACATCTTCTGACATCGGACTCGGACTTCTCTTTAACTGACTTTTAATGTGCGTATTGTTATGCGTTTACTTTTCTACATTGGCTAGAGGTATAGGGGGAGGGTTGAGATCTCATAAACATGTTTAACCCGCCGCATTTTGCGCCTGTCCCAAGTCAGGAGCCTCTGGCCTTTGTTAGTCTTGTATTATTTTTACTTTTAGTTTCTTGTGTATAATTTGAGTTTAGTATGACGTCCATTATCACTGAACTAGTATATATATTTGTTTAGGGGCCAGCTTAAGGACGCCTCCGGGTGCGGGAATTTCTCGCTGCATTGAAGACCTATTGGTGACCTTCTGTTGTTGTCTGTTCTGTGGTCGGGTTGTTGTCTCTTTGACACATTCCCCATTTCCATTCTCAATTTTAACATAGAAGTTAACAACTATAGGTCATTGTAATCACAATATCACAACCATTAGCAAAACCTTTAAAGATCGTATTCGGTAATTACCCATACATGTACATATAATAATGATATGTCTTCAATATTGCATTTCACACAATGAGAAGTTACTGGATTTGAATAGGATAAAACAACTGGGAGATGTACAAAAGAAACTTTTAAACCCCGGTTTTAAACGAAAATCGCATTTCCTTACTACAACATTATACGAAGAATACAATGTAAATGCCAAAAAAATTAGACACATGTCTCACTAATTTATGTCCTCATATTTACAGACTGAAAATATTGCTGCTCTGCGTTATAATCAGAAACATTTGGCGACAGCAAGCAACAACCAAGACCGATGAACAAAGCTTTAGCAAGTGTATCTCAAAGACAAAAGAAGGCGCCGAGGCAGTGGTCAAGCAAAAAAAGACTGTACCAACATTTTGATAAGTAAATTTATCAAAGATACTAGAATTGAAATTGTGTACACCAGACGTGCGTTTCGTCTACAAAAGACTCATCAGTGACGCTCGAATAGAAAAGGGTAAAAAGGTACAAGAAAGTCGAAAATTGAAGAGCATTGAGGACCCAAAAGTATTTAAAAAAGATTAATGGTAATTTCACAGCACCAGATGTGCATTTCTACATTTCTTTAAAAGAGGGGCGAAAGATACCAGAGGGACAGTCAAACTCATAAATCGAAAATAAACTGACAACGCCATGGCTAAAAATGAAAATAAGACAAACAGACAAACAATAGTACACATGACACAACATAGAAAACTAAAGAATAAGCAACACGAACCCAACCAAAAACTGGGGGTGATCTCAGGTGCTCCGGAAGGGTAAGCAGATCCTGCTCGACATGTGGCACCCGTCGTGTTGCTCATTTTATAACAAATCCGGTAAATAGTCTTATTCGGTAGGTCACACTCATGAAAGGGAAGGGGATTGTAGTTACGACGTAAGGAACATATCCGATATCATCTGTGAAACGGTTATTCCATAACGGTCAACCAACTCGTGATGGCGTCCGTAAAATTTACAAAGGGATGATTTCAACTTCACCATTTGGAACTCTTGGTTTAATAGCTTCCTTGTGAGAAGCAACCCTCTTTCAAGAAAATCATGATAGGAAATACTAGCACGGGAATATCGTATCAATTGGGAGATATATACCCCGTATGCAGGTGCTGCTGGAATGTTACTACTTAGAAATGGAAACTTCACAATTGGGAAGCTGAAATCATCTCTTTTGTCGTAAAGTTTTGTTTTCAACCGATCCTCATTGTCAATTTTTAGATGTAAGTCAAGATATGAGGCCGACTTTACTGTATCTGTGGTATCCTTTATCTCTAGTTCGATGGGATAGATGCGTTCAACATAGTCACCAAATTTTGAATTATTTAGTGAGAGAACATCATTTAAAAGTTTCATCAGTTGTTTTTGATGTGAAATATTTTAAAAGTCATTTTAAACCATGGCAAGGAATCCGAGCTACGGACAATGTGAGATAAGTTTTATATGGAATTCATTGATTTAAATAAAGATCTCTCAAAACTTCTTTTAATAATAAAAAAAAAATCTTAATGGGTTTTATTTTCTTTTTTTATTTTTTATTCATAACAATATTTTTTCTATAGTTATATGGCATTTATTAAACAGGCTGTGGTAGAGGGAAGATGAGAAGAGTGTACGCGTCCTATACATCTTCTACTGGTAATATGCGAGTTTACAACAGCACCATCTAGCCTACATGAGATCAACATTCACCACGTTCAACACGGTCGACCTTAATCAGAGACACAGATCCATTTCAAAGACAGTAAAAAATCAAACCATCTCTATTTCAACCAAGAACATAAAAAATCAATCGAATGCAAATATTTTTAATAACAAAATAAAATAAATTTCATGTTACTGCATACTTAAAACCATAATTTGTCTCTGTTGGAAAACATACGCATCCTGGTAATATCTTTTTGCTGTGTCTTCCCAGTCTATGTCAAACCAAATAAACAAAACGTCAAGTAACCAAATATTTTAAAATAATTTATTGATTTCACTAATATGGCATTCTGTGTATATATGTGAATATAAACTTTCACTTTGGGCCAGGTGAGATAATAAAAGGTTAAAAAGGCCAAGGTAAGTACAAATTTGAAGAGCACTGAGGACCAAACATTCCTAAAAGTTTTGCCAAAGGTAATCTATTTCTGAAGTAGTAAAGCCTAAGTATTTCAAAAATTCAAAGTTTTGTTAATAGTTAATTTATTCAGAAGAAAATATCTGTACAAAGTCAGGAATATGACAGTTACTGTCCATTCGTTTGATGTGTTTGTGCTTTTGATTTTTGCCATTTGATTAGGGACTTTCCGTTTTGAATTTTCTTCGGAGTTCAGTATTTTTGTGATTTAACTTTTTATAATTATGACCTTACCAATGATAACTCATGTCAACAAAGAAGTGCTGACTACTGGGCTGGTGATACACTCGGGGCATACAAATGTTGCATTATTAAGAATAGTATTGACTTTATAAATATGAATGTTGCATTAATAAGAATATTAGTGTATCAATTGTACATTACTTATATTAATATGATGCATGTTAATATATTTGTCAAAACCAATTGATTGTTAAAGTTTTACTTCTATATCTGGTGAAATTTGTTTTGTTGGCTTCTATCGGGTGAATGAATTATAATTTAACATGTACAATAAAAACAATATAAAATATGGAGATGTGGTATATTTGTCAATGAGACAAAATTTACCAGAGTAAATTGAGTTTATGCAAAAATACGTCTTACCGATTTATACGGTCTTTTCTTAGTACATTTGGTCTTGTTCATTGTGCCAAGTTACCCTAAACAATGTTGTATCTTTGAGTTTTCAGTCTTGTCAGGCTTTTTTTTTTAATTGAAAGTTTTTTATGAGTTATTAAAGAATTGGTAGTTAAAAAAGCCTGACCATTTGGATGTATGATGGACCGCTTTAGATTCAGTCAATACATGGAGTCACATATTGTCTACATGATGACGGATTGCAGTGGTCGATTATAATTTACGGAAGCTTGGTTGGGATTAAAAGTTGTGAGACAGCAGCCAATCAACACATGCAGTATGCAATATATCACATAGTCTGAAATTGAATATGCAAGTTATCACAAAAGCTGAAAATTAATATGCAAATTCAACATAATAACAAAGAAAAAACATTTAATCATTTATTGGCTCGTTGATATCAAAAGGTCCTACATTTACCGATATGCATACATGCTTACATGTAAAACGTGTCTGTTGAGGCAGTTGGCATTAAACACGTTGTGTTCTGTGATGTACTGCAGGTCATCCGGTTGCCTGTGGAAACTTTCTACTGATACATTCGAACAACTTGTACACTTTTCAGATGTTGTCAGTAGTGCGCAACTCCCACAGTTACGCCTATAACAGCCGACATTTACATATTATCGAACTACTTAACAACATTGATTGAAAAAAAAATATATCGTGTATATAAACAAAATTACAAATTGCGAAAATAGTGACATTACATGACAACGTGTATTTAAACTCAAAATCATTTCCCTTATACATAATATTTGTACAATTTACATTTTATCAAGACGTGAGCTCAAATAAACTCATCATAATTACCAGGATTGAAATTTTATATTTGCGCCAGACGCGCGTTTCGTCTACATAAGACTCATCAGTGACGCTCGAATCAAAAAAAGTTAAAAAGGCCAAATAAAGTACGAAGTTAAAGAGCATTGAGGACCAAAAATTCTTGAAAGTTTTGCCAAATACGGCTAAGGTAATCTATTCCTGAGTATGCCAGTGTTTATTAACCTTCATTACTGGTGACACACCCAACCAGTTGCATTTGTACCTGTCTGCTCCTTTGTCTTAAATCATAACTACATCTACATGGCCATGTTTATTAGCACTCATTACATGATGGCACTGATGTCTCATGTAGACGAAACGCGCATCCAGCGTATCAAATTATAAGCCTGGTACCTTTGATAACTATTGACAGGTGACAGACCAAACTCATCCAATTTATTACAGTCTATTCCTCTTTCTAACAACATCTTTATTATTTCTGTCAGACCGCTTTCACAAGCCTTTATCAAAGGATAGTCACCGCATTTGTTATAGTTATTATAGTTTGCATCCTTGTCTAACAAAATGTTTACTATTTGATTAGGGACTTTCCGTTTTGAATTTTCCTCGGAGTTCAGTATTTTTGTGATTTTACTTTCTACATGCCTCACGTGAGTTCTCAATAATAATCCTGTTTCTTCATTAACTCTTCTGTCAATATTTCTTCTTTCAACTTGTTAAACATGACACATACAGCCAGACAACAGTATTAAGAGTGATTTCCTTTCTCAGAAACCTTATCAACCTCTGTTTCACAGACTGAAAATGGATTCTTGAAGAAATCTGTTACATGCAAAGATTTACTCAATGAAATAAACGAGAACAATCTATTTACTATTGAAAACAATAGTAACCAATTGCCATTTTTAGACATTCTTATCATAAAGAACGGAACCAACATAGAAACTAAAATTTTCTATAAAGCGACTGATTTCAAACAATATCTGCTCTTTACATCATGTAATCCAAAACATAATAGAGTCAATATACCATATGACCTAGCTAAACGCATATGTACTATCATTTCAAATCCTGATTTAAGGGATTTAAGATTAAATGAATTAAGATACACGCTCTTGGACCGAAAAGGAAGCTTTTCAACCCCGGTTTTAAACGAAGATCGTATTTCCTTACTACAACATAATAATTTACAAATTTTACAGAGCAACCAGAGCATGTTGAAACTATTTAATTCTCACAAAGTAATTAAAAGCAAACGGCAACCGAAATCATTAAAAAAATTGTTGACCCGTGCAACACTTCAAACTGAAAATAGTCAACCAAAGGTACAAAAATGTGGACGACCAAATTGTGAATATTGTTTATACTTATCCGAAGGAACAGAATTCGTTTTTAAATCCGGATACATTTTTAAAATCAAGAACTGTTTTACATGTGCATCGGAAAATCTTCTATACATCAACATTCGCAGTGGTTGTCAAGAAAAATTATATTGGACAAACCGGCAACACCTTTAGAAAACGAATAACAGTACATAGAAAGCAAATTCGATAACCAAGTACAAGAAAAATCTATTATATTGATATATGCGCTGAATCAAATCATCCAAATTTCTTATTTTTTTCCATTTTATCAGTGTTCAGAAAAAACAACGGAACTTAAATTAATTAGGCCATACCAATTTTATTTCTTGTTCTACGGACTTTTCTACTCCAGAAATTGGGGCGAGCCAGCGATTTTAAATTATTTTCTGAAATAATTTAAGTTGCATATTTTTGAGGCGAAGCTTGAAATATAAAGGCGAGTGATTATAATTTTTTTTTTGTGAACAAAAAAAAAACATAGGTTCTGATAATATTGATCAAAACAAGATGGTATGAAACTTGATTTAACACTTGTACTTTGACATTTCTTTAATTTATCAACTGCTGTTCACCAAGACATGTAATGCCCACTTTTAATTACAACATATTTATGACTTATCGTTTTAGTTACTTTCTGAGGACATCAGATCTTGAATTGAATAGTTGAATAATTATTTCAACTGCCTTAGATGATATCCATTGAATAGTAATAGATTTCTTTCCCCCTTTTCCAACATGACTTATAACTAGCAACACGGCGGATGTCTTGCAAGAAGCAGAAACTGCTCATCCCTCCGGAACGCCTGATTTCACCCCCAGTTTTTAGGGGTTCGTGCTGTTATGTTATATATTGGTTGCCTGTGTCTCCGTCGTTTTGGTGTTCTCGTTTCTGTTCTTTGTCTTTTTGGCACTTTTTATATAAAAAAAAGATGTGGTATGAGTGTCAATACACCTTATTGCAATTTGGAAATCTGTCCCGCTTGACCCGAGAATGTGTCCCGCTTGAACTTTTGACGTCATACAACAATCACTTTTCCATTATGGCGTCAGATATTTTTTATTATGACGTCAAAATTTTACGGGAACTTTTATGATGTCCAATAATGGCGGACAAATAGCGATAAGGTGTATGAGAAAAGTCTCCATCCAAGTCGCAATCTATTTAAAGTTAACAATTTTAGGTAAAAAAACAGCGTTCAATACGGAATTTTAGATCACACTGAACAGCAAGGTACTGTGGATTCATTATTATTCGTTGGATATCAATTTTCGTGGTTTTCGTGGGTAGAGGTGAACCACGAATTTAAATGTTCAACGAGGTTCTATGCAGAGGTTGCCAAAAACCACGAAATCAGATATCCACGAAAACTCAAGTTTTCTGCAATCCACGATAATTGGTACCCACGAAATAAATGAATCCACAGTATAAAGGGCCCTAAATGACTAGTGTCAAACAATTCCAACAGGAAAACCAACGGTCTAATTTATATACAAAGCGAGAAACACCTATGAACCACACCAACAAACGACAACTACTGAACAATAGGCTCCCGACTTAGAACAGGTGCATAAAATGCAGGGGTCATGAATTGTTTTGCCTAAAGGTGTCTGTATTAGCAAACACATCTCCTTCATAAAGTCCTTTATTTCTAACAACGAAAATCGGCATGATTTTGTGAATAATCGTTTTTGACTTGGATAGGAAATCTGTGTTCATGCTCGAAACAATTTAAAGGGTTGCGATTTGACGTTGACGAAAACGCTCTGGTGATCGCTTTTTTAAATGTTTACAAAAATACCGGCACGTGAAATAGTCACGATTAATTTTCCAGACAGAATCAATATATCTTAATGGAGATCAAAAGTGTATAGCTTGTGTTCACGCAGGGTTGGGATCTGGCAAGATGACAGGAGTCATGACCCTATAATTCTACGTTAGACCATATGTTTCAATATTTTCCTGTGGTACCATAGCAAAGTTGTGTTTTTTATAAATGGTTTTCTCTTGTTTACCAGAGCGGCCAGTTCATTATTGCTACCAGTTTTGAATTATTTTATCCTCCGAGCACCTGGGAATCGTTATTGAGGTTATGGCCTAGTGTCAGTGTGGGGTCGTGCTCCTTGTTCACTCTCATTCCACTAGAGGCACTTTTGTTACTTCTGTTCACAGAAGAGCATTTACTTGCCAATATTACAAATGCCGGCGGTTTGTATCATCTTGCCAGACCTCGTTTACTGTTTTTTCCTGCGGCCGATATAATTTCACAAAGTATTTCTTGAATTATTTAAATCTTTGATCAGAATATAGGAGATGTGGATTGATTGCCAATGAGAAAACTCAGCTGGTTAAACAACGTGGTGTAGGCAACCAAAAGTGACTGTACAACCTTCAATAATGAGCAAAACCCTCATCACATGCGGCCGATTTTATTCCACACAGTATTTCTTTCTTGAATTATTTAAATCTTTAATTAAACTGAAGATATCTCTAAAAAGCGATACAGCGACATCAAAACGATGAACAATAGGCTCCCGACTTAGAACAGGTGCATAACCAATGAATTTGGTCTCCATCAGTATATCACACTTGATGAGAAAAAAGCAACAGGTCTTGATAATATCAGTGCAAAGTTTTTGAAAATGTCATCACACCTTATTTCAGTGCCATTACGTCACATTTTCAATTAAAGCATCAGAAAATCAGTATACCCATCGTTATTCAAACTGGCTAAAATTATACCAGTTTTTAAAAATAAAGGTTCAAAAAATGATGTATTTAACTACAGACCTATTGCAATTTTACCATTACTATCTAAGATACTTGAGCGACACGTAAAAACTCATTTGATGAATTTTCTATACAAATATAATCTATTGTATGTCATGCAATCAGGCTTTCGTGCAAACCATTCCTGTCAAACTGCTATGACTTCTTTGTTAGATAAATGGTTAAAAGCCATTGATGAAGGAAATTTAGTAGGGGCAGTATTTTTGGATCTGTGTAAAGCTTTTGATCTTCTAAATCAGGTACTCGGAGGTAAAATAATTCAAAACTGCTCCTTCAAATATTACAAAAATATAAATGTTCTTATAATTCAATTCATTGGTTTGCTTCGTATTTGGCTGATAGACATCAGGTCGTATCAATTTCAAAAACTTTTTCAGATGTATCTACATTAAAAGCAGGTGTACCTCAAGGGTCCGTGTTAGGTCCTATATTATTCTTAATATTTATCAATGATTTGCCTTTATGTAATCCTAACCATAATACTGATCTGTTTGCTGATGATAGCACTATTTCTGTAATTGGAAAAGACAAAAGGTATATAAGTCAGACCCTCAATGTTGTATTAGAAAATATTTGTCATTGAGTTGATGTAAACAAAATATTAGTTAATGTGTCAAAAACTAAGACTATGTGTATAGGTTCAAAACAAAAACTGTCTGTCATGTGCAATGACAAATTAAATATGTCAATTAATGGTCAACAAATTAATGAAAGTCACTGTGGAAAAGTCCTTGGTATTTTTGTTGACACAACTCTTTCTTGGTATGATCATATTAATCATATAATCAAAATCTTCACTAGCTTTATTAAAAAGAATCAAGAAATACTTGAATCATAATGCACGAATTCTATTTTACAATGCGTATATTCTTCCACTTTTGGATTACTTTGTACAGTATGGGGAAACTGTTACAAGATTTTAGTTGACAGTTTACTAAAATTGCAAAAAAAGGCAGCTAGAATTATTTTAAACGAACACGATACGATGTTCGTAAACCATCTATTGAACTATTTAAGGATTCTGGAATTATTCCCGTTACTAAGAGAATATTTTACCACAAGTCATTATAAATGTATAAATCAAAACATGAACTGGCACCAACATATCTATCCAATCTTATTGTGCCTTCAAAAAGTAAACAATCGTACAATACTCGATTTTCATCATCGGATAATTTTATTGTCTCTAAATCAAATACAGAATTATACAAATCAAGTTTTTCTTTAAGTGGTCCAAAAGTGTGGAATTCACTATCCAGTGTAATTAAAAATCAAAAGTATATCTGAATTCAAATACTCTTACAAGTCATTATATTTTTAAAAGTGTGAAATTTATAAGTTAAGCCACACTGTCTACTATAGGTGGTTTTTTTTTTTTTTTTTATATTTTGTTTATATACATCCATTGTTTGCATGTGTGTAATAGTAGATTAATTATATTTTATTCATGTAGTTTATATTGTATGTAGAGAGCCTTATTGAAAATTTGTTTAATCCAAATGAGTTACTCTCTTTAAATAAAGATATTATTATTATTATCATCATAAAACGCAGACCTAGTATTTTCAGTTGGACTCTGAGAGAGAATTTACTGCTTTATTAAAACGTTTAGCTGATTTCTCCTTTTATGATTCTGTTATGCGTCAAAGCCAAAAATATAATAACCTTTCAAGACGTCATAATTATTTGGACTAGATGTATTGCTGATAAACTTTCGTAGAATGCAAAAAATCTGAAAAAAGATCGATTACTTTCACATTTTTTTTTCAACATGCACAATTCATATTATTAATTTTCAAAACAGCAACATTTCCTTTTCACTTAGAATCATTTATCGTCTTAAGATAAGGAGAATAACAAAGTATATTTGACAGGACAAAATTGCGAGTCTGTTTCTACCCCAGAAAGTATCAAAACCTTACTATCGTTCTAGCGTTGATCATCAATTTTCTCGATCAGATCGTCGTAAACTGTGCTTGACCCGATAAGTGATATCTTAAATAAACATTGAACTACTGACAATGGATTACGTGGATATATTCCATGTATACTAAGCTGTTGCCCAAAATTTCGACATGTTTTGGTCCATTTCTTGCCCTCTATTTCCAAACAATACATATTCATTATATAAGGTACTTTGCACTGTCTATAGGATTTTCACGATGTATATGTTTTATGGTCGCGACAGTTGGTTTAAAAGTGCCCTGAAAACTAGATTTATTGTGGTTTTGGTATTCTGGTGTTCCATTTCAAGAAATTGTTTAGTGTTTTTTATATAACTATTTAGCAAAACATCTTTGCATCTTACTTGAAAAACCTTGTTTTTTGTTTTGTTTGTGTTTGTTCTTTATTTAAGATTGGTTGTCATGATGTTCGAATTAATATCTTTCTTAAGTTTTTTTACACAATTTTTATACAGTATAAGTTATACATTGTTCGTCAAATAACGTTCCCAAAGAAATATAATAATACAGAAAGAATAAGATGATCGTTATCATTACCCTGACACAAATATGTGAAGATTTACATATATAGGAATAGACCCAATTCTTGATAGTGATGATTACAGACTTTCACGGATTGCAGCACACGGAAAAATAATTTTACAAAATGAAGGTTTAAAGAATGTTTTTTGTGGGACTATAATTATGTTGCATTGGAGATTTAAGCATGAACTGCATGGACGATTCCCAGTTGAAAATGAAATTGTATTGCTGCAAAGGTTGAGTATTTGTTTTATCAATCAACATTATTGAGTTAAAAATGTTTACATTTTTATCTTTAAGATTTTGAATAAATCATATACCATTTAATGTATATCAAAAGCCAAAACTATAATTGATATTTAATTTCTAGATTAATAACGAAAATGCTACATGAATTGACCTAAAATTTAAGATTCGTTTTGGGTAACTCGACCCTACCTAATTAGAACGGTCTTCCGTGACATTTTTATAAGTAAAAAAACTCATGTCGAGTTGTCAGCAGCAGTCTAATCTTATTCATCTCCAACCTACATCAAACATTTTTAATATGCAACCCTTAACATACTGGTTAATTGATTAATTTAACAATTAGAATAAAAACGATATTTTTTTTTCCAGGCAAGAAATCTCGTTTATAGACGGATGGAAAGACACAAAAGATGTCGAAAGTTGAAAATTGACAAGAATCGATGTACGCAAATTTTTATTTTGTAGAGCAAAAAGGATGCATGTCGGGAGAAGTCGACATAAAGAAATAGAATCTTGCCAAATAAAATCAACAGTAGTATACCGCTGTTCGAAAGTCATAAATCGCTTGAGAGAAAACAAATCCTGGTTTCAAACTAAAATCGTGGGAAACACATCAACTATTAGAGGAAAACAACGAAACAACAGAAACACTTAAGTGCAACAAAAAACTAAACAACAAGATAACACACACAGAAGCGAATTATACGATAACAACTGCTATTTTCCTGACTTAGTACAGGACATTTCAAGACAAAATGGTGGGTTAAACCTGGTTTTGTGGCTAGCCAATTCTCGCGCAATGTTAAATATAACAATAAAAGGACAACATTATATGACAGGACTACAGTACAATTAAATGCAAAAACGTTCAGGACAGAGAAATACACAAATAAACAATACAATACTGTAAATTCAGAAATTTTTGTTTGCATTTGTTATTGCGATTTTATTTCTTTTTAGACTAATTTGCGATTTTAATTTTTACGATATTGAGAAAAATCCGGCGAGTTTAAATTATTGCGATTATTACCCTGTCGCATCTTTCGCAAAAATAAAAACATCGCAATAATTTCTGAATTTACAGTAATATATTTCGATATGCTAATAGTTATCCAAAAGTAAAACCACAAAAATTGAACTTCGAGGAAAATTCAAAACGAAAAGTCCCTACGCTCAAACACATCAAACGAATCGATAACAGCTCTCATATTCCTGAATTAGTACAGGCATTTTTTTTATGTAGAAACTGGTGGATTGAACCTGGTTTTATAGCTAGCTAAACCTCTCACTTGTATGACAGTCGCATCAAATTCCATTATATTGATAACGATGCGTGAACGAAACAAACAGACATAATAGGTAAAAATGTCAGCAGTCAACATTGTTTTATAATCTGAATCACTCAAAAAGACATACAAATATGTAACAAAGCACAAAACGGCATACAGACCAAACACATCAGCAAAAATCAAAGACAAGAACACACAATTTTACCATAGTACAATGACACAATGACGGGATGTATTAGTACAGAGCCACGTCATATATGTAACAAAGAACATGTCTAGGACGAACTAGATCATATATGTTTGGACAAAATGGGTTAATTTTAGACCAGAATTGATAAAAATCTTTTAATGAATTTACAAATTAATTTTATTACAATAAGATGAATAAAGTGAAATACATCATCAACCTTATACACAAATCGGGACAGATCCTATCAACAACTGCTTTTAATAGAGTAACAAAGCTACCGTATTCATTCTTTTCATTTGTTTTTGACACGTTTTTATTATATTTTCTATTTGTATTTTCGACGGATTTTTTTTTTTATAGTTTTTGTCTAGTATCTTTGACTTTTTGTTGTAAATTGCCTATAAATATTCTAAAAAATTCTCCCAACATTCCGATAACATCAATTTTAGTGAGCATATTTAAATCTCATGTATTACTGACATGATAAATACAGCAGATTCACAGACTTTTTGGAATAGTGAAAATATTAAGTTTTTTTTTAATTCATTTACAATTAAACTTTTAAGATTAATAAGAAATTTACGTTATGCTGATCAATAATATACGTTTGTATCTAATAAACGTGACCAACATCATCAATTAAGCAGACCGTACGCGTACGGTCCGACCGTATGAGTATTTTTAAAAAAGTATACGGTCCAAATACCCATATGGTCTGGAACAGAGACAAAGAACATTAGCAAAAGTGAAAGAAAAGAATACGAGAAAGGCCAACAAAGAATTATAAGATAAAAGCCGATGATAAGTTAGAAAACAGCTGTTGCTGAAAAGGCTCTTTTCAGGGCCAAAAAGATATTTCAAAAGGAATCTAAATTGTTGTGACATCATAAAACTATGGTATAATAGCACAGTTGCTAAAATTAAAACATGGTATAACTAAATTATTCGATAGTTTGCTATGGTATAATTTTCGGTTATTGTAAGATTATAATAAAGTCTGCCTTCATAGGTTTAATAACAACGGTAAAGGTAAAGATGGACTTAATTAAAAGAGTGATGATGAGGCTTTTTTTTATTAAGTTATGACAATCAGATGTGGATTTTTAAAAATTAGAAAGATCTAAAGAAACATATTCAATCTTATTCTTTGCGAATTTGCAGTAATATCAAAACTTTGATTTTTTTTTTTATATCGGTTACACATCTATTTCCCATGCTAAATTAAAAGATCGAATACATCGTCTAATTAAACTGGTGTCATGCAGAAATGTTGACGATGTCCTGTCACTCAAAAGCCCACATTAACATGAAGGTGAAATTTAGGATTTTAATGATTCAAAAAGGTCGTCTTTTTGATCTTTGATCTTTTTCTAGATATTGACACAAAAGGACAGCTGATGCGGTGGTTTTGGTCCAGGATTTGCTGTTTGTCCCTTTTGCATTTTGTCCGATATTTTTGCTTTTTGTCCGTCGTTTTTGGTCTGTTTTGCTTTATGTCCGATAAATTTGCTTTTCTTCCGACACATTTGCTATTTGTCTGTTCCTTCGAGTCCGTTTTGCTTTTTGTCCAATAATTTTGCTTTTTTGTCCGATTATTTTGCTTCTAGTCCAACACTTCCTTTTTGTCTGTTGCTTTCAGTACGTTTCGCTTTTTGTACGACATTTTTATTTTTTGTCCGTTGCTTTTTGTCCGATTTGCTGTTTGTCCAATGATTCTGCTTTTTGAACATTTTAAGATGTGCATATTTTTGTCGGTTCCATTTGAACTTTAAAACACAATGACATATAAGACATAAATACAAACCTTATTCCTCTCTATAAATGAGTGGTATTTAGAGTATCTGGTTTTTTACTAGTCTTATCAAGTTGTTCTTAATTTACCGCTGATAAAGACAAACATGCTTTAATTAACCGTACGCATTGGTTTGTAATACGTAATCGTAAATATTTAGACGATCGTTATAATGAGCATTATTGATATATCTTTATATTTGAAAAAACGCCTGAGAAGTATGGCAAGCCGTTTTACTATTTATTCTAACTTGAAGATATCTCATAAACTTTATAAGATATTTTCTATAAAGTTACATTACTATCAGTACATATCAGTTTGATGGCTACTGTAAACTAACTTATTTTTCGCGGATACTTAATTCCGCGTGTAAGTTTACTGTATACAAAAGTATGAATTTTTCGAAATACTAAGAATTTTCTTATACCAGGCATAGATTACCTTAGCCGTATTTGTCACAACTTTTTTCGTAATTTTGGGTCTTCAATGCACTTTAAATTTGTACTTGTTTGGCTTTATAACTATTTTGATCTGAACGTCACTGATGAGTCTTATAAAGACGAAACGCGCGTCTGGCATATTAAATTATAAGCCTGGTACCATTGATAACTATTTACTCTTTCTAGTCCACTTAGCGGAAGTCGCGAAAGTCACGAAAATAACGTAAATAGTTAAACGCAGTCACATGTGCCTGCGACAAGTCTAGAACCTTGTCAGTGGTTGTCATAATTCAAATTTTATGATTTAATCGATAGTCTCTTCAGTTCACAACTTTTTAGACACTCCTATATTGCTGACTACTGTATGATAGCCTCCGATATTTTGATTATTTTTATTGTTGGGTTGCTGTCTCATGGTTGTTAACTCATTACCTTATGTCCAGCAAATTAAGATCAGGTCGGATGATCCTTTTGGAGACCAACATGTACAAACATCACACCATAAACCAGATAAATATACAATATATGTAAATTGTCCGAAAATATAAAGTTTATTTGTACGAGCTTTAGAAACAGGACGAAAAGCGAGGCTTGCCGAGCTTTTCTCATGTTTCGCAGCGAGTACAAATACATTTTATATTTCCGACAATGTACATATATTGTTTTTATCCTGCAATTTACACCTGGTATTTGAGCATTAGTTGTTTCAATCCAAATCATTGCCTCTGGTTTTTGAAAGAAATCGACATAATAGAATCGCGGACCACGAAGAGGACTCCAAAATGAACTGTTACCTAGAAAAAAATATCCATATTACTGATTGCTCAACATGGAAGCGGGTGACAGGAGATTTTATTTATACATGTACAAATAAGGCAATATTTAATTGTGTATCTAGCTGATTGCAGGATAAAGCTGCTTATAAACCACGAAGGACATAAAATTAGACAGCTGAGACACCATAAGTTTTTGTACATATAGAATTTAAACATAAGAAATGGATGTTGAGGTTTGTCTCCCTTCAAAAAATAAAAATAATATAAGTAAATTCATTTCCAAATGCTCCATGAATCAAAAAAATAATGTTTGAAATTCATGAACGTGAGGATGTACTTACTAAAAGGTGAAATTAAAAAAGAATATGAATATAAAATTGATACTATAAGTTGGAAGAGCATCAGGTAACGAACAAAATAAGCTAAACATATTGATAGGTTATGGAGCTCCTTTTCAAGATATTTTATTTTTTTTTAAATGGTGGGAAAATGCTGACTTCGGAATTTTACCTTATTAGTTAGTATATATTTGTATTGATACTATTTGGGTCTCAAATCGAAAAATCAGAAATCAAGAATCTGCTTCAATTTTGATACATGACTTTTTAAGAGCTATTGAAGACGTATATGAAAAGAAAAATTGGTGTTTTGGGGCAAAATATATTACCCTGTACTGAAGGAAAAAAAACAAGGAGTCTGAACATCTGAAACAAATTCCTAAACCTCACCTAAGTACATCCTTAAGAGTCTGATACTTTTATACACAATGTTTTTATTCCAAAAAAAATATTTCCCTTCCTATCCATTTCTTAAAAAATATAAATAAAGATTATGGATTGGGATTTTTTGCAGACAAGGGTGTTTTCCTCTTAGATATGTAGCCAAGAAAATTCTATAGTTTGAACGCACCGTGGATAATCTGTTTACCCCTACTTGACTGAGAAAAGCCTATATCACTCGAAAAGCGTGATATGAAAAATTCTCACAAACATGACGATACTAAATGTTTTAATTCAGGGTGGGCTGGCATGTCAGTAATTGCCAGTAGTCTTTTGTTAATTTATGTATCATTGTTATTTTGCATAGTTTTTCTATTACCTATTTAAACATTGGACTCAGACTTCTTTTAAACTGAGTTTTATTATGCATTTTGCTGTGTGTTTGTTTATTCTACATTGACGAGAGGTTTAGGCGAGAGTCGATATCTCAAAAAACATGTTTAACCCCGTCACTTTATACGCCTCTACCCTCTGTTAGTTTTGTTTTTGTTTTTTTTCATTTTGGTTCTATTATATGTTTTGAGTTAAATGTGACGTCCATTTTCGCTGAACTAGTACACATTTTTGTTGCTGTGTTGAAGACCCAATGTTGACCTTCGGCTGTTTTTTGCTCTTTGGTCGGGTTGTAGTCTCTTTAACACAATCCCCATTTCCATTTCCATTCTCAATTCTATTTATTAATAAATAAACAAAGTATTCTGATGTTAAATAAGTCTATCTCGTCTATCGCCTTTAAAACCATTCCATCAGGAAAGACAGAAATATATTTAATCCACCTGATTATTAGTTCTTAGTATCAATGCAACTAAAGAACATTCTTTTTAAGTAAAAAGATATCCATATAATGCACTGAAATTCTGCATTCAGATATTTTAAAAACAGTACTGAACACAATTCTCTTGTTTTCTTGGATATGATGTTCCTCAGTAAGTGATTATTTAAGACATTCCTAATCAGGTCATAACTAATGAAATAGAAATTCCTACTATTAAAATTTCCAAATCGAATATTAAATATTTTTGAATATTATTTTCACTGGATCAAATATTACAGTATGTGTTCTAAACAGAATAAAGGGATAAAGAATACTGGTTCCAGCAGGAACAGCTATTATGGCTTTGTTTATAACAAAGTTTTCAGGAAATCTTTAAAAGGCAGAACAAATATAAGTTGACAAAAATCAAGAATTAATAGAATGATTGGCAATACAAAAAGTTCAATAGGATAAGTTGAGATCACAATAATATCTTGTTTTTCATCTACATGATCAAAACAGAGATAAATTTATACCTATAATAACATGATTATTATTCAATAGTGATTGAAACAGCCATGATGTAAGACCAGCAAGACATCTGTTTTCTGTTATTTATAACATCCACATCCTATGTTTTTCTTCATTGTACAAAATTGAAGCTATGAAATAGAACATGCCAGACCCGGTTCATTGACCCCTAGTTCACCTTCACTGTCACTGTCCATGTCATAAGTGGTACATATCTGTATATGATTATTTTATCCTGTAACTACTGATCCTATTGTTGCTATGATATTGAACATGCTAGTCCCGGTTCATTGACCCCAAATATCAGGATTGATTGATTTATGGTAGCATTACGTCTAGTGCCAAATATTTCATACATGTTCAGAACGAGAACAAATCAACACAAATACAATAATTAAGCCATGAAAAGAGGCCATCCAGGACGCAGGTCAGGGAAATTTAGACTGCCACTTGAAAATAAGGGTATATTGGATGTGGACAAAAATTTGCCTTGCAACCGCCAACCTACTGACGCTTAAAAGAGTTGTTACCATGGTTCTAAATGTGCACAGAGTCTGGCACTATCTCTGAACGAGGCATCGAATTTAACATCTCTATTCTTACTTGAAGTCTCTGCATACTTGTACATCCTACATAGCAAAACAGACACACCATTCTTGAGTTTTTTTCCCGGTTGGAAGTGACCATATTTGTAATCCTCAGTCACCATTGGGGATACATATCATAACAAAAAAAAATAAATGTGAATTCGATTCTTATTTGTATTAAAGGGTCATTTTAAGGTGATTTTGTTTTTAGGTCGTTCTCAATGTTAATCCTCAGAAAGATTTGTCACCCTATCTGGATATTCTGACCTTGACCAAACCCTATCTTTGCTCATTCTCCTTAATCGATCCCAACTGCTTAATAAAGTAGCAGCAAACATAAAGCGTCTTTAGTTTGAACCTGCACGAGACCATACAGTCTATAAGTACAATTTATATTAGAGAGTAACTATATTGCCACTGGACGTAACGCTACCATAAATGCCATGAAACACAATCTGTTGCTGTTAAAGATATTACACTATTACACAGAAAATGAATTATATGTTTATCTATTCACTGACGAAAAAATGTTTTGGCAACGTTTATGCTCTATCTTATTTTAGTCAAAATGTTATTCAAATGCATATTCAAATTTTTCATGAAGTCCAGAAAACAAGATATTAATGGTAGAAGATTTATATTTACCAAAGCTTTTCAATGGTAATGAACGAAGCATTAATTTTGCAATTTGATAAGGGATTTTCCGTTTTGATTTTTCTTCGGAGTTCGGTATTTTTGTTCTTTAATTTCTATTGTGTATTATATTTTTGTTCATTTGGTTCACATGCCCGTAAGGAGAAGAAAAAAATGTAAATATTTGGCAATAGACCTCAAAGGGTTAAGTCCAGGTGTGCCAAAACAGAATGAGTGTTGCAATATATTTTGTTTCAAATGATACAAGCTAACTAACCAAAGTTTATTTTCTATGATGGACAATGACTTTTTAATTAACATACATTTACAATGTATCGATTGCATTTGTTATTTCATGTCAATTGTTTATCAAAATAGCTATGAATTTTCGAAAATATTCTTTTATAATGTAAATATTTCATATTACTATCATTCAAAAATGTATACATGCCCTATTTGTTGTGATGATTAGAACTTCGGATATTGAAGTCTATCTTAAATTTGCAAGTTAACGAGAGAGAGAAACAAATTGATAAATGTTCGTCATGTTGAATTATGAAATATGAAAAATATCACATTTTAAACTCCGAAGCGCTTTTCTGGATTTTTGCATTCATTGGTATCGCGCAAAACCAAATATCAAAAAGCCAATGTTGCATAAATTTACATAAGGAAGTGTGATATAATCTCTACTCTTAAAAGAACTATATCATAACATATAAAGGGTTTGAAGGAATTGACCAGAGACATGGAAAACTGATCCTATCCAAATACTTTAAAAAGTAAAACCACAAAAATACCGAACTCTAAAGAAAATTCGAAAAGGAAAGTCCCTAATCAAATGGCAAAATCTAAAGATCAAACAAATGAAACGAATGGATACAAACTGTCATATTCCTGACTTGGTGCAGGCATTTTCTTATGTAGAAAATTCAAAATTAAGTAGGAGTTCAAACTTCTGACCCTTTCGACTAACTTTGACAACATTCCTTTAGAACTATTGTTATTGTTATTACAGGCCTCCTGTATAGTCTTGCCCCTACTTAACCTAAAATTGTACATATCGTTTCTTTTCTAAACATGCAACATACAATTTTCACTTCGCATGGTAAGCTGATTTGCTTAAGTTTTAACTGACAAGATACTTCCCAAACAATATAACTTTCAGCTGAATCATATTTTGATAGATTAAAGGACGGTCATGTAATTAACACGTGTCCTTTATTTCTTCCCATCAAATGACCTTTCGTTTCGAAGAAAACTGGAACTAAGGACATATATAGACCATCTTACTTAAGCGTCATCTTGTCATATTACCATTATATCTTTAGATCCTTATAAGTGTACTGTTCACATAAGGTTGTGAAGATAATTTGATATTTAGTCCTTTTTATTTAAGATCAGTTTAAAGAAAAAAACACTATCTATTGCGTCTAATTAAAGGCAACAGTAGTATACCGGTGTTCAAAAGTCATAAATCGATTGAGAAAAAACAAATCCAGGTATATTTTATAGTGTGTCTTTTTATGTTGTGATGCTATACTACTGCTTCAGAAAAAGGAGAAGATTTGGTACCATTAAAACTTTTAATCCCGCTGCAATTATTTGCACCTGTCCTAAGTCAGGAATCTGATGTTCAGTGGTTGTCGTCTGTTTATGTGGTTCATAAGTGTTTCTCGTTCCTCGTTTTTTATATAGATTAGACCGTTGGTTTTCCCGTTTGAATGGTTTTAAACTAGTAATTTTTGAGGCCCTTTATAGCTTGCTGTTCGGTGTGAGCCTAGGCTCCGTGTTGAAGGCCGTACCTTGCCCCATAATGGTTTTCTTTTATAAATTGTGACTTGGATGGAGAGTTGTCTCATTGGCACTCATACCACATCTTCCTATATCTACATACATACCAAAACCGAGGGAAACACATCAACTATAAGAGGAAAACAAATGAACAAAAGAACACCGAAGGGCAACAAAAACAAACGCCAGCACACATAGAAACGAACAATTGGATAACACCTGCCATATTCCTGACCTGGTACAGGACATTTTAAGAAAAAATGGTGGGTAGAACCTGGTTTAATGACATGCCAAACCTTCCACTTTATGACAATGTTAAACAATACGCTAATCACTACATGACAGAAATACAACACAAACACACGCAAGAACATTAATAACACAGAAACGCACAAACAAATAATATAATAGTCGACACAACATGCAAACTGCAGAACAACAACTAAAAGTGAAATCACAAAAATACTGAACTCCGCGAAAAATTCTAAACGGAAAGTCCCTAATCAAATGGCAAAATCAAAAGCTCAAACACATCAAACGAATGGATAACAACTGTCATATTCCTGACTTAGAACAGGCATTTTCTTATGTAGAAAATGGTGGATTGAACCTGGTTTTATAGTGCTAAACCTCTCACTTGTACGACAGTCGCATCAAATTCCATTATATTGACAACGATGAGTGAACAAAATAATCAGACATAATGGGTAATAATGTCAAAATTAGGGATACAGCAGTCAACATTGTCGTAAAATCTTAATCACAATAAAACAAACAAATATTTAACAAAGAAGCACAAAAAGGCATAATTATATCAAATTTAACAACTTCATTCATTGCTTTCTTATTTTTGTATTTTATTTATGTATGTTAAATCCACCTATAAAAGATTGAGAGATTTTAAGACCAGTTCTCTGTACCCACCAAAAAAACCAGGGTATAATAGCAAACTACATAAAAATTTCCAGGAATAATTTATGAACAAATAAATTCTTTTTTTTATTTTTTTATTCTTGTTATGTTTCGTTGCTATGGCTACCAATCATTATATATATGCATACCTGAAAAGTACAGGTAAAATGAAATTCATTTTTTTCTGTATTTGTGACAAATTATAAGACACAGAATATTAAATGAAAAAAGGAATTAAACTTTTAAAAGATTTGTCTGTATGAAAGGAATAAAGACAATTTTTGTTAATATATGTCATGTTGCGATCTTGAAATATGAAAGAATAAATAAAAAAGCAGAGGGCTTTTACCTATATCAGTTATATGTAATTGTTCTCTATAAATTTGTTTTTAGTTCTGGTTTCATAATCACCTTTTTTCTGACAAATTTGCTTTAAAACAATGTTTGAATGTCTTCCTTTTGCAATTCTGGAACTCTCCTGTTGAAGTACAGTTTAGGCGGGAAAACATAAACAAAGTTCCATACCATTGAATTTTATTTTATAGAGAAAACTGACTATTGATGATTGTCATGTAGTATATAAAAATTGCGGTATAACTTATATGAGCCCTTGTACGATTTGCCATGCAAGATGGCAGGATTGAATTAAAGCAGAACTTGTAATTATTCGGAATCTTCCCTGCCAGACTTTGCCTACTTTGAATGTTCATCTGAACTTTTTACTATTGACACGTTACAAAATGAGGATCAGTCAATTTTTCTGACATCATGTGGTATATCACCAGGAACTGGGTTTTTATTGTATAAGAACATTTGTTCTTCACACATACGTGAATTTCGAAATGCATACAAGAAATGTTGCATGAAGAGACTCTGCAGTGTACCAACAACTCTATGTTACCACTCAGGCCAAAACTGTAAAACAGAGAGATACATATCACATTCTCAAGTGACAACTATTTTTCCTCAACACTGGAATTGTTTTACCTGTTGAAACTGGTAAGTACCAAATATATTTATTTGCTTTCATGGGTTTCCCTTAAAAAAGGGAAAAAGGGGGGATTGGGTCATCCTAACACTTTCTCTTATCTGCAACTTGGTAATAAACAAAATTCAATGAAACTTGCATAAAATCTTTCATGTTTTAAGCATAACAATGTCATTGTGCACCTCCTTTCTATCAGAATGATTTTTATGGTGTTCCCATATGACATTTATATGTATATATACAGTAAGACATCACTCCTAAGCAAAACATAACATTTGTGGTTGGACGACACAAGAGCATATTTCTTTACTAGAAATACAAAGTCAATAAACCAACTGCCATTTGCTAATAACATATATGTTACTAATTTGAAGTAAACTAGAAAATTATAAAATCTGGCTCAGTGTGTCAATGCCTAATGTAGGTCTTTATTCATACATTGTGTCTCATCATTATGTACTCTTCCTGAATATACATTAACTTGCCTTCCATCTAGATCCAAAAGTATTCTTTACTATATCTATTTCAGTATAAAGTCACAATGCCTCTTGAAAAAAAATCAATGAAAAGAAGATAAATCAAATTAGAACACAACTCCTTTTCTATTTGCTGATTCTTTCAGCATGTTACAGTTAACCCACATATTTTGTATTGGCCTAATTAACCACTGACAAAACTTAATAAACTTGATTGTGGTTAGAAAGAATAATTATATATTACATGATATTACTGGTGCATGTATTTTGTACACAAATGTACACATAGATTCTTAATGAAAAACTCGGCAAGAAACTGCTCAAACAGAGTTATGAGGAGGGAAGATTAAAAATGACACTCCTTAAATTTTATGGACATCATCCCGAATTTGTTGATCTTTACGATGTGTTTGTGTCTAAACTGACTAACGACATTTCTGCCACGTCTTAGCTGGTATTTCAACATCTATGTCGCCTGTCTTCTAAGTACCGAACGTGACCTATCCCCGAATATGACTGTTTTGCCGAGTTTTAATTGGCTTTGTTATATGACGTGTCTCAGTATTTAAATATCCAACATTCATATATTTAGTTATGATTTTTGTTTGTGGGTTCTGGTCGATATTGTGTTATGTCTTATCGTTTGTGGGTTGAATTCTATAGTTTCGGTACATTTTACGTATGTCTTATTTGTCAGTATAGTCGATTTAGTTTCCATTTTTTATAATAAAAGTGTTGTGTTAGTCCAAATAACTATGACGTTGTCATAGCGATAATTTGAAAAGACCGTCTTCATCATGATAATTATTTGGACTAGTATTGTGAAAATAGGCAATATAAGAATGGTGTACTGACATAAGATGTCTCATCAGCTCCAAATGGACCTTTCATTAGTAGAAGCCATATTAGTTATGTGTATCAGCGGGTGAAAATAGGAAAAGCATAAAAATATAGTATACGCCAATACACATAATTAACAGCGCCTGGTGATGTTTCATAGCCTGACCGGTTTCGGTCCAAAGGGCAATTTCATCAGGGGCGGAATTGTGGATTAATGTTTGCACCCTATTTATATAGATACGGTGACCATAGTAACCGGTGGATCAAAGTGACCTGTACCATGTCAGGAATATGGCAGTTGCTATCAAATAGTCCATTTCTATATTTTTTGGTGTTTGTTTTTGTTGCACTTCAGTGTTTCTGTTGTTCCGTTACTTTCCTCTTATAGTTGATTGGTTTCACTCGGTTTTTGTTTTTATAATCCGGATTTGTTTTCTCTCAATCGAATTATGACTTTTGAACAGCGGTATACTACTGTTGTCTTTATTTGCAAACTATTTATAAATCTTTAACTTGAAATATATGTGTATCGTGTGTAAAATAACTCTTGGAAAATTAGACAAGGTTGAGGACATATGTTTTAAAATTTACAACTTTAATCTGTATTGCCACAAGTGTTGTGTTTTAATCTTTAGTTAAAATCTTTCCTTTTAAAGTTGCAGAGTGATACTATATGTTGTGTTGCTGACTATAGGGAAAAAACATTTTATTCTTCGTATTATTACAGTTGAGCGATGTCTTTTGAAAATGAATTGAAAACATTTCTGATACTTCTAGTATTCTATAACACAAAAGGTCGTGTTCGTGTTATCTGAGGCATTATTTCTTTAACAATGCATTCAATAAGAACTGATGTAGAAGGAAAGAACGTGATGTCTAAAAATTATTTAAAATCTTGAAAACTTCCTGATGAAAATAAAATCAACGAGACAGACATGAAAATTCAAATAGAACTTCAATATTGAGTAGAAATGGTGACATTCATTAACGTAACGAGTTTTTAATTGATATCTAATTAATTGCTTATTTTTGATAGTAATCCTTATACAGTTAATCTACTCATCATAGACGGATATCATCTGGTAAGCATTGACTTCATTAAAGTTTTAACGTTTTCATCTGTTAATGGTAATACACTTCACTTTCCTTTTGCTGTGAACATCATTTCATTATTTTGATGAAGCTGGCAAATTGAGGACAGCACAGTTTTATTATACAAAAAAGTAAAATCACAAAAATACTGAACTCCGAGGAAAATTCAAAAAGGAAAGTCCTCAATCAAATGGCAAAATCAAAAGTTCAAACACATCAAACGAATGGATAACAACTATCATATTCCTGACTTGGTACAGGCATTTTCTTATGTAGAAAATGGTGGATTGAACCTGGTTTTATAGCTAGCCAAACCTCTCACTTGTATGACAGTCGCATCAAATTCCATTATATTGACAACGATGTGTGAACAAAACAAACAGACACAATAGGTAAAAATGTCAAAAATAGGGTTACAGCAGTCAACATTGTGTTATCATCTTCATCACTATAACAACAAACAAATGTAACGAAGAAGAACAAAAAGGCATACATCAAATTTAACATCCTCATTATGCTTATCTTATACGATTTTATTATCTATGTAAAATCCACCTATAAAGGGTGGAAGGTTTTAAGTACTGGCGTAAAATCGCGCGTTTGAAATTCGCACAGGTAGACATAAAATAATTTTGTCGTTCAAAGTATGAAGAGATACATAAATACAATTGTTATTGTTGTATTTGACAATAGTCCAATGTCCGGACTTTATTGCACTTAAATCATACAAATTCATTAAAAGATTCAAGGATGTACTTAGATTAAAAATTTAAAAAATCTAGAATTTGAAATTGATACTTTAAGTCAAGAGAGCATTAGTGAATGAACAAAATCAGCTAAAAATATTGATAGGTTATTGATGAAACACTCGGCAAGAAACTGCTCAAACAGAGTTTGAGGAGGGCAGATTAAAAATGACACTCCGTAAATTTTATGGACATCACCACGAACATAGATAACCTTAGCCGTATTTGGCACAACGTTTTAGAATTTTGGGTCATCAATACTCTTCAACCTTGTACTTGTTTGGCTTTCTTTGATCTGAGCGTCACTGGTGAGTCTTATGTAGACGAACGAAACTATAAGCATGTCGTAATGTCCTATTTAATGTTTATTTGAGTATTTCTCTGTCCTGAGTGTTCTTGCATTTGTTTATACTGTGGTCCTGTCATGTGATGTTGTCATTTTAGTGTTATATTTAACATTGCCATAAAAGCGCGAGGTGTGGCTAGCCGCAAAACCAGGTTCAACCCACCATTTTTCTTAAAATGTCCTGTACCAAGTCAGGAAAATGGCAGTTGTTATCTTATAGTTCGTTTCTGTGTGTTGCATTGTCGTTTTGGTTTTTTGTTGCACGTCAGGGTTTCTGTTGTTTCGTTGTTTTCCTCTTATAGTTATTGTGTTTACCTCAGTTTTAGTTTGTAACTCGGATTTGTTTTCTCTCAATCGATTTATGACTTTTGAACAGTGGTATACTACTGTTGCCTTTATTAGTTGATCTATACGATGTGCCTGTGTCTAAACTGACTAACGACATTCTCACCACGTCAAAGATTGTCTTTTAACATCTATGTCGTCTGTCTGCTCAGTATCGAACCTGACCTATTCCCGAATGTGACTGTGTTGCCGATTGTGAATTTCCATTCTATACGACGTTTCTCGGTATTTATATATCCAACATTCATATTTATAGTTATAATATGTCTTTTGTGGGTTTCGTTTGATATAGTGTTATATCTAATAGAGATTATCAAAATTTTATATTTTCAATAATCTGGTTTAATTCAATCAAATATGTGTGTGGGTGTGTGGGTGTTGCAGCCTTTAGCTCATTGCCATATTTGGCATGGCCATAGATGGCGTTCTCAGGTGGAATCTGAATTTTGGAATTCCCGTATCGGGCACTTGTTAATTTGCTGTCGACAACAAAGCAGGTGCTGCAGAAATTAGTTAAATTATTTAAACGAAAAGATGCCAAACAAAAGAAATGCCAGGGGATCTCCATCAAGGGCCATTGGAAAGAAGAGGAGGACGACCAGCAGGAAAGAAGGACAGGAAGTGCGGAACGAAGAAATCACTCAAAAGAAGGACGGAGTTGGACGGAAGAGAATGGTCAGAAAAACACAGGAGGTGGGACACGTGGAGACACAAGGACCAGAAGAAAATGTCGGAGGAGGATGCACGGGCATTCCGCTCTTTTAGGCACGACCCGTCACACAAAAATTTTGAAATGGCAAATAATTCCATTGATATCACTCCGACACAAGAGTCTAGCATTCATGACACAGTAGGGGAACACGTGCCTTTTAAAATTTAGGAAAAGATTTGGGAGGGAAAGTTTATAGAGCTTCATTATCTTTTGAGAACGCAAAAAAATAGAGGAGGTTGACGAGGGCGATTTGAAATTAAAAAGGGTGAAAATTTGCATTGAAAAAAGATCGTCGGGTGTTTATTTATCCATAAATGAATGGACTTCAGCATTCATGGTTTTTATGAGTGTCTACATTGAGAAATACAGGACACGAGCACAGGAATTGTTAAATTGTATGCGCGATATAAGATTAGCGGCAACGAGGTAAGAAAACTGGGCCACCTATTACGAGCAATTTAGGCTAAAAATAGAAAAGAATCCAAATTTATCTTGGGGAAACATACACGGTGAATATTGGCTATTACACATCACATCTCCCACAGTACAAAACAATGTGTCAGTGCAATCACAGGGTTATAGAACAAATACACAAAATCGTGGTCATTACAACTCAAATGCAGCTACACTTTCAAACACTAACACGAAAACACATCAACAATCACAGGTAACTAGTGGAAGTGTAAATATGTCATGTAAATACTATAATAATGGTAATGACTGCCCCTACTTCCCTCGTTGTAGGTTTAAACATGTATGTGAAATATGCAGTGGCAAACACAGAAAGGCCCAATGTAATAACCGGGCCCAAGGAAGAAGTAACAAAAAGTATTAATTTTTATTCATTAGGAAATACTCCTGTTAAAGTATCGGTCTTGGAAAATTATTTAGAATTTTACCCACATAACAATGTAGCACATGAAATTATATCTGGTTTCAAATATGGTTTTTCATTAAAATATTTTGGCTCTAGGGAACCAAGGGAGAGTTCCAATTTAAAAAGTGCATTACAGCTACCCAACATTTTTAAAGAAAAATTAATGAAGGAAGTTAAACTTGGTCGCATTGCTGGTCCTTTCAGATACCCGCCTTTTCCCACACTTCAGGTATCACCAATGGGGCTAGTGCCAAAAAAGGATGGGGATTTTAGACTTATTCAACATTTATCCTATCCTGAGAATAATTCAATAAATGATTTTATTGATAAAGATCATTGTTCAGTGCAGTACAGTTCAGTGGACGAAGCAGCATGTTTGATTAATAGACACAAAACATTTGCCCGTTTAAGTCAGTGTGATGTAAAGCGGGTTTTCGCTTGTTGCCATTGCCCGCAGGATTTTGGACTTGTTAGGGATAAAATTTCAGGGTGAATATTATCTTAATAAAATGATGCCAATGGGGGCCTCAATAAGTTGTGCCCTGTGGGAGAAATTGGCAAAAGCTTTGCATTGGATAATACAGCAAAAAAGCGGATATGATAATATCCTCCATTATTTAGATGATTTTCTTTTTGTCAAGTCGAGCCAAACATCAAAAGTTGGCAATACTTTGAAGATATTTCAAGAGGTATGCGACAAAATAGGTATTCTTCTTGCTAGTGACAAGACTACTTTACCTACTACATTACTCATTATTTTGGGTATAGAATTTGATACACAGAATTTAATCAGGCGGCTTCCAAATGAAAAACTTGTCAAACTCTCACAAAAAATTAGAGATACCTTAGACATTTCTAAAATAACTCTTAAAGATATGCAATCTCTTCTTGGGCTCCTGAATTGTGCTTGTAAGGTGGTTGCTCCAGACCGCACCTTCTGTTGGAGACTCATAAATTCAACAATCGGGGTAAGAAAATCATACTACAAAATTCGAGTAAACAAGCAGATAAAAGCAGATTTAGAAGTTTGGTTAGACTTTTTAAAACAATACAATGGTGTCACTGTAATAACCGACAATGTATGGGTTTCCAATGAAACATTAGAGTTGTTCACGGATAGTGCAGGGGGTCAAAAGGTGGGTATGGGATCTATTTTGCAGGTCAGTGGGCCCAAGGCATATGGCCAAAACATTGGGTTGAAACTGGAATCACCAGAGATATGACATTGTTAGAGTTGTTTCCAGTTGTAGCAGCACTTATGTCCTGGGAATCATATTTGGTTAACAAAAAAGTTATTTTTCATGTTGATAATCAGGCGGTTGTTCAAACCATTAATATGAAAACTAGCAAATCAAGTAGAGTTATGACTTAAGTAAGACAAATGGTTTTAATGAACTTAAAAAACAATACGTCAGTTAAGGCAATTTATATCCCTTCAAAACAAAACCAAATTGCTGATTGTCTTTCTCGTTCTCAATGGGGGAAGTTCAGAAGCCTAGCTCCAGAAGCAGACCAGTGGCCAACCAAAATTCCAACACAGATCTGGAACATTTAAGTCAGTTGGCGGATTATATTGTCAATCAAGGTGTGTCCAAAAATACACAAAAATCATACAATTTGGCTCTGTCAAAACTTTGTAATTTTAGATCATCTTACAAATTGAAACAGCATTGGCCAGTGCCAGTCAATGATTTGCTAAATTTTATAGCTTTTTTGTCAGTACAAGGTCTTTCTGGGGGTACCATATCATCTTATATATCAGGAGTTTCTTACCATAATAAAATACAAGGCATACAGGTTACTACAAAATTCTTTATAATTGGCAAGGCATTAGAAGAAATAAAAAGAATTTAAGGAGGGAAACGTAATGACATTAGAGCACCAATTACAGTGCAATTGTTAGCAGATATGATAGGTTGTTTAGGTAAAGTAAGTAAGAATAAATATGAAGCTGCTTTATTTTCAGCAGTTTTTTCAGTTGCCTTCTTTGGTTTGCTAAGGGTAGGGGAAATCACTTCTTCAAAAACTAAGTCTGTTATAAATGGCTCCAACTTAACAATTTCTGATATTTTAGTTAAGAAAAAAGTCCTGGAGCTAAGAGTAAGGTGGTCAAAAACTGACCAAAAGGGAAAGTTCGTTATTTTATTGATACCTGAGAACAGAAAAAACTACTGTCCGATACGACTCATTAACGAATACTTAAAGGTACGACCTACCTGTAACAATAAAGATTTGTTTATTCATTATAATGGTATGCCTTTAACTAGATACCAATTCAGCAGTATACTGGAAAAGGCTTTACATTTTCTTCATATAAGTAAAGGTCATTTTAGGTCACATAGTTTTAGAACTGGGGGAGCCACGGAACTAGCCAGGCAGGGGGTCTCAGAGGAGGTAATTATGAAATTAGGCAGATGGAAATCGTATGCTTATTCTCGCTATATTAGGTTGCAATTTTTCTAGTTTCAAAAGGCTAACAAGCTACAAGTTTTCACAGGTCCCAAGATTTTATGGATTGTTGGAAGTTCCCTTGTTCATTGGGCCAATGTAGAGGCGAAGAAATATGGTAGGACCAACCTGGGACTGGAGTCCAAAGGTGTTACAACATACTAGATTGGGCAACCTGGTTTACAGATTAAAGATTTGGACTGGATGCAAAAAGAACTTTTTTACCTTTTCATAATTTTATTATTATTCACTGTGGAGCTAATGATTTGACAGATTTAGAATTGACAGGGAAGGGTTTAATTGAAAATGTAAAATGTTCTATCCTACGTTACCAGGCTTTATTTAAAAATGTTATTATAATATGGTCTTCAATGCTACAGCGCAGATACTGGCATTTTGCACCCTTGAATGCGTGTGCAATAATCGAACAGAAGAGAAAAAGAGTGAATTCAGTGGTCAAAAACTTTGTAATAGAAAATGGGGGGAAAGCTATTTTACACGAGAACATTAGGGCAAGTGAAGTGTCTTTATACAGAACAGATGGAACTCATTTATCACAAACTGGAAATCAGGTTTTCTTAAATAATATATACAAGGGGGGTTGAGTCTTTCCTACGCACAACAATTTCAACTTTCCCAATGCTTCAATAATGAAAATTTTGTGGAGGTGAGAACCCAAGTCAGATTTGGTAGCTGACTTGGGCTCTCATGTGGCGGTCCAGGGAGACTGGTAGTGATTTGGGGATTATTTCACTCGGCCCTTGCTCTGGGCCTGACAAGTTCTACAATTTGCAGGTTTGGAAAATGTGGTTAATGGTAACGGTGGGGTCTACAGATGGGTAACTCTGGGACCTCCTCCACCTCATCTTATAGAGGGGAGGCCTACACCTGCCAACAGGTGGGGCACTAATAACTGGAGCATTGGTAATACGAGTGTTTTCCCAGTCACTCCCCATGGTAGGTGGTGGTGTAACCGTATTTAACTACCAGGGGTTTTATGACACTATGTCAACATAGGTCAGCTGATAGCCATTGTGTATAGTGTATAGGTAATCGGTAGTCACCCTGGCGCCTCAACAACATATTATAGAATATTCTGTAGCCAAAGTAATACCACAAAGTAAAAATGTATATTCTAGTCATGAAAATGTAAATACAAGTTGGTGTAATAAAATGTATGTGTAATCAGAATGATTGTTTTTGTATAAGTTGTAAAAGTTATAAATGAAAAAAAAAGAGGATGGAACCTCTACAAAAATGAGTATAATATACAGAAAGTCTGTAGTATTTCAATTTTGGTATTTGTGAATTACAATTAACAACAGACAAAGAGAGGCAACTCTAGAACAATTTTTAATCACTTTGTGATTAAAGGAAGGACTTCAACATAGTTTAGAAAATACGTCAACAACTCTTGATCGTTGTTTTCATCTCATTGTTATTCGTTCAGTATTAATAAAGGGTCTTCTTCTATGAGTATTGCAATTAATCACTTGGGTTTGAATTCTGTATTTTTTTCGGTATTGTGTTAGTCCAAACAATTATGACGTCGTCACAGCATTGATTTGAATTGGCCTTTTAAGACCGTTATAATCATGATAATTATTTGGACTAGTATTATGAAAATAATTGTGAATTTGGATCTTTTCCATATAATTGTATGATTCTAAAGATTATATATATGTCATAAAAATACGTCACTGTTTGTGGTGTCCAGTGTTGTCGTTAAATGAAGATATTCGTTGTTACTTTGCGGTTTACATGTAATAATGTATTATTATATTATTTATTTATGCGTGTCTCTGTGCTGGGTATTCTTCTGTTTGTACTGTATTCCTGTCACGTCGTGTTGTCATTTTAGCGATGTTTTTAAACATTGCCATATAAGCGGGAGGTTTGGCTAGCCGTAAAACAGATTCAACCCACAATCTTTTCTTAAAATGTCCTGTAACGCGTCAGAAATTTGGCAATTGTTATCAAATAGTCCGTTCCATATATGTTGGCGTTTGTTTTTGTTGGACTTCAGCGTTTCTGTTCTTCTTTTGTGTTCTTTTGATAATTGATGTGTTTCACTCGGTTTTAGTTTGTAACCCAGATTTCTTTCCTCTCAATCGATTTATGAATTTTGAACAGCAGTATACTACTGTTACCTTTATTTATATGAATATAGATTATGTGGAGTATAAATCACCAAAACAGCCAATCAATGACACAAGCCAATAGACATCTAGATGTCCTTTCGTTATTGTTTCAGCGAAAAACATGCATGTGTAAACAAGAATTCGATCTCTCACTCTATTCAATGAGTCTAAGCAAGTTGTGGAAAAATTCAACAGAAACCATTACATATCCTCCATAGATACTTAAATGAGAAAATGTGGTATGATCACAAATGAGAAAACTATCCATAAAGACTAAATGACAAAAAATACATGTATGAAAATTACAGGTAAAAAAAAAAACAATGACCAAAAAACCTTATAATGTAGTGAACTGTTAAAACGCCTTCGGTTTGCACTTTGTTAATACAGCCATTTGACAAACGACAGCTCTTTTGGAGAGCTTTAAATATTCATAGATATTTTGTTCTGTTTACCTACTGGTTTCCAGATATCATCTCTATGTTTCATTTCATAGAAACATTACTTGAGCATGTTACTAGTATAAATACACAATAGTGTTGAAATTTAATTATAAGGAACATCCAAAGTTAAAGGAGGGGTAGAACAGAATTTTAGTATAATTTAAACTATTAGAACTTCGGGGCATAAACATGTTGAATAGAAACCGCAATTTTGACCTTCGAAAAAAAATAGTAGTGCATAAGAGCTTTCTATTCTACGATATAATTTTTACGAAACTTCATAGTAAAAGTTGTACCATTTAAGCCGTAAAATTACAGGGGAGAAAGACAATTATTTTCAAATTGACACGGCTTATCAAATCGAAAACATGCAAACAACACAAAAATACAAGAGACAGATTTGTCAGTTGTAGTTTCTTAAATCTTAATATTTTAATAAGTTTTGCGTTTTCAAATATTTTAGCCTCGAGCATTACTGAAAATACATTTATTGTCGAAATTAGCATCTAATACAGAACAATTAGTACCGTTAATCTTATTATATGAACCAATCTAAGGATAATAGCAGTGTCAACATTGTCATAGATCGGGATGTTTTGCTAGCCATTAAACTAGGTTTAACTCACCATTTTTTTTTCTTAAAATGTCCTGTACCAAGTTAGGTATATGTCAGGATAACAAAGGGCACATAATAGAAAATTCAATAAATCGTTACAAAATGTGAAGAAATACAAATTCCTAAGATTCAATCAGACATCAATATTATATCTGGTCATTTGTTTCTTCTTCAGATCTTTAAATTTCGTAATGTCTTTTTATTTCAGGAAATATACCAAATTTCATAATCGTTATCTTCATAAATGGGACATCTACCAAGATTTATATATATATAAAAAAAAGTCATGGTTACTGGCATGCCACTACAAGCTAAGTGCTGACTGCCTCCTTGAAATATTCTGCTTGGTATAATACTATGTGAGCAAGGAATAAAATAGAAAACTATGGCTTCTATTTCTTTAGAAGAAGAAGACTATGTTCGAATGAGTTCGTTACTAACAGGAATTTCTCCACGTGCAGTAAGAACCTGTTTTGATTTTGAATTTGCACCAACATGTTTAGATGCCTCACTGAAGAAAGAGTATAACAGACTTTTGGACTTGAAAAAGAAACACATAATCAACCAACCACAGTGGAACCTTTGTTTCCCAAGCTTTCCTGGTAAGTACAGAAAGACAAGTTATCGTTCCCTGTTTTCTCCTCCTTAATCGCTAGTTTGATATTAACAGAACTTAACAAAGTTGTAGATAGATATAAAACATGTGGTATGAGTGCCAATTATACAACTCTCCATCCAAGTCACAATTTGTAAAGGTAAACTTTTATAGGTCAAAGTATGGTCTTCAAGACGGAGCCTTGGCTCACAACGAACAGCAAGCTATAGAGGACCCCCAAAAAAGACTAATATAAAACCATTATAATAGGAAAACCAACGGTCTAATCTATATACATGTATAAAAAAAAAACGAAAAACGAGAGACACTTATGAACCCCATTATCAAAAGACAGCCGCTGAACATCAGGTTCCTGACTTAGGACAGGTGCAAACAAATGCAGCGGGTTTAAACGTTTTGATAGGTACCAAACTTCACCCTTACCTGAAACAATAGTGTAACATCACAACATAGAAAGTCACACTATAAAATATCAATTGAAATGGCTTAACCGAATTAAAAGACATATTAACAAAACAAGTGAACATACACTGAACGAATAAATTTGATCTAAGACACACTGTAAATACAAAATCCAAAAAATAAGTGG
This sequence comes from Mytilus coruscus, assembly GCA_017311375.1. Taxonomy (NCBI): domain Eukaryota; kingdom Metazoa; phylum Mollusca; class Bivalvia; order Mytilida; family Mytilidae; genus Mytilus; species Mytilus coruscus. The sequence goes on along the minus strand of CM029599.1, from coordinate 5,017,720 downwards.
CGAATAAATGAAGGCAACAGTAGTATACCGCTGTGAAATGTTTAATATTTTCTGAAAGTCAACCATAACCTTGAACAAATAACCTTGCCGCCAAATCGAATAATGTACAGATAAAAGAAAAATAATTTTGTTGTAAGGTATACAGTATAAATGGAGAACGGAACGTTTGAATGGTTTCACACTAGTCATTTTTGGGGCCCTTTATAGCTTACTGTTTGGTGTGAGCCAAGGCTCCGTTTTTAAGACATTACGTTGACCTTTAATGGTTTTTCTTTTACAAATTGTGACTTGGATAGAGACTTGTCAATCAAGAAATCAAGCATCTTGATAATGCCAGTTTCAGAGAATTTTTTGTTTGAAACAGAGTAGGATTTATCCCTCCCTAGGACAAGATACTTGTATCTACGTTGGCAATTCTTTTTGATGAAACAAAGCATTACCAACTCTTTCAATTTGTCTTTAAAATGTTGTATACGTATATCAACTATGTTCATTACTGGATTCAAAAAACAGTACAAGGCTTTTCACGTTTTATCCATTTCGAGCAGTAAGTTCGGAGAGGTGAGCCATTGTAAGTACATTCATAAGTTATATAATAACTAAAAATGAGTAAAAGAAAATTATCAAATATTTTTGGAGTGTTCTTGTTTTCTAATAATAGCCTAGACTAGAACAGAAAGCCAAAACATAAAAACTGGCATATGTTAAAAATGATGGAACCTCATTTTTCAAGAGCCGTTGCAATTTTTGAAGTTCTGCTATAGTCAGTCAAGATAAAAATTTGAGTTTTCAGAATATTTTTTTTATGCGTAAATGCAAAATACTGTTATTGCAAAGGAAATTAAATAATTTTGTTTACCCAAAGTTATCAATGAGTTTGAGGTCCCCATTGAAGGAAATCCACAGAGAACAATAGCTGTTGATTTAATTCAATGGGACAGTGCACTTTGCAATTTAACATTTAAATGGCCAGGTATAGACCATCTGATTCTGTGGATAGGATTTTATTTCCTTCGCAATAAAAAATCATTGACAATAAACAATGAAAAATCCTGAAAACTTGTTTATTTCTAAGAACATTAAGGTTTCATTTCCCAAAAAAGTCCTGCATCTGTGGTTTACGTGAGGTAAATTCGTAAGTTATAAATAAATGAAAACAACACATTATAAATTTCATACGTTTGACGCATTTTCTGGATTTACCTACTTAATGGAAAGCTTAAAGCTGAATAATTGAAAGCATGGAATGTATAAGAACCTGAACAATTGAAGAGTTATATTACCAAAAAGGTTCTAAAAATTAGCTAAATCTATCTATGGTCAAATTTGCCTGAGGAGTTGAAGTCTTAGTTTCTTGTAATTTCAAAATTCACTAACGGACACTTTTAGAAAGGTTTGTTATAAATCATGTCAGTACCGGAATACTGACTACTGAGCTGATGATACACTCAGTATGATGATAGTACACTAGCAGAGATATCGACCAAGTGCTGTAAAAACGATAAAAACAACACGTTATATGTTCCATACATCCAAAGGGCTTTCTTGATTTATCTTCATCAGGAAGGCTCAAAGCCGAATATTTGAATGCCAAGGATTTATAAAAACCAAAACAGCTTAAGAAATACATCACAAAAAGTGAGTTCAGATATTAAAGACCAAACAGCCTATTGTTTATGCGCATTCACAAACGCAAGTTTGTGACATCAAGGCTCTATGACGTTGTGACCAGATCGGCAAAAATGCGAAAGATAAAAACGTCCAAATTTGCGTATTTTACGGTTTCCAATATGATGTACGCTTCAAAATACGTTTTGTCAAGAAAAATGAGATACAACAGTAATAAATATTTCGTAAAAATCAAACAAAAAATTTACGAAAAGACTTACTTTTTTTTTAACTTTTATGATTTACGCAAATTGAGCTACAAACAAAAAAAGTTCTAGTAGCACCAATTTTGTCTCTGACTGATACCCGTAAAACACTGTTCTATCTTGTAATAAAGTTCAATTTTATTTATATTGCTGATTCGACAAAATCTTTTAAAACCGAAAACAGATACACTGTATTTTGCCATTGCCGATGAGTGATATCATTTGAGATTGTCTTAAGGTAGCTGGGGGTCTAAATTTAAATCCATAGAATTTCTTAATAATTTGTCAAAATGTAGCTTATCATACTTTCTCAAAACTATAATAAAAAGTATGGGTCACCAGGCTTATTTTCATGCTACAGGTTGTGTAAAATTGTCAGATTTTGTATAGATAATGCATGGAAAACCAGATTTTGTGTCATAAAACGAAAACTACACCTTAGAATTTTGAGATACAATATGAGAAGATAGCTCTAATAGTATGCTTTCTGATAATAAAAAGTAGAAATTGGGTCGCCTGACTCGTTTTCTTGGTACATATTAAAATAGGTTATTTCCTAACACATTCTGTTGTAAAAAAAAATCACCTTATCTGAATTATCTCCCTTTACATTTGGGTTGTCTCTCCTTATATGGCAAAGTTGAAAAAAAAAATTGATTCAAATAGAAATATTCTGGTTTTTTTTTGTAAAAAACATTTGTAAATATGATAAAACATCATTTTTTGTATTAATTTGAAAAGTCTAACAATTGAATCTCCTTCCCCTCTCGAAATTTGAACATTTCATTAAAGATCTATACCGATTGTTATCTGTTATTTCAAAATCCAAGATGGAGGGAGACACCCGAGGAATGCCTGTCCTGTAACAAATTAGAAATATGACAGTTGTTTTCCATTCCTTTGATGTGTTTCAGCTTTCGATTTTGCCATTAAATAAGGGACTGCCCGATTTGAATGCTCCTTTGAGTTCAGTATTTATGTAATTTTACTTTTTACAAATAGAAAGTAATAAAATTGAGAATGGAAATTGTGAATATGTCAAAGAGACAACAACCCGACCAAAGAGCAGACAACAACCGAAGGCCACTAATGGGTCTTCAACGCAGCTAGAAAATCCCGCACCCGGAGGTGGTCCTCAGCTGGCCCCTAAATAAAGTTGTGTTCTAGTTCAGTGAAAATGGACGTCACACTAAACTCCGAAACATATAAATGAACTAAAATTAAAAAACATACAAGACTAACAAAGGCCAGAGGTTCCTGACTAGGGATAGGCGCAAAAATGTCTTAAGTCTATCATTCCAACTTCCTTGTGTTTTTAACATTTGAAAATTATGAATCTGCAAATAAGATGGAATAGTTTTTTCACTCCCGAATTAATCGGAAACTTGTACGGTATACACTAGTCCAGCCGTGCTTCTCTCCGTACGTCAACACTCTATAGTCTAAAATAATAATAATGTGGTATGATTGCCGATGAGACAACTGTTCACTAGAGACCAAATGACATAAAAGTTTTTCGTATGGCCTTCAACAAGTAACAAAACCAATACTAATAAAACTAATAATTTAGAAGTGTCAGTGTTATCTTTCATTTTCATTTTTTTTTTTTTTTATTTTCAATAATTTTGTCAAATGGCACGGAAAAACAAACTTTCTTTTTTAAAGCAAAGAAGATGGAGACTTCAAACAATATAACATTCCACGGACGTTGATTATGAAAGCTTATTCAAAAGCCGAGACTCTTGGTCTTGTGAGGCAACAGAATAAGATTTGATAAATACCGATGCATAAATGTGTATAATAGATGATAAACGTAGATGTATGTTGTTGCTAATATTGGAAATTTGAATGTGTGTTTCAAAAGTCTAATTTGCCTTTCCACGAATGTGACCTACCGAATTAGACTATTTACCAGGTTTGTAATAACATGAGCAACACGACGGGTGCAACATGTGGAACAGGACGTGCTTACCATTCCGGAGCACCTGAGATCGCCCTTAGTTTTTGTAGGGGTTCGTGTTGCTTAGTATTTAGTTTTCTCTTGTGTGCTATTGTTTGTCTGTTTGTCTTTTTCTTTTTTAGCCATGGCGTTGTCAGTTTATTTTCGATCTATGAGTTGTAATGTCCCTCTGGTATCTTTCGCCCCTCTTTTGCAATATTTGCGAAAATACGGGAAACTTGTATTATGACGTCAAATTCTGTGGTCTATAGAAATACAAAACTTTTCTGAAAAAAAAACAAATAAAAAATAACATGAAAATCACTCATAACGTTTCTGAAAGGTCGATGATATATAGGTTTTGGTGCCTTATTCGAAAGATAACATAAAGTACTTTCTTTATGTTTAAGAAGAAAACACTGGTAGATATGTTTTAATACTGGAAACTTTTTTCATTATTATTTTTTATTTTTGGCGCAATTGAAATAATTTTTAAAATCAAAACACGAATAATCTTTAACTCTTGAATCTAAAATTGGTAAATGCAAATCTAATGTTTAATGTGAAAAGGAATTATGCTCTTAGGTTCGGTATAATTAGATTATTTGAAATTTCAAATTTCAAATTATAACCAAATAATGTTCATATTGCGGAAACACACGAACATTAGGTCGCTAAAGTGACTGAACAAGGTAATATTCTATTCCTAAATTCATGAAGTACCTTCTCTCAAAATTTTAAGAAGACAAAAACACTGGTAGAAATTAATATGCTGTTTGGTCTTTAAAATCAATTTCTTTGTAATACATAAGCACGCTTGTTATACATAAGCACGCTTGCAATACATAAGCACGCTTGTAATACATAAGCACGCTTGTAATACATAAGCTCGATGAAGAGGATAATAGAAATTACCAGACGATGGAATATTCTGACCAGAAAATATACTGGCCCTTACTTTGGTCAAGGTGTGGATACTTAAAAATTCCAAAGATCTGTTAGAGAACATACAGTCTCAGACTCTGTCATCTTACAATAGTATTATAAAAATTACATTTTACACTATACACAAGTATTCCCTTTCCTAACTAAAAGATTAATTGGACGAGTTGGTCCTACTTTGTTGCATAAAAAAATTACCAACGTTGATACAATGATCTTGTGTTAGGGAGGGACAGATCGAAATTTGTAAAAATATCACTCTGATTCAAGCAAAAAATATCTGGAACTGACTTCTTGATTGACAACATATTTGTTAAGTTTGGAGGGTTTTTTCAATAAACAAACGGCATTCCCATGGAAACCAACTCTTCTTGTCGACTTGTTCTTTTATTCCAATGAAGCTAAAGGCATACAGGAACTTCTTAGGAAGGAATAAAAGAAGTAAGCAGTATACTTCAACTTTACTTTCCACTGTATAGATGATGTTCTCTCACTAAACGAATTTATCCCATCGAACCGATATGAAATATCCGTTTCATAGATTAAAACGGATATGTTCCAACTGTCGCAACTGCAATGCCGTTCCCTTTTCATAGGGACTTTCCTTTTTTAATTTTCCTCGTAGTTCAGTATTTTTGTGATTTTACTTTTTTCCCAAGTGTGGCCTACTAATTAGTCTTGTCGTGGGTTCGTTCATACATGAACATCACGACCGGTGCCATATGTGGAACAGGATCTGCTTATTCTTCCAGAATACTGAGATCATCCCAGTTTTTGATCAGGCTCGTGTTGCTCAGTCCTTAGTTTTCAATGTTGTGTTTTGTATACTATTGTTTGTCTGTTTGTGATTTTCTTTTTTTTAGACATGGCGTTGGCAGTTTATTTTCGATTTTGTTTTGCACAGTTTTGCTATTGCTATTCTAATCTAAATGAATGCATTTTACTATCAAAATTACAAAAAAAGCTCTATTTCTTATCATACTGTTGATTCATTCATTTTTGTGAGTACTCATTTTCGTGGATTACGAAAAATTGAGGGTTTTTTTTCTATGCTAGTATAGATTTGATGGTTTCTAAAAAAGTTGGCATACTAGCCTATATAAAATTTGTATTTTGATGAAGATTTAGATTTGTAGTTCACCAGTTACAACGAAGACCATGAAAATGTGTATCTCATGATTTATAATTAATCCACAATAGTATAAATAACGTTTTAGATGCACAATATTAGTTACATAGTGTGCTAGTGATCTAATACGATATATATGGGGTCAGTAAATTCCATATGGGGTGAGAGCGAAGCTCGAATCCCCATATGGAATTTACTGACCCCATATATATCGTATTAGGTCACCAGCACACTATGTAACGAATTTATCTTACCAACTATCTTAACATGTGATATTTAGACTAGTGGCCTATAAAAGTGATTAACTCTTCAATACCGTTAGTATTAAGAACCTACTTCCATTGGTCTATACAAAAACAAATGCCAACAATAACAACTTGTTAGCTTTAAATGTGTTTTATTAATTTATTTCAATCGTTCATCATCATGATTGCATTGTCTGTTGAAACCTTTAAAGATTTTTCCTCACTGAATACCGTGTTGTTTTTATAAAGGGACGTTACACCACTACTATCCTATGGTGGATTTGATTGTTTACCTTCAGCCACGGAGACCTCAACAAGTGCAGATTTAGCCAGAATCAAATACTACAGAAACTACTTAGCTCATTTGGATCATGGTCAAATAGACACAACCTCTTTTGGTACGATGTGGACTGATATAACTGGGGTATTATTAGTTAATATATATACGGGGTCAGTAAATTCCATATGGGGTGAGAGCGACGCTCGAACCCCATATGGAATTTACTGACACCGTATATATCGTATTAGGTCACTAACACACTATATAACGAATTTATCTTACCGACTATCTTTATGTGTTGCATTTAGACTAGAGTTGTCTCATTTGCACCATACTACATCTTCTTATTTCTATACTAAAGTGTTCAAGTGTTCAATTTTAAGAACCTTATTCCATTGGTCTTCACACAAAACATATAATGTCAACAATAACAATTTATTATCAACAACCTTGATATAACAATATTAAACAGAACTTTCAATACATTTAAACAATCAAATAGTGCCAAAGTCGTAACTCCACTACTAACTGTGTATTGAAATAAGCCCCGCCTCCCTACTAACCTAATATGGAATATACACGGTCTCCACGCGGACGCTTTTAACCAATCATATTCCTAGAAATGTATAGGAGGTAAGATAAGTAAGGTTATGCATTTTTCTTTTTCTTGATTTAGGATGATGCATTGTTTATTAGAGACCCTTACTCTGTCAACGTACCTGATTTTACTGTTTTGGAGTGCATTAGTTTTATATCTGTTGCCTTCATTTGTAGTTTCTAAATGAAATTGAACATCGCGTGACTCTTAGTTTGGTCTGACCCTTTATTAAACGGCATTCGACCTAATTACAAAGTATCATACCTAAACTGATGCACCCTTCGAACAGTTTTCCTGACAGCTATTGGTAGCTTACACTTATTGACCCTTTTTATCATACTCATACTTTTTAAAACAAATATTGAGGCCACATAAGGGACCCTTTACAGCAAAATGCCATGAGTTTGTAGGTAATGGTAATTTCTTTGGTTAGCTTGCTTGCTAGCTGAATCGTGAAATCATTTTTTAGGAAAGGTATACTAACCTCCTTTCGGAGTAGTGTACTCCTACAGACAGATAGATTGGTTATCTGTCGGACTAGTCTACTATTAAAGGAGGTAGTATACCTACCTTAATAATAACTTCACGGTTTAGCTAGCAAGCAAGCTAACCAAAAATATTACTTTTACCTACACACTCAATGCATTTTGCTGTAAATCTAGTAAAGAGTTATTTGTTTAGTTTTAAACTGATATCTCTTAAAATTAGTATACAATTTGTCTATGACATGTACAAAATTATAACAGCGACAAACCGGGCTACAATATTTTGACAATAGACTAGATTTTTTTTTAAATCAGCAACTGGTCAGCTAAATATAAGTGAATTTAAAAAGCTTGTGATCTTTTTGAACTATGTTATGTAACCCAATTTAATGATTGTCGCCTACAAGCCAACTAGAAATTACAAGTATTGTCCAATATTTTCCAGGCAATTGGTAGATTAGATGGACAGCATATAAAACAGGAGTGTGATCATCTTAAAACCAAACCTCTAGATCAAACCAACCAAGAAATAATGCTGGACATCAAACGGTCTAATGATGAAATCAGGGAGCTTAAAGAATCATTTAATAGCCTGAATATGTCGCATACTGAAATGACAAAATCTCATAAATTACTACAAGAATCCCATGAATTGCTAAGGAAAGACCATGCACATGTTACAAAAGAAATGGAAGAAATAAAGACTGCCCAGAAGGTTACTTTGCCTTGGAATATTAGAGGTAAGTTGTGAGGTTTTACATTCTACCTCGGTACTCTGTCAATTTAGCTGATTTCTTGGAGTGTCGAAAACAGTATCTTTTTTGTCAGGTTGATAACTGGTAAGCTTAACAGGGGAAGGGCAGTCACGTTGATAACTGCTAACGTAAACAAGATTGACTAGGGAAGGAGAGTAAGGTTGATAACTGGTAACGTAAACAAGGTTGACTAGGGAAGTGGAGTAAGGTTGATAACTGCTAATGTAAACAAGGTTGACTAGGGAAGGACAGTCACGTTGATAACTGCTAACGTAAACAAGGTTGACTAGGGAAGGACAGTAAGGTTGATAACTGGTAACGTAAACAAGGTTGACTTGGGAAGTAGAGTAAGGTTGATAACTGCTAACGTAAACAAGGTTGACTAGGGAAGGGCAGTCACGTTGATAACTGCTAACGTAAACAAGGTTGACTAGGGAAGGGCAGTCATGTTGATAACTGCTAACGTAAACAATGTTGACTAGATAAGGGGAGTCATGTTTATAACTGCTAACGTAAACAAGGTTTGCTAGGTAAGGGGAGTAAGATTGGTAACTGCTAACGTTAACAAGGTTGACTATGTAAGGGGGGATCAGATTGATAACTGCTAACGTAAACAATGTTAACTAGGTAAGGGGAGTCATGTTTATAACTGCTAACGTAAACAAGGTTTGCTAGGTAAGGGGAGTAAGATTGATAACTGCTAACGTAAACAAGGTTGACTAGGGAAGGGGAGTCATGTTGATAACTGCTAACGTTAACAAGGTTGACTATGTAAGGGGGGGTCAGATTGATAACTGCTAACGTAAACAAGGTTGACTAGGGAAGGGGAGTAAGGTTGATAACTGCTAACGTAAACAAGATTAACTAGGATAGGGGAGTTCGTTTGATAATTGGTAAAGTAAACAAAGTTGACTAGGTAAGTGAATCAGATTGATAACTGGTAACGTTAACAAGATTGACTAGGGAAAAAAAGTAAATTCACAAAAATACTGAACTCCGAGGAAAATTCAAAACGGAAAGTCCCTAATCAAATGGCAAAATCAAAAGCTCAAACACTTCAAACGAATGGATAACAACTGTCATATTCCTGACTTGGTACAGGCATTTTCTTATTTAGAAAATGGTGGATAAAACCTGGTTTTAAAGCTATCCAAACCTCTCACTTGTATGACAGTCGCATCAAATTCCATTATATTGACAACGATGCGTGAACAAAACAAACAGACACAATAGGTAAAAATGTCACAAATAGGGGTACAACAGCAACACGAAGGGTAAGCAGATCCTGCTCCACACGTGGCACCCGTCGTGTTGCTCATGTTATTACAAAGCCGGTAAATAGTCTAATTCGGTAGGTCACATTCGTGAAAAGGGAACGGGATTGTAGTTACGACATAAGGAACATATCCGATATCATCAGTGAAACGGATATTCCATAACGATCAACCAACTCGTGATGGCGTCCGTAAAATTTACAAAGTGATGATTTCAACTTCACCATTTGGAACTCTTGGTTTAAACTGAAAATTCACAATTGGGAAGCAGCTGAAATCATCTCTTTTGTCGTAAAGTTTTGTTTTCAACCGACCCTCATAGTCAATTTCTAGATATAAGTCCTAATCAAATGGCAAAAATCAAAAGCTCAAACACATCAAACGAATGGATAACTGTCATATTACTGACTTGGTACAGGCATTTTCTTATGTAGAAAATGGTGGATTGAACCTGGTTTTATAACTAGCTAAACCTCTCACTTGTATGACAGTCGCATTAAATTCCATTATATTGACAACGATACGTGAACAAAACAAACAGACATAATAGGTAAAAATGTCACATATACAGCAGTCAACATTGTCTTATAATCTTAATCACTAAAAAACAAACAAATATGTAACAAAGAAGCACAAAATGGCATATAGACCAAGCATATTAGCAAAAATTAAATTTGCCATAGTACAATAACACAATGACGGGATGTATAAGTACAGAGCCACGTCATATATGTAACAAAGAAACATAAAAAGGCATATAGACAAAGCACAACACCAAAAACGAAAGACAAGAATACGAGAATATCTCAAACAATAATGACAGGACGTACAAGTACCACAAACATCTTAATCACAACAAAAACAAACAAATAGTTAACAAAGAAGCACAAAAAGACATATATCAAACCTAACAACCTCAACAATCGCTTTCCCATTATTGAATTTTATTTATGTATGCCAAATCCGACCATAAACGACTGAAAGACTTTTGTACGAGGACCAAATGGCTAGACCAACATTGACTCTAACGTAGGGAACGGGAGTAAGGTTGATAACTGCTAACGTTAACAAGGTTAACTAGGGAAGGGGGGCCTGGTTGATAACTGGAAACGTTAACAAGATTAACTAGGGAAAGGGAGTCAGGTTGATAACTGCTTACGTTAACAAGGTTAACTAGGATAGGGGAGTCCGTTTGATAACTGGTAAAGTAAGCAAGGTAAACTAGGTAAGTTGGGTCAAGGTTAACTAGGGAAAGGGAGTCATGTTGATAACTGCTAACAATGACAATGTTAACTAGGGAAGGGGAGTAAAGTTGATAACTGGTAACGTAAACAAGATAACTAGTAACTAGGGAAAGGGAGTAAGATGGATAACTGCTAACGTTGACAAGGTAAACAAGGGAAATGGAGTAAGGTTGATAACTGAGAACGTTGACTAGGTTAACTAGGGAAGGGGGTAAAGTTGATAACTGGTAACGTTAACAAGGTTAACTAGGATAGGAGAGTCAGGTTTATGTGTTGTGTAACTGGTTAAAAAGGGTGACAGGCTGATACTTTCCTTTTGTTTTGTTATGTATCTTTAAAACCTTACAGTCATTATGGTTTCTACTTGAAAACAATTATAAATAGTGATAAAGAAGGAACGAAAGATACCAAAGGGACAGTCAAACTCATAGATCGAAAATAAACTGACAACGCCATGGCTAAAAAAGAAAAAGACAAACAGACAAATATTAGTACACAAGACACAACATAGAAAACTAAAGACTAAGCAACACGAACCCCACCAAAAACTGGGGGTGATCTCAGGTGCTCCGGAAGGGTAAGCACATCCTGCTCCACATGTGACACCCGTCGTGTTGCTTATGTTATTACAATTCGGTAAATAGTCTAATTCGGTAGGTCACATTCGTGAAAAGGGAAGGGGATTGTAGTTACGACATAAGGAACATATCTGATATCATCTGTGAAACGGTTATTCCATAACGGGTCAACCAACTCGTGATGGCGTCCGTAAAATTTACGAAGTGATGATTTCAACTTCACCATTAGGAACTCTTGGTTTAATAGCTTCCTTGTGAGCAGCAACCCTCTATCAAGGAAATCATGATAGGAAATACAAGCCCGGGAATATCGTATCAATTGGGAGATATATACTCCGATAACTAGAGATGTTTTTTTTTTTTTCACTTTCAACTGTGAAAAGAAATACTAGTAAAAGAATACTTTGAGAAGTGAAATAAAATGTGAAAAAGGATTAACCGATAATAGTCATATGACAATTCATTATAAGTAATTTGTATCATAGTAATCAAATGACTATATCTATTCCTATTACTAAATTTATATTTTAGAGAGAACCAAAGACACACTCAAGGATTGGAAAGATAATGATACAAAGTTTATAGAAACAAGAGCTGCCCAGCGTGTACTTAAATCTATAAAGTCAAACAGTTGTGTAACTATTACAGCTAGTTCTGGTGTAGGGAAGACAGCAACACTCCGACACGTGGCTTTACAGATGAAAGATGAGGGCTATGATGTCCTTATAGTGACAAAACCAGGTCACATTGTGAAGTATTACAACCCAAAAGAGAAGACATTGTTTGTTTTTGATGATTTATGTGGAAACTTTTCTGTTGACCAATGTGACATTAAAAGTTGGGACCCAGTCATAGAAAATATAAAAACAATTCTTGACAAAGATAAAACAAAAATACTTGCAGCATGCCGTTTACAAGTGTATCGAGATGAAAAGTTTGAATCTTTATCAGTGTTTAAGTCATGCGTATGCAACCTGTTATTAGAAAACATGTGTCTGTCAAAAAAGGAAAAACAGTCATTGGCAGAGTTATATCTAAAAACAAAAGCATCAAAGATTACAGATTTTTATAATTTATACGATTGTTTCCCTTTATTATGTAAACTGTACCATGATAATCCTGAACTTAATATTACAGATTTCTTTCAGAATCCATTTTCAGTTTATGAAGCAGAGATGGACAAGCTTCTTAAGAAAGGGCATCACACTAAATACTGTGCTTTGGCTTTATGCATCATGTTTAACAACAAGCTGAAGGAAGAAATGCTTACAGAAGAGTTGAACGAAGAAACCAGGATTATTATCGAGAACACATGTAAGGCATGTAGATTAGACAGGGGAACTTCAAGGCTTGTATTAAAGGATGGTTTTGAATCACTTAAAGATACGTTCATAAAACAAGAACAATACATATACAAGATTTTACATAATAAAATATTTGACTTTTTAGCATACTTTTTTGGGCAAAAAATGATTCATTGCTTGATAAAGAACGCAGACAGAGGTTTGATCAAGGAAAGATTTTTATTAGAAAAACAGCATGACATGGACCAGTTTATTACTATTATACCTTTAAAGTACCATAAACTGTATATACAAAGAATGATTAATGACTGGTCAAAGGAAAAGTACAAGATGTATTTAGTAACATCAATATGAAGATTCCTAAATTCAGACAGACATTTCTGTATCATTTAAAAAGTCTGGATGTATCGTACCAGAGACAGCTGGCACATATCTGTGGTAAACATGCACCAATTATTTCTCTTTCGTGTTACGATGACCCAGACTTCTATTTTTTTAAGACATTTGATGATGAGCATCGTGATAATGATAATGATGCCTATGATACTGATTATTACAGTGTAGTTACATAGGATATATTCCCTTGGTCCTGTGGTGTTGTAATCAAGGTGTTGATGTAAACATGTGCACATATAGTGGACTGTCACCTGTAATGATTGCATGTAAACATGGCCATACAAAAATAGTAAAGATAGTGTTAGACAATGGAGCAGACTTTAATAAACGTGATAAAGATTATCAAACACCGTTATGGACGGCTTGTAAACATGGTCATACAGAAATAGTTAAGATAATGTTAGACAGAGGAATAGATTGTAATACAATTAATAAATATGGTCAGACACCGGTAACAAAGGCTTGTGAACGTGGGCATACAGAAATAATACAGATATTGTTAGACAGAGGGGTAGACTGCAATGCATGTGACATGTTCGGTCAGACTGCTGTTTTGAAGGCTTGTGGACATGGTAATACAGAAATAGTAAAGATGTTGTTAGACAGAGGTGGAGACTGTAATAAATGTGATAATATTGGTCAGTCACCTGTACTGATGGCTTGTGATCATCCAGAAATAGTAAAGAACTTGTTAGATAGAGGAGCAAACTATAATAACTGGTGCCTTATTGGTAGTTCGCCCATAAGTACGGCTTGCAATAATGGTTATATTGAAACAGTAAAAATATTGTTAGACAAAGAAGCAGACTGTAATCGATGTGATATTCATGGTCAGTCATCTGTTTCGAAAGCGTGTGAACATGGTCATACAGAAATAGTAAAGATGTTGTTAAACAGAGGAGTAGACTTTAATAAATGTAACAGGATTGGTGAGTTACCTGTAATAAAGGCTTGTGCGTTTGGTCATACAGAAATAGTAAAGACGTTAATAGACAGAGGAGCTGACTGTAATACATGTGATGAATATGGTGAGTCACCTCTAATGAAGGCTTGTGAACATGGTCATACCGAAATAGTACAGATGCTGCTAGACAGAGGAGTAGACTTTAATAAATGTGACGAGAATGGTCAGTCAGCTGTATTACTTGCTTCCAGAAATGCTCACAATTTGATAGTTACTATGATAAATCAACATTCCAATAATGTTGTTATGTTGTAATGTTGTACACCAGACGCGTTTTTTTTTTACATTGACGCTAGAAGCTATAAATTAAAGGTTCAAACAATACATCTGTTGTAAAGATGTATTTTGTAGTTTTGAAGCATTATGTTACTTCTGTATTAGCAAAACGATACTATTGAGTATAAAAGAAGTATTTTGACATTATAAAGTAGTATGTTAATGTTGTAAAATTGCATTGTGTCGCTATAATTTTGAGGGTGATGTTGAAATATGTTATGGTGAGGAAAAACGTCCGCACACTTGTGGTGTTGAAAGATGTGCTTATGTTGTTGAAAGCTGTGCGGTTGTTGATTTCAACAGTACTTTGTTAAAATGTGTGCTGTTTTGTAGAAATGTGTTGTTGTATAATTATTTGTAACAAAATGTGCTATTTTTTCTAACAGATACGTTTTCGCTATTGAAAGATGTCCTGATGTTGTTCAAAGAAGCGATGATGTTGTTAAAAGATATGATGTTGTTTTTGAAATATTTGGTATTGTTGTTGAAAAATGTGCTGTTTTTATTAGAGATGTACAATTGTTGTTTTTAAATTGTTGTTGCAAGATATACTATTGTTTCTAATAGACGTGTTGTTTTTAAATCATTTGCTGTTGTTGTTGATTGATATGATGTTGTTGTTTAAAGATGTCTTGTTAGTTTTTATTAGAGATATACCATTGTAAATACTTACTGTTTGGTTACTTGATATACTATTGTTTCTATTTTTGTTTCATAATTTGACACTTTTCTAGAAAATGTAAACGCATGAAGAATATTGTGAAGGGTTTGAGAATTGGCAAAATGTTGTTGGAAAAAATATCATTTATCAGAATGCTATCTTTTTGAGATTTTTCAATGTTTATGAAATTGATAAAAAGAGCATTGTATAAAATGTATACAAAGAGTACAACTTTTCTTGAAATACCTATATAAAGTAAGAAAGACTCCTACAAAAGGACATCTCGGAAATTGTTTGCAGATTATGCCTTACAAACAACGGTATATTGCTGGGTCTTCCAAGTGCTCCACGAAACCTCTTTCTAAATTATTAACATCTATTTTATCAGCAATCAAAGCCGGGCTCCAAAGTTATTGTGAAACTGCCTATTCTAGAGGTGGCGTGAATCAGATGTGGATACTAAAAATTCCAAAGATCTTTTAGAATACATACAATCTAAGACTCTCTCATCTTGCAATAGTATTAAAACATTTGACTTTTCTGCACTTTACACAAGTATTCCCCATTCCAAACTAAAAGACAAATTGAAAGAGTTGGTATTACTTTGTTTCATTAAAAAGAATGGCGAACGTAGATACAAGTATCTTGTCTTGGGGAGGGATAAATCCTACTTTGTAAAGAATCACTCTGATTCAAACAAAAAATTCTCTGAAACTGACATTATCAAGATGCTTGATTTCTTGATTGACAACATATTTGTTACGTTTGGAGGACGTGTTTTTCAACAGACTGTCGGAATTCCAATGGGAACCAATTGTGCCCCTCTTCTTGCCGACTTGTTTCTTTATTATTATGAGGCTGACTTCATACAGGAACTTCTTAGGAAGAAAGATAAGAAGTTAGCAATATCCTTTAACTTTACGTTCCGCTATATAGATGATGTTCTCTCACTAAATAACACAAAATTTGGTGACTATGTTGAACGAATCTATCCCATCCAACTTGAGATAAAGGATACTACAGATACAGTTAAGTCTGCCTCGTATCTTGACTTACATCTAGAAATTGACAATGAGGGTCGGTTGAAAACAAAACTTTACGACAAAAGAGATGATTTCAGCTTCCCAATTGTGAACTTTCCATTTCTATGTAGCAACATTCCAGCAGCGCCTGCATACGGAGTATATATCTCCCGATTGATACGATATTCCCAAGCTTGTATTTCCTATCATGATTTCCTTGATAGAGGATTGCTGCTCACAAAGAAGCTATTAAACCAAGAGTTCCAAATGGTGAAGTTGAAATCATCACTTCGTAAATTTTACGGACGCCATCACGAGTTGGTTGACCCGTTATGGAGTAACCGTTTCACAGATGATATCGGATATGTTTCTTATGTCGTAACTACAATACCCTTCCCTTTTCACGAATGTGACCTACCGAATTAGACTATTTACCGGATTTGTAATAACATAAGCAACACGACGGGTGCCACATGTGGAGCAGGATCTGCTTACCCTTCCGGAGCACCTGAGATCACCCCCAGTTTTTGGTTGGGTTCGTGTTGCTTAGTCTTTAGTTTTCTATGTTGTGTCGTCTGTACTATTATTTGTCTGTTTGTCTTTTTATTTTTGGCCATGGCGTTGTCAGTTTGTTTTCGATCTATGAGTTTGACTGTCCCTCTGGTATCTTTCGTCCGTCTTTCATGTTGTTTTTTTGTTCTTCAAGTTATTTTTATGTCTTTTACAAGAACTCAATAAATTATTGTATTATTTTTCTATTGTTGTTTGTGTAATGCCTATAAATCAAATACTTCTTCAAGTTGAAAAGAAGGTGGATATTTTGACTGCCTATTTAACGTAAGGGTATATAAGTAAGAATGGAATATTGAAACCGCTCACAAACCCAACTCCTGAAAATTAAATACTATATGCTCTAGCATAGTTAAACACAGTCACATGTGCCTGTCACAAGTGTAGAACCTTGTCAGTGGTTGTCATAATTCATATAAATGTATTTGGTGATTTAAATTTAACTTGATGACAGGTCATCGACAGTCTCTTCAGTTCACAACTTTTTTAGACTCTCATCTATTGCGGACTACTGATGCTAGCCTCGGATATTTTGATTATTTCTGTTGTTAATATAAGGTCACAGTATATAATGTACATTATCATACCAACATGTACAACAGACTACACACCCAAGATAGTTGTTTTAGTTCAATGTAACTTAAACAGTTTATGATGCTAATAAGAAAACGCCTGTACCAAGTCAGGAATATGACAGTTGTTATCCATTCGTTTGATGTGTTTGAGCTTTTGATTTTGCCATTTGATTAGTGACTTTCCTTTATGAATTTTCCTCAGAGTTCAGTATTTTTGTGATTTTACTTTTTAAACCACCAAGGTTATTCATGTTATGCCATAGGAGACTCCTTGCCTTCATTAAAAAGATTTAAATACAAGAAATGGATTGTCATAGTTTACTCTGCTGCTCCCAGATAGGTAACATTATGTCTCTCTTCATGTACATTGGAGGCTTACAAACAACAAAATCAAAGTGCTTGTAGAGATTGCTTCAATTTATCAGTGGGGAATAAAATTAAAAATTTCATTGTATTAAGCATTGGTTGTAGTTAATTCAACTTCAGTAATGGACAAAGGAAGGTAACTCCAATTTTAATAAACAGCTGCGCCATGAGCGCATGATACGCACGTCGATTTTCAAAGAATAAAGTTCAATAACTTCTCAATGTCATATCAGAAACTCATGAAAAACTAAAGGGAGGTTATCTTAATAGATATAAACCAGTTACCAAAGTTTCGTGATAACTGCTCAAAGCATTGACTAAAAACTGGAAAATCCACCCTTTTTTATGAATAAAATCACATAACTCTGAAATGTAATATCTAAAATTTATAAAAATTGAAAGGGAGCTTATGTCAATAGATATAAACAGTTCTCAAAATTTTCATGAAAACTGCTGAAAGCATTTTTGAGTTATTGTCCAAAAATTGGTAAATCCCCCTTTTTTTAATTAATAAAACCCCATAATCGGAAACATAAAATCTAAGATTTATCAAAAAACGAAAGGGAGCTCATGTCAATAAATATAAACAATTCATCAAAGTTTCTTGCAAATTGATGACAGTGTTTTTGAGTTATTGTCGGAAAACTGGAAAATCCCCCTTTTTTAATGGAAAAAACACCAAAACTCGGAAACTAAAAATCTAAAATTTATAAAAAAAACGAAAGGGAGCTCTAGTCAATAGATATAAACAATTCATCAAAGTTTCTTGCAAATTGATGAAAGTGTTTTTGAGTTATTGTCGGAAAA
Organism: Mytilus coruscus; assembly: GCA_017311375.1. NCBI lineage: Eukaryota > Metazoa > Mollusca > Bivalvia > Mytilida > Mytilidae > Mytilus > Mytilus coruscus. The sequence goes on along the minus strand of CM029599.1, from coordinate 4,999,436 downwards.
CTGGAAAATCCCCCTTTTTTAATGGAAAAAAACCCAAAACTCGGAAACTAAAAATCTAAAATTTATAAAAAACGAAAGGGAGCTCACGTCAATAGATATAAACAATTCACCAAAGTTTCATACTAATTGGTTCAAGCGTTTTTGAGTTATTGTCCGATATGTTGACGACAGACGGACGAACAGACAACTGTATACCATAATACGTTCCGTAAACGGGCGTATAAAAATTACTTTAACAATGACATCATTGATATTTTTAGAACAGGTATTAGGTTCCTGCACTTTGCACAAGTTATGTAATTTTCAAACCAAGTATAACATCATTTTCTAACATGAATAACTGATCATATATATTTAATTAATAAATTTCCGGAAATGTTCATTGATAGGATGTATAGAATGTTATGATCAATGCACTATATTTTTAGTAAATCAAAAGTAGTGATAAACCATGGAAGATATAGATATCAAGTCAGTACCATAGGGTTTTGATTGCATTTTATTCAATCTTTACCAAAAACAAAACAGAAAATTCATACTTTTACAAAATATATATTCATAACAAAAGAGATATAAGTACAATCATATACAAATGCTCAATGAAACAAATAATAATGTAAATAGTTCATGAAATTGGAGACCATTTCTTTAAAATACAATGTTTTCACTGCAAAGTAAAGAATCCAATTCCTATGAATTTTTATCCTTAAAAACACAAAGACTTTTTTTTTCTTATCAATGGCCTTGAAAACCATTTTATCAGGAAAGACTGAAATCTATTCAATCCACATGATTAGTTCTTGTCCGTGCAACTAATGGACATTCTTTTCAAGAAAAAAAAAGATATCCATTGAAACAAATATCTCATAATTAATCGAAAAATTACATTCAGATTTAAACATTCCTGTTTGAATGGTTTTTAACTAGTCATTTTGGAGCCCTTTATAGCTTGCTGTTCAGTGTGAACCAAGGCTCCTTGTTGAAGACCTTACTTTGACCTATAATGGTTTTACTTTTACAAATTGTGACTTGGTTGGAGAGTTGTCTCATTGGCACTCATGCCACATCTTCTTATATCTATAAATGCAGTACTGAACATGACTCAATGATTATATTTTTTTAATTTAATGTAACTCAGTAAATGAATATTCAAGCTGAGCAGGTGCAAATGTCATGAAATAGAAATTCCTACATAATAAAATTTCCAATTGGAATAAATATTCTTGAATATGATTTCCACTGGAACAAATATTACAGTATTTGTCCCTAATGGAATTAAACCTAAAAGGAATAAAGAATACTTGTTCCAACAGAAACAGACATTATGGCATTGTTTATAACAAAGTTACCAGGGGAACTTTAAAAAGCAGAACAAATATAAGTTGACAAAAATCAAGAAATAATAGAATGATTGGCAATATAAAAAATTCCATAAGATGAGCTGAGATCACAAAAATATCTTGTTTCATCTACAAGATCAGAAGACGTCAGAACAGATTTAAGAACCAATTATCACATGGTTATTATTCAATAGTGATTGCATAGCCATGATGTATGACCAGCAAGACATCTGTTTACTGTTATTTATAACACCCACATCCTATGTTTGTTTTCATTTAAACAATGGTTGCTATGATATAGAACATGCAAGACCCGGTTCATTGACCCCGAGTTCACCTTCACTATCACTGTCCATGTCATAAGTGGTACTAATCTGTTCAAGTTTATTTTTATCCTGTAACCAAAGACACAATGGCTGAGGAAGCTCCTCCCATAATTCTTGAGTCTGAGATTTTCTTTGGTATACATCATCTAAACATAATCTGGAAATACAAATCTCTTTTACATTTACAATTCTGAAGAAACAATAGTATGCTTTATGATATCATTAGTCAACTATTTTTGATCTGAAATGGTCATCTTGATCTGATCAGCTCTTCAAAAAATGAACAATAAATCATTAAATAATTTTCAGTCTTTCAGTCAATTTTCAGACTTATCCACTGTGGAAAATTCAATAATGTCCAGTCAGTTTGCTTGCAGTCAATTAAGATATGTTCAGAGTGTTCAGTAGTGCTAATTTACCTGAACAAAACAACATTATACTTGAATAATCTTTGCAATTGAAATGAAAATCTGTAATAGAGTTATTGCCCTTGAACAGATAAATTATGTGTTGAGGTGGAGTAAACTGGAAAACTGTTCTTTTAATGTCCTATGGTGAAAGCCTGTAATGAGATAAATCCTTAAAGGAACTAAATCTATAAATTATGTGAAACACAGATTTATATCTAGGATGTCCATGAAAATTGATTGGATGACTGAACATGACTTGATAATTTATTGTTCAGACTTATCACAAATTCAAAAAGATTAAAATGACCCCTTAAGACTAAAATTTGTTTATTAATAGTTGATGATTATGATAAGTTAGATTTTTTTAGATTATTTTCTTAGATATAAATGACTATTGCAAAAATAAAACATTATCACAAACAATTGTCGTGTCGTGTTCAGTAGAGGTATTATAAGAAAGGATAGACAATTTAAGCAAGGGCTCAAGATGTAGACCATGCAATGTACGCCCTTTTACTTTCAAATCAAATCTGGTTTTTAATGTACACAAAAATAGATTGTGTTAACGTCATTGAAAGTTATTTATGTTCAGTTCTTACCAGGCCAAGTTATTCATTCCTCCTTACCTCCCCACCCCAAAATCAAAACATCTTCCCCTTAGTACTCTTCTCATGTTTAACTTGTAGAAAGATTAACAATTCTTATGGTCAATAAAACAGCTTTTCATAATGGTCAACTTTCCATTTCTTTTTTAATTTTAATCTGAAAATCTTACTTGACTTTGTGCAATCAAATAGAAATTCTCATTTTCTTCGAGACTTTGAGCTATAATCTTCTTTCATATGTACTCTGTGATTATTTTTTCTTCTTTATCTTATGTTACAAAATGATATTATTACCTGAGTAGAGAATAGGGCTGTAGTTGTATTGTCAGTACTTCTCCACTAATTTTCTGAAAATATAAAATTCAAATTTTTTTTAATCTAAAAAAAACCAATATTTTTCTGCATCTTCTCAGATGTAGGCGGTCTCACAATGCTTATAAAACAGCCATCCCTCCTACATGCATTCCAATGTTTTGCAACAAAAACAGATCCAAAATCCTTGTTTGTTTTTCATTCTATAACATTATGCAAATTTAACCATACAGAACTGTGACATTCTGGTCAAGTTAATTAAAACTCAAATAGGGTTTCTGAGGTGATGCTAATTAATTCATCAATGCCATTGTAAAGAAGCATCAAATACCAATTTTCAAATTATTGGTTGTCCATCATTATAGCTTTGAGTTTCTCCAACACTATTCACAGATCAGTCAAGAATATGCATTACTATTTTATGAATCACATAATTTCTGATTAAAGGGAGATAATACATACATTTTCCAGAGAATAATCTAAAATGTTATTGCAGCAGCCACCAAAGATAATAATTTCTCCAGCAGTGGATAAAGTGGATGTGTGCCACAGACGTGGCTGGTTTGAAGGCAGATAATCTAAGTGGCACCATGACAGTGTAATAGTATCTAGTATCCACCCATCACCTAAGAAGAGATCACAGACATAATTAAAATTTCTTCCGGTCAATTATTTCTCGTCATTATCTAATATAGGTCTTTCTTAGCATTAGAAATTACTAGTTTAACATGAAATACTTTTTTGCTAGATATAAAAATATAAAGTATGTGCTAACTTATCTATTTGGGATATTTACTTTAACTTTAATACTTTACCAATTACAGTTTTATATAAACAAACCAAGAGTTCAAACAAATAAATCATCAGTTTGCTTCAGAATTCGATTTTTTATTTTGCAATCGAAACAAAACAAGGAACAAATCAATTATGTATAGATAAATTGTACAAAGATAGTAATCTGTAGAATGAAAATAACACTTAATGAATTTTGTGCCTCTGAAGAACTTTTATGGATTTACTTTCATCAGGAACACTCTAACATTATATACATAGCTGAGAGGGTGATAGAGCAGATTGTTACCCGAGAAAACATTGTCAACTGAGGCGAAGAGGTAACAATCTGCTCTATCACCCTCTCAGGTATGTGTTATTTAATTTATTATACTGAATGTTTTGTTATTACTGTCTATTAAATTTCAAATTCGAAATAATAAACTATGACGTCTTGTACATAGCTATCATCCGTATTTATCAAAACGCACACGTGATCAAGCGTCTCTATGAAAAGAAATAGAGTATTTGCCATAGGATAGAGCAATTGTCTACCTCATATTAACCAATCAAAATCTGGCATTTTGACATGAAGTATAATAAAATTATTTAAAAGCCAGGGATTTTAATACATAGAACAAGATTCATTTCAAATTATTATTTTATGCAAGAAAATCATTTTATAAATATGAAACTTCTGATTAAGATCACTTACTAAGAGGTGTATCATTTTGATCAAAGCCTCCATATAAAAATAACCTATTATTTGGTAGTGTAGTCAATGTATGCCATGACCTTCCACAAGGAAGACAACCCACTGTCCTCAACCTACAAATAGAAAAAAACATATTTCATTGATAAATATTTCTGGTTCTAAGATTAAATACAAAGTAGATAGTTTCAGGTCTATAAACTATTAATTCAAAATTAAGATTCATAATGAAAAATAAATAAACAGGGTGAATAAATGAACTGATCGTTTTAAATGATGTTATTTAACTGACATTGCTTTATTCAAATTAGAAAAGGGGCTCTTTGAAGGTGTTTCATGATGATGGATTTTTACAATCTGTGAAATAGATATCATATTTTTATAACTGGAGGCACTTCTATCTTTTTGTGGTAGCAGTAAAAAGCTGTGACATCCAGTACCCAATTATTTTCATATATTTTGATTTGTAATATTACATACCCTATCATATATGTTTTGGCAAAATATATACCTACAGCTATCACGATTTCGTGGAGAGATAAATAGTTTTGACAAATATCTAACACACTTACGACAGTGGGTTTAATGGCATCTGTGAAATTAAGTTGAAATTAATTTAATCAGTGACCTTGTCATGTATTTCTTCATAATTTCCATTGCTCCCTTATCATGTATCATTAAGCTGGAAACAGAGACATATTCAAGCTGCTCATACCTTCCACACATTACATGGTAAGTGGCCCCCAAGATTTAGGACTTGGCAAATTTGTATCTTTGTCTATCAATTATGGGCTTAAGATGACCTTTACCATTTAGTTTATGTTACATTTGTGTAATGGGATTGCTGTCGTATTAATGTTTATCTGTTACCACTGTTTAGTGTTTCATTTCTATTGAACTTTTGATGGTTAAATGTTCTGTCCATTCAGATCTTTATCAAAACAGTGTAGTTCATTCTCATGTTCTATCCTGATAATTTCCTCACTAAACTAATGTCATAGTGTATTCCACTACGACTTAACTCAAATCACAACTTATGTTACAAACAGCTTAATTAATTTCCTCTTACTCATGTGATGATGTCCAATCAGAAATAATATAACAGACAGTTTTATTAAATAATTGTTTACTCTTGTGACCATGTCCAATCAGAACTAATATTACAAACATTATAGTTTACTACCACTTACTCTCCTGGCAGTGTCCAATCAAATCTAATGTTACAAACCCTTTAATTTATAACCACTTACTCTCCCGACCATGTCAAGGTTTCTAAGTCTAGAAAATGTAGATCATTCATTCGTGTGGTTTTATGTCGACCTCCAAATAAGAACACAACAGAACCTATTCTAGCTACTGCTGAGGCTGCTCTTGGTAAAGGGACATCACCCTGGTAATAAAGTGCTCAGAATTAATGCTACAAATACACATATTGCTTTATATGAATCATATTTTTTCAGTGTTTCTACATTTGCAGTTTATTGCATATATGCAATACTTCTAACCAAGGCTTCCAAAACGGTCATATATTCGGATTTTGTATAATGTCCGGTAAAAGTCCAGCTGGGCAAAGCATGAAACGGTCATTTACTTTTTAGTTTTCAAGGCTTTCTTAAGAGACGGTCATTTTAACATAATTCGCTATCTTTTTGACCCAATCTTTTGCCTTTAACAGCCACACATTTCCGGTCATAAAAGTACTATCAAAACAACCCCTATCTTAATACCTTCTCATTTTAATCAAGGCTAATTAGTTGTCGAACAGCTGAAATTTACCTGTTCAAGTGACAGGTAAACTATTTTGAAACCGGATATTGATCAGTCTATTCACAGTTATTTTCTTACATTTCAGCGGTTTGCATCTAATTAATTTAGTCAAAAAGATTTAAATTATCAGAAATACGTTTACAAATATGATTTGATGAAAAAATTAAAAGGTGAAAATGAAAATCGTCATAACCACGTTGTTTGAACCAGAGTCATGTCTCTGTTTGAACGAGTAGACGATGTGCACATGTGCGCAGGTGTGAAATTTAATTATGCATCCTAATTTCTTCAAAAATGCTTAAATTGTCATTGATACCTTTATCTCACGTTTATTTCGAATATTTTCTTGAAGAAATAACGTAGAAAGAGCTACTTATACTCATTCATGCTTTGCAAACGTACACGGAATTTACGTATCCGTCTCTGGTCCATGTTTGACCATTGTCAAGATAACATCCGGTATTAGATTTAAAAACGAAAGTAAAGTTTTGTTTTTGACAACGTTATTTTGCACAAATAAAGAGTCTAAGGCAGATAAAGTACGCTAATTGCACACTTCGAATGATGCACTGCCAATTTAGCAGTTTACGTCATAACTTGAATCAAAGAAAGTTTAATATCGTTTTTTTCAATGTCAATCTTTGGGATGGCCAACTTGGCAACTGATTACCATAATTGCCTTTTGTTTATTTAGTCTTAAGGGATTATAATTGGCATAATATATAAAATGTCCGGCTGGCTAAAAATAATTTTGGAAGCCCTGCTTCTAACTCTTTAACCTTAACTTTGCTGTGTAAAGCATGCTTTTACTTTTAGGTAATTTATATATGTTGTTCGCTTGTGCTACTGTTTAAATGTTATTCATTGAGTTGGCATATTCAGACAAAAAATCAATAGAGCTTGTATTTCATTATTTCTTACTAAATGTAGAAAATATTTCAGACTTTGTCAAATCTATGTAACTATATTTTATAAATGTATTTATCTACAGCTGAGTATTCCAATAAAATGGTATAAAATGACTAATTCATTGCAAAATTGCTTTCTATGTTATAGTCGGCAATTTCAAGCATTCACAGCCATTTTGTCTTAAGCCATTTATTCTTTAAGAATGTCCCAGATTAGATTAACCCATCTATTGACAGAAAGGACCAAGAAGTTATGGTTATTACCTTGCACTTAGGATTTGTCCATTTTCTATTTACTGTGTCATATACACAGCTGATTATTCCAACCTCTCCGTGGAAACTACAATGGAAACAAATTGTTGACTTTATTAATTGAGCCTTAATGTCTCACCTGGTAAAAAAATATGCCATTTTGATATTTTGATATTTTGATTTTACCTGTATTGCAATAAGTTTTGTTTGCTTATTTGTTAATCTTACTCATTTACATTTTGTATATCTTGTATTGATGGTAATTTTCATGCTTACAGTTTCCATCTATTTGTTATAATTTTCCAGATAATAAACAAAACTAAAAATCGTCAAAAAAGTTATCTAAGGAAAATAACTTTAAGGAGTCGTCAAATTATTTTGGTTTTATTAGCATTGAAAGGGAAGTTTCTCAACATTTCTTATTTTGCAATTTAAAAGTAGGAGTTGACAAGTAAAACTAGAGTTATCACAAATTTTCTTAAAGCTCCATTCAACAAACAAACCCGTGAATAAAACAACCAGAATTTGTGAACTGAAAGAGCAGTAAAATTATTTCAGTACGCAAATCGCAAATAAAATATGACACAAAAATTTCCCATTTACAGCATTTGATATGTTCATAAATGTTATGTGATTTGCATATTAGGGTGTACATTTATATGATTGGAATATTCATGTGCCAGGCAAATTCAATGACACAAATATACAATTTACATGTGATAGAGGTTACAAGTGGAGAAATTAAATTCCTTATCTCCAATTTTAAAGAATTATAACGATTAAACACATTTTTAAAGGAATTTATTGGTGTTTAAACTGGACCAATTCACTGATGTTTAATCCTATAATAAATGACCTTCACCTTCACCAGAAATCAACCTGTTTCACAGTGATTCAGTCAACAAGACAAGAGTGATCACTTTTGTGTTCTCTAGAAACTGAAACAGTCTCCTAATTGCAAAAACTTCATATCCACAAAAAGGTAGAATAACCACTACCAGACTGGTACCCATGCACCAACTGTGGGGACAAACGTGAAGTCAGATTATCACACTAAGACTGGAACCAACAGAGTCTCCAGGTACTTACTACCCACTACTTAGTGTCTCCTGGTACTTACTAAAGTACTATCTGTATCCTCAACATATGCACCATTATCCGTCATGTGACCACTGATGGATGGACCAAATCCACTGAAGCAATAAAACCTAAAAAATAACATTGACATGAAATAAAGAAATGCATTATATCTTCAAAGAAACATCTGTCAACAATAAAACATAGAACATTATTTGAAAAAGAAACAAAACTGTTTAAAACTGAACTGGTAAATATTAATTGATTGTTGTTTGCTTCACATCCAGTGGCAAATATTTCATACATGTTCAGGAAAACATTTATTATAGTGACTACCATTTCTTATATAATAAAATGAAGTGCCTTTTCTGAACAGACTTTATGTTCCTCTCTCTTTCTATTGATTTTTCTTCGTACCATGATAAATCAGGGAGTGTTGAGTACTCATAAAAAAGGTTAAATTATATCATCCTACTGTTGTTTGTCTGTTAATTCTATTTTTAAACTGGACTTAACTTAGAACCATCTATTAATTATATGGTACAGAAACTTTTCTATTGTTAAAGATTGAATGTTGACCTTGTGTTCAACACCACTTTCAGCACTATTGACTATATCATGACAATCAGTTTTTATTGGTGGAGGAAGTAAGAGTGCCCGAAGAGAAGCACAACCTTCAGTAGGAAAACTGACAATCCTAGTCAATTAAGATTAGAGTCGAACTCATCTGCCAACATGCGTGGTTCAAAGTCATAACATTAGTGTTGACAGGCTACTAACTTCCTGGATTCTTTTTATTTAAATGTTATGTAAATCTTATGTAGATGTTATGTAGATGATATGTAAATGTTATGTAAATGTTATTTAAATGTTATGTAAATGTTATGTAGATGTTATGTAGATGTTATTTAAATGTTATTTAAATGTTATGTAAATGTTATGTAAATGTTATGTAAATATTATGTAAATGTTATGTAAATGTTATTTAAATGTTATTTAAATGTTATGTAAATTTTATGTAAATGTTATGTAAATGTTATGTAAATGTTATTTGAATGTTATTTAGATGTTATGTTAATGTTTTGTGAAAGTAGTCACCAATTTCTCATTTATTTTCACTAAATCTTCTTCTTGAAAATTGTTTTAGCCTTTAAATCTTCAGATTTTACTGTAAAATATCAGTACTTATTCAGAAACAGTTTTGTGTGGAAATTGGAGTTATGTTTTTTTCCACTTTCAAGCTGTAGAAAAAAACAAGCTAAACAGTAACTTTCGTCTGATAAATCAAGAAGTCCCAAGGTTCTTGACATAGTGCAATAAACCTAACAACATACAACAATTTTTACAATAGTCAAACTAGTCATAAACGATTTTATCTGATAATACAACAATATGATTGAAATATGCAGATCCTGTGCCCAAACTTCTCTATCAAGGATCAGACAACTATCCTCAAATTTTGTCGTAATAATATACACATTACAGAATTTGGAGGCAAAGTGTGGACACAGGATCTGTATGTCAAGCAGATTGATAATATAGCATCTTAGTCATTGACTCATGTGATCTACATTGTACACAGAAAAATTTCACTCATGTGAATTGAGAATCACATAAATCTCACGTGAAATTCAGTGAAATTCACATAAAACTGGTTTATACGTGAAGTTCACATGAACTGATTTCACCTGAATCTCATGTGACATGCACATGAATGTCATGTGAAAATCACATGAATTATTTTCACATGAAATTCACGTGAAATTTCAAAAAAAAGTTATTCAGATAACATATAAATTTTCAAATTTGATTAAAATCATGAAAAATACTAATATTTTTTCTGTAAAGCTCATGTGAAATTCATGTGAAAAATTTCACATGAGATTCCTGTGAAATTAACGTGAAATTTTTTCACGCGAGTTCCACATATAAGCTTGTTTGAGGTGAATCTCATTTGAAACTCATGCAAACAAAATTTGCTGGTGCATAATAATGGAGGTTGACATAACAATCATTACAATGCATCAATGGAAACTGATGAAATGAGGTATTCTTACTTTTGATTATAGAACCAGGCTACGGCTTTATCTCTGGGACTTGGTGATAGGTCAGATTCCAGAAGGTGCCATGTATATGTCTTTAAATCTAGTCGATATAGTTCATTGCTGTTTCCAAAGCTGTTGTGTCCTCCAAATACATACATAGAATCTCCAAAGCAACAAGCACAGGCCCTGAGAGTTCAAAAGGGCATAGTTGAGGGTCAGTTTTGATACAATGCCTAAAATGATAAAATGGATAAAAGGTAATAGGGAGGTTACTCTTAATAATCATATATGTATCAAATGTTTAACTCATAGGTCAAAATACAATTTTTTATTATTATATCATTAATGATAGATATATGGAAATAAAGACAACATAGATACCAGGCTTAAAATTTTGTATGCCAGAGGCCCATTTTGTCTACTAAAGACTCATCAGTGATGCTCAAATCCAAAAAGTTAAAAAGGCCAAATAAAGTATGAAGTTGAAGAGTATTTAGGACACAAAATTCAGAAGGGTTTTGCCAAATACACCTAAGATAATCTATTCCTAGGGTAGAAAATCCTTAGCATTTCCAAAATTCAAAGTTTATACATACTGTAGTACAGGTAAATGTTTTGTCCGAAGATATCTCATTTTTTTGCTTTGTCCTTTCACTTTGAACAATAGTTAATGTGACTGTGTTCTGTAATATTGTTACACTGCATTTTGAGAATAATTTTTTGCATATGACCCTGTTGACCCGCATATATTTGCAATATGTGCCTCTTCATTCAATCTATGGCATGCAAACATTGCTCATGCTTACAAACTTGTATAAATTAACTCTCACCAATACAAGTACTGTGAGAAAATTCTGCAAGATCATAACATATTAGAGAAATCATACATATGTTTGTTTTGGCTACAGGCGATTAGAACATGAATAAAAGTTACTTATTCATGGAGTAAAATAAATAGGCAATCAAATGATGTATGAATTATCTAATTGAAAATATATCTTTTATGATTTTAAGACAGAAATTCGTCTCCAAAAGTAAATTTCCATGTATTCTATATGAGCTAGGTTCTGACGTCCCATGGTCACTGAAAGCTCTAAAAATATTTTGATTTTCAGACAACATATCTTTTCAATAAAAAAAATATGCTCTTTGGAAAAATTTAGATATATTTATTTTGTATTAAAAAAATCCTTCACAACTTTTTTTTTCATTACGATGACTACATGTATAGAATTATTATTATACGTAAAAGTCATTGATTGCATTGTTGCTAAACAAAGGAAGCTCATACATAGAATAGAAGCTTATCTTTTTACTTTCTTTTATCCATGTGAACTTGTGCATGTTTTGATGAGATTAAAATTGAAACTTAAATGACATAATATATTTTGGGGAATCTACCCTCATCATCTGACTTTGTATTATAAAGACAAAAAATAGATGCTCAAAGTTCTAACTGATTTTTTTTTAGTAAATGGCAATTTTAAGAACTACCTAGGCTTTGGTGTTTGCAGTCAATTAAGTTTAATTTATTGAACATGCTGTCCTTGAAGAATGTCAAAATCAGCTGTAAATGTGCAACGAAAATCTTGTATTTTATTCAGCTTTAAAAGAGGGAAGGGACTAAAATAAGGGAGAAAATGCCATACATTGAAATCATAGCTTATAGAATGCCCTGACATAGGAATCAAAAACCCAAGATGCAAATTCTGGATGAGATCCTCAAAAATCTTGCCTGACAAAATGTAAGACCTCAAAAATCTGGTCAGACAAAAGGTGAGATCTCAAAAATCTAGTCAGACAAAGGTGAGATCTCAAAAATCTGGTCAGACAAAAGGTGGATCTCAAAATCTGGTCAGACAAAAGGTGAGATCTCAAAAATCTGGTCAGACAAAAGGTGAGATCTCAAAAATCTGGTCAGACAAAAGGTGAGATCTCAAAAATCTGGTCAGACAAAAGGTGAGATCTCAAAAAATCTGGTCAGACAAAAGGTGAGATCTCAAAAATCTGGCCAGACAAAAGGAAAGCAAGATGTCACAGAAGGCAGTTTTAATTTTTTAATGAAAATTTGATAACACATTAAAAAACAGGAACTACAAAAAATGTTGTTTAGAACATATACCAACCACCACAATCAAGCAACATTGAAAAACACATGGTCCATCTTTGTAAAATAGAAAATTATCAAAAGGGTTATTGTATTATGTTTAGGTTTTTTAAATTGTTTCTTCACTAACCACATATTTTTATGATCTATTTCTGCACGATCTATAATGCTGATTATCCTTCAATTTATTTTAACTGAATGTCAATTTTATCTATCTATTTTAAATAATTTCCAATATCAAAATTCTTTGTATGTTGCATACATCCCCACATGCGACAAGGTAGATAATGAAATCAGTGGTCAATGTATATCTCAGGAGGCACTGCTGACACCATTTAACATTAATTAGATTTCTTAATTACCACTGACATGATAATTGGGTTAGGGATATCCAGTATTTTACTAAAATCTATTTACTTTAATTTTGAAATGCAGTACTTGAAAATGAAAGGTGGCACAGGGAAATTCAAGCCTGGCGCTACAAAGGTCATGGTGGTCCCAGATAGGTAATTTTTTTTCTTTATCCTTAACTTGCTTTTAAGAACCTACCAGATGTTATTTTCTGTACTGTATACCCACAATTCATTAGCTGGCAGATAAAACTCAAAATTATTTTCTGACTGAAAATAAAAACGAAAATTGTTTGTTTAAAATAATACAAGCTAACCTACCAAACTTTATTTTCTGTATTGTAAATCCACAATTCTTTGGCTGCTAAGTAATACTGAAAATTGTTTTCTATCTGAAAAATATATTGTTAAATATGATGTGTATGTAGATTTTAGAGAACAAGAAATGTCAAGCTCCCTTAAAAAACTAGATAATGGTACATAATGTCCTTGTATGGCTTGACACTACATGTGACACGTTAAATTATTACCTGACACTGTAACACTTGTTTTTTATTTCATTGTATCAATATCATACTAGGTTTTTAAATAGAGTTATCCCCCTTTAGACACAAAGCCATAACTGTAAAGAATACATACATTGATCCACAATGTACCTGTTTTGCTACTGCTTATTGCAAACAGAACATTATGGATACTAAAATATGTATGCATTTTTCCTCAGAACATGAACAGAATCATACCGCATCTTCTTATTTTATATATGTACATTGTTTTCTGAAACTTAATGTCCTGATTTGTTTTGTCCAATATTTATCATTTATATTAATTTTTTCAGTAGAAACTTGTATACATACAGAATATCCACCCCATACAATCATATACCGCCATAACTAGCAGCAACATGTCCACATCTGGGTGTGGCTTCTTTACACACTGTCCGAGATACCTGACTCATGTCACATTCAAATCATCTTCTTTTCTTATCTGCAAAGGGAAAAAAATACTCTAAATAATTGGAAAAGATAATAAAACCTCATGGACATTGTACATATGAATGTGGTGGCCCATCCATATTGATAAATACATGTAATGCTATTTTTTGTAAATTTTAAAATGTTAAAATAGTTCAAAACACTATCAGTTTTTCGACCCCAGGCAAAGATGGCATTAGCAAGATTTGGAACAACTGTTGGTAGTTTTTATTTTTAATGCTCTTCAACTTCATACATGTAATTGAGTTAGCCTACTCACTCTTTTGATTTGAGCAACACTGATGACTTACGAGTCTTATATTGTATGTAAACAATTCACAAATTAATCCTGGTATATTTGATGAGTTTTTCACAATCCTGTTTACTGTGAACAGTTGGGAAAATCTAGGAAATAAACAATATTAAAGCATAAGTATTGCAGGAAAAAGAGTGTGGCTGCACCCTAGACCTGAAAATGGGTATCCATGTGCAGTTTTATCACTGAGATAATATAAATATCAGCATTATTCTGATGTACATAGTTTTCTTATTACTCACATGAAATCAGGAAAATGTAACAAGGCTCTACTGTATATAAAGTCTTGATTTAAAACCAGCAGAAAA
>CM029599.1:4776676-4984756 GCA_017311375.1 Mytilus coruscus | reverse complement strand
GTTGGGAAATTCTAGGAAATAAACAATATTGAAGCTTTAATTAACTTACTCACATAAGTATTGCAGGAAAAAGAGTGTGGCTGCACCCTAGACCTGAAAATGGGTATCCATGTGCAGTTTTATCACTGAGATAATATAAATATCAGCATTATTCTGATGTACATAGTTTTCTTATTACTCACATGAAATCAGGAAAATGTAACAAGGCTCTACTGTATATAAAGTCTTGATTTAAAACCAGCAGAAAATATATTTCTTGCATTATTGTATTGAAGATCATTTAAATGTAGGCTTTTCTTTCAGCATTAATGATTTTAATATCTGTTTAATGCTTCATAGCTTATTGGTGGGTCTCATTGGGGTCTAAGCGTGACCGGGATTGCCGATTTTTGTAAGCGCGACACGTAAAAGTCAAATTATTGTGCCGTGAAAGCGGAAATTACAAAAAATGAGAATTGCTTACGTACATAGTGAAAGCGGGATACGGGAATCTGACAAAACAGTAAGCGGGATCCGGGATCAGAACCCCCAATGAGACCCCCTTATTGTGATTCACAATTTGTATTATATCAAATGAAAATGATTCAGGAACTAAAAATATAGCGAGAACAGCACATCTATAAACATCAGATTGGTTTTAATATTGAATTATGTATTGCTCAGTTCTCAATCCTTTTGGGATCATGTGTGTAAATCAATTTTCTTGTTCAGCGGGTGACCAATTCAGACAATCCCTCCTGGATATTTTGATAATACTGAGCTCCCTCTTATTTGTTATATTTACAAGAAATCTAACCGGAAATTTGTGTTTAATTATAGCCAATTGTGTAAAGATGTTAATATCAGTGAAAATACACCTACTTCATGTAATTGCAGTAATTCAGAATACATTTATGGACCCATTTCCCATGTTATAACAGGAGATCTTAACATCGTTCAAGACCGAGAGTTAAAATCATTCCTCAGTAAAGGACCTAAATATCGTCCCCCGTCAATTATTAATTGGAATGAGTGTCGTAATATCATCCACGACTCACTCCATACTTACTGTTTGAAATGGATAAAACGGGAAAAAGCTGACAAAAAATTTTTGGACTCTTTTTTTAATTCAGTAATGAACATAGTTGATATACCTATTCAACATTTTAAAGAACATTTTACTCTTAACAATAACCACAATAAACCTATTTCTTGTATCAAACATAAACTAAAAGAACTAGCCAAGGAATTTGTTTTTGTCCCGGCCGATGAAGCTGCTAATAATATTATTATTGTTTGACGTAAATTTTACATTGAGGTTCTGAAAAAAAGAAATCACCAATTCACCAACATTCCAACTGACTCCATTTTCAGAAAACGACATCTGTAACAAACATAAACTTTTAGCTACCGCTTTACAAGCAGAACCAAATACAATGAAAGTCCCAACTATGTATTGGCTTCCGAAGCTACACAAAACACCTTACAAATATAGATTCATTTCGTCTTCAAGCCATTATTCCACTACTAAATTGTCTATTCTTCTTACCAGTACACTTGGTACAATCAAAAACCAGATAATAAATTGTTCAAATAAGGCCTTCGAAAATAGTGGAATTAATTACTTTTGGAGTGTCAAGAACTCGTTGGAAGTACTTGATAAATTGCATGCATATATTGGTGATTTTGAATCTGTTCAAAGTTTTGATTTTTCTACCCTATATACCACATTGCCTCACATTCTTATTAAGAAAAAATTCACACACCTAATTAAATGGGCATTTAAAAAGTCGGAATGTGAATATATATGTTCAAATTCTTTTAGGTCATTTTTTAGACTGTCCGTATGTCAGGTATTCTTTATTGACGACTTCTGTAATTAACGTATTAAACTTTGTTTTATTGTTTCCTGTAAAATCTCTGTGAAGCAATGATGACATTCAAAGATTTATTTAACAACTTGCTGTTGATGCTGAAACCATTCTATCAGCAAACCGAGGACACTATTAGTGAAAGAATGTAAAGACATGACATTTAGGCAGACAATGAACAAAGTTGCCAGTCTTGGAACTTTGTATCCTTGTCTGTCTAAGTATGCAGCAATGAGTCTTCCATTGCCAGTTTCAACAGCTGATTGTGAAAGGTGTTTTTCATGCTTGAACAGAGTTAAAACACCTTTGAGAAAAAGACTATGCCAAAAAGTGCAGAATTGCTAAATGCATATATCAATTGAAGGACCGAAGGAGGAAGATTTTGATTTTGAAAAATGTGTGGTGACCTTTGGAAAGTTGAAACAGAGGAATATATCAACAAAATAATGTGTACATGGCATTTATTTGTAAATAACTATTGCAGACTGGATTATTTTTATTATTGTTTATAAAGTCTTTCATTAATTCCTCTCATCTGTAATAAATACTTTAAAGTTCCATGACTTATATGAATTGCTGTACCTATAATAAAACTATTAGATTGGTATATGGCTTTAAACATATAAATTATGTAGAGTTACTAATTCTGGAAAAAGAAGCGTCGCGCGCCGCGTTGCAAATTCACCATTGACCCACCATGCATGAAAAATTTTCTAGGGAAGACACTGTTAGTAGCAATAAACAAAAAAACTATGTCAATTGGACATGCTTTGATACTATATATGCCCTTGAATTTTTACTAGATAACATTTTTGTTCGCTTTGGAGATTCCGTATATCGTCAGGTTATCGAATTCCAATGGGGACTAACTGTGCACCACTTATTATGGACCTTTTTGTATTGCTATGAGTTACAATTTATGACAAAAATCAGCAAAGACCCATCGAAACAACATCTGATACACAAATTTAATAATACTTTTAGATATTTGGATGATATTTTGGCTCTCAATAATGACGACTTCAGTATGTATACTAAAGAAATTTATACTGTTGAACTTTCTTTGAATAAAGCTAATACTAACAATGACCACTGCCCTTTCCTCGATCTTGATATCTATATCATTAACGGAAAGCTTAATACTAAAATATATGATAAAAGAGATGATTTTTCATTTCCTATCGTTTATTATCCATTTTAGATGGTGACATTCCCTTGTCACCATCTTACGGTGTTTATATATCTCAACTTGTACGATTCGCTCATGAATGTAACAATGTTTTAGATTTTAACGACAGAAATTTATGTATTACTGAAAAATTATTACACCAGGGTTTTCGATATCACAAACTAGTCAAAACATTTACTAAATTTTATCATCAGTATAAGGACATCATTCGTAAATATAGCTCAACATGCAGACTTCTTATACGTTCAGGTATTTCACATCCAATTTTTTATGGAAATATTCTTTATAAAGCACAAAAATGTCAATATTCACCTCAAAAGCTAACAAAACCTTTAAATAGACTTATTAAGAAGGGATATAGTTACGATAGTGTTGTCAGGTCATTAAAGATTGCATATTTTGGCGTTAATATTGATTCACGTATAGGGTCTTTGCAACGGAACTAAACACATTTATTTAAAAACCAGTTGTTGGCATGACACAGGTTATGTTCTTCTCATATATGTTATGATATTAAACCCTGAACGGGAAGGATTGTGCCTGATATTCATATGATGAAGACATAATCTTTCAATCAGTTTAATTGAAGTCTGGAGCTGGCATGTCAGTTAACTGCTAGTAGTCTGTTATTATTTATGTATTATTGTCATTTTGTATATTTTCTTTGGTTACATCTTCTGACATCAGACTCGGACTTCTCTTGAACTGAATTTTAATGTGCGTATTGTTATGCGTTTACATTTCTACATTGGCTAGAGGTATAGGGGGAGGGTTGAGATCTCATAAACATGTTTAACCCCGCCGCATTTTTGCGCCTGTCCCAAGTCAGGAGCCTCTAGCCTTTGTTAGTCTTGTATTATTTTTAATTTTAGTTTCTTGTGTACTATTTGGAGTTTAGTATGGCGTTCATTATGACTGAACTAGTATATATATTTGTTTAGGGGCCAGCTGAAGGACGCCTCTGGGTGCGGGAATTTCTCGCTACATTGAAGACCTGTTGGTGACCTTCTGCTGTTGTCTGTTCTATGGTCGGGTTGTTGTCTCTTTGACACATTCCCCATTTCCATTCTCAATTTTAATCCCTCCAGACACAGAAACAGTACAGGAAATTTAAAGGCATGCATGTTCGCTGTTTGGCACAGGCACTTGTTTCTATCCATGGGAAGGTCGACTATATAATTATACATGTATATGGAAATTCGACCTTCCTATGCCATGGATAGAAACAAGAGCCTGTGCTGTTTGGTTAAAGTTCTGATATAAAGAGGATGAATTAAAGATTTTACCATGAAAAATGATTGTCAAAATTAGACCCATTACAGAAATAACAATCTTATGTTGGTTTACATGTTTAAATACACCTATTATCTGACACAGTGCTTTTGTTGACGGATTTTTGATAACAGGAAGTACTATTTTCAATATAAAACATAAAGTATAAACGGAGAATGGAAAATTCCGGAAAGTATTTATTGCAACGTTCTTTGCTTATTTCTCCGTTTCTAAAAGGGGTTACACGGTCTTACAATGCTATAGGGTATATTGATAATTTCAAGACAAATTTTCATTACTGTGAACATTTATTAATTATTCTGTTGTCTTTAAGATAAAATAAAAAAGTATCTTAACTAAACTTATACGACAAAAGAGCCCAGTATATATATAGTAAATGTAATAATCAGAACTGATCCTGATCCTAAGCAGAGGCGGATTTAGAGGGGGGGCAGGGTGCCCGTCCCCCTTTTTTGTGGGAAAAAATTGGTTGATTATATAGGGAATCACTGAAGCATGACTAAGCGGGTCCCCTCTTATGGCAGTCAGTGGGTCCCCTTTATGAAAATTTCTGGATCCGCTACTTCTAATGTAAAAAAATTGACACAACTTGTCTCTCTGAACTAATTTTTTTCCTCTTATGAGGGGTGGACAGGGGGTACCCTTCTCCCACCTCCCGCCCCTATCTCCCACCTCCCACTTTTAGAATCTTTTCATGTTTCTCTCCCACCTATTTTTTGTCTCCCACCTCCAGCAAATCATTTAAAACTGAAATATGAAAAACAATGTCCTGAAATGATCTTAAATAAGAAGGGTTGATGTGTTCAATGATTTGTATAGTGATCATGAGCCTATATAAATCATTGATGTGTTTAATCATTATTTATTTGATTATGAAATTTGAATTTTTTTTCTTTTATTTTGGAACCATTTTTCCTTAAAGTTATTATATATAGACTAATCCAGAAACATATACTATATTTTATTGTAATTAATCGCGTCCAAGTTTCTTGCGCGGAAATACCGCCGTGTAATGTAAACTTTAGACCATTCATATTCAGGCATGTTGCATATTGTTGGTTGGGAGTAGCTTTCATTGTCGTCATTGTCCTCCTCCTCCTCCTCTTTCTCATCGTCAGGTCTCATCGTCATGGTCAAGACATCATCATCACCATCATCGTCGACGACATCGTCATGCAGCATCACCATCATCGTCATTATCATCATCATCATCCATCACATCATCATTTGGTTGTAATAATAATCTACATTTTTTTTTTCTATTATATCATTACTACTTCATTTTACAGTAAAATGTGTCCTTCAAAAGTATTGTGATCAGGTATATTCAACAAACGGTGTCATTCAGATGTAGATTCTTTCACATTCTAAAGCTCTATTGCAAAATCTTCAATCTCAGTTGTTGCCATTTTGCAGAAATATCAAAATTTTGATTTTTATACGCTTTACACTACTATTCCCCACGCTAAATTGAAAGATCGAATACATCTTTTCATTCAACATAGCTTTTGCTACAAAATTTGAAATCGTAGATACGTGTTTCTTGATTAAAGTTATGAAAAGTCTTATGTTTAACGAAGAACTGCACTGATATCATATTAGGTCTGTTTGTTTTTGGAATTTATGGCCCTAAAATCTGACTTTCACATTTAAAGTAAGTTTTTCTATCAAAAAGCTAGACTTCTTGATATACAATATAGAATAGAATAGAATAGAATATTTTTATTTCCCAAATTACAAGGCCCATAAAGGGCATAAAATCAGTTACAATTGATTGACATAATTGATAATTACAACAATAAACATCACAGTGTACATGTAAATGTATATTTAGTATATTAGCTTTGGTCAGAATCAGAGCCAACAACAATATATATTGTGAATGCACAATAAAATAATAATATTACATTATATGCATTCATTCTCAAATTATTTACTAGACTTAGTATCAATATTCATACCTGAACTCCTTAATTCAAAACACTCCAATATAACAGCCCATTTTTCCATAAAAATACATTTTCTTGGGTCAAGAGACATAATAATTTGGAAGAATTATATATCAATGTATTTGTTGATGAGTTTGGTGGATTGATATTTCAACAGATAGAATGACAGTCAGTATTCAAATGGGTACTTATTGTGCAGCCTTACTTAATTTTATACTCTTATGAAGGAGAATTTATACAAACTCTATTAAAAGATAAAAGAAAAAAACATTGTGCAAACTTCTTTAACTTCACTTTTATCATAATTAATGATGACTTGTCTCTCAATAACCAACATTTTAGTGAGTGCTTGTATCTTATATATCCTAGTGAATTTGCTTACATCAACTTCATTTGAACTCTGGTGGATAGTTATTTCATTGGCAATCATACCACATCTCGTTCCAAAGCAACTCGAATAACACACACGCATGAAATACCAAATTGAAGATCTTTAGTTTGACCAGGCCTGTGTGGTACTTCTGAACCTTATAAAGTAAGCGAGCAGTTATAAAATATATATAAGATGATATGTTGTGTAAGATCGTGCACTTTTTTAAAGAAAACAGAAGGGATATGGTGGATTAGTGACAGAAATTCCCTTTCGCGCACTTGACAAAACTCAAAGCAAAGGAACGACGCTTTAATCGCTGTTCTGCATCACAAAGTAAGAATAGTGCCTTTAACACGGAGTTGTAGCTTTCATCATACAGAGGGCCTCTAACACTGGTTTAAACGGAATAATTTCTAATGTCAAAAACGTTACATGCATATGTGCCTTAATATAATAAGGATACTTTCTAAATTTTACCTATTTAAATACTTACTTAAATTGCAATCCATGGCTTTTTTTCTAAATCTAGCGACATTTCTGCAGAAAAGAAGTAAATGTACGGTTGAGATTTCAAAGGGAAATATTTCATTATTTGTTCTGTTTTTTTTTTATATATCTTAATCAATCTGTATGACAGGAAAAGAAGGCTTCCGTTTTCCTAAAGTTAACTTTACATTTTTATGTTGCAATGTTCTAGAAGTTAATAATGCTATATATCTTATTAATATATAGTATATATTTCGCAGCTGATAATGTATTCCGCAGCTATATTTTACTATCAGTGTTGTCTTAAATAGAGGTTGCTGCTATCAATGAGGCTACTCTTGTAAAGTTCAATTATCTGGTGTGTCTTTTTGATATATTTCGTTATGAATTGTTGTTTTGTTTAAATGATGTTTTAGATGATTTGACTAATAAAATGAGATAACATCAATGATTTAGATGAATCCAGAACGCAATAAAGAAAAAATCATCTAGAGAAACTAATCTTAATCATTCTGCATTTCTTAGCATGTTTTTCCTTTCTTTTTAAATAGGGAGGGTTTAGCAAGTTAGTCATCATATGCACACTCACTCTGAATCCCGACAGGATATGACGAAAATATGAAAAGTTACAATTTCAATAATTGGCAACGATTATCTAGGAATTCCGTTCACATATCATACTAAATTGATCTTTGATTAAGCACTGAATCAGATAGGGCGTGAACGATAATTTCTACGTGTGCAGTTTGTGCATTAAAATGGTGCATAATTACATATTTCACTGAAAATAAATTGCAAAAATATACTCCTTTTTTGTCTTAAGAAGTGACTGGCATGGAATGTTTGAATGTGACACTGGGGAGCGTTTACTTTAGGCGGCCTTGGTTTCATAAGCGGCTCAACTATCGTTCTTCATTGAATTGATACACCAGTAAGACGTATATATGGTACATTCACATGTGTTTTTTTAACAATGGTTTAGTTAAAATAACTTTTTTTTCTGATAAGGTTTTTTACCATTTTGTGTCTGTTTATTGACCTCTCTTTTTTACTTTCTCTGTTTTAATTGTGATTTTTTGAACAATTTTGTTGTTGGCACATTCATTAATCAGAGATGCTGAAAACGTATTCACTCTAACGATTCTGTAATATTAATGATAAATCCTGCTACCCTTTTATGTATCACTATTAGCTCACCTGGACAAAAGGACCAATGTGAGCTTTTCCCATCACTTGGCATCCGTCCGTTGTCCGTCAGTCTGACTAAAGCCAGCCCCACTACCTACTTGCGTTGATATTTACTTCAAAACTGTCTGAGGAAGTATTACTATTAAATGACGAATTTTACCATTTTTTGTGTTTTTGCATATTATCTTGAGAAGTATAATAGATAGATAGAAACTATGGAAGCTAAAAGGACCAGCAACACAAAATCTACCAATAAGTCAAATTCTTGAAATCGCTAGTTTACTCCTTATAAGAGTTATTGGCCTTGAATGACAATTTTTACCAATTTTTGGGGTATTTATATGTATCTATCATATTGAAACTTTAATGGATGTATAACAACTTTCAAAAATAAGAATGATCAGCAAGACAAGATCTACCAGTAAGGCAATATAGCTGAAATCGCCAGTTGACTTCTTATAGGAGTTATTGCATTAAATGACAATTTTTACTTTTGTTTTGCGTTTTTCCCTTTTTTCCAGAACGATAGAATCTTTAAAAAGCAAATAAGATCAGCAAGACAAGATCTGCAAAAAGGCCAGCATAGATGAAAATGTCAGTACAGAAAATAGAGAGAAACTGATAACAGAAAAAATAGAAAATGTGTCCATGGGACACAGATGATGCCCCCGCTCGAATATAACGTTATAAAGAGGCGTAAATCTAGAACAGCAAAAGTGACGCCACCCAAACTCGAACTTGATCTGTGTTTTGTGGTAATAAGCATTGTGTATAAGTTTCATGTCATTTGGTTGAGACAAACTAAAGTTAGAGAACAAAAACCAATTTAGGGATGTACGTACGTACGGACGGACGGAAGGGTAACATTTAATGTCCCCTTCGGTGACGGCGGGGTCATAAAAATTATCAGCAATACAAGATCAACAGAAAAGAGATTTTAGTCAGGAATCATATTCTAGTCTACAATGTTGGAGAGTGTCCATTGTGTGTATTGCACATAAACCTAGGTGAGCGACACAGCCGGGCTCTCTGGAGCCTCTAGTATTATAAAACTCATACGATTTAACTAATACACTGTACAATCTATTATGTGAGTTGAAATAAGATCTGTGATTTTTGCTATGTGTATAACTTCGACGAGAAAGTAAGGCCAGATAAATCTGAATTTTAACCTAGCTGGAATGCATATGACTAATATGAAAATTGAGGTAAAAATCAATGGAATAAGTCCGCTTGATATTTGTTGCAGTTTAATATTTAAACTTTTCTGACAAAAAAAAAAAATGGAAAACAATAAACATATCGACTAAAAATATTTATTGTCTTGAATAGTAATGTTATATTGGTATCAAAGTGTGTTCTGCAAAACCGTTTTTCAGTCCATTCTATGAAATTATACGTATGATTGCAGCTTTTTATAACCATTGGCTGTTCACTCGTTTCGATAAGCCTGGCGATCATAAAAGACATGTTCTTAAAAAAAATACATAAAAAGATTTTTTTTTAATTTATCTAATATATTTAATGACTCTACCGTGCCGTTCATAGCTTTATCACTCCATATTTTGATAATATAGAGTTAATTCCTGTTATTTCGTATACGTGTAAACAAAATACCAGTATAAGTTTAATTTTAATAACACGTTAGTAACAGCAGTAACATCAAATGTCAAGGTAGAAAATAAATGCTCCTTCAACACGAGACTGTGAAACATTTAAAAAGAGGCGAAAGATACCAAAGGGACATTCAAACTCAAGTCGAAAATAAACTGACAACGCCATGCCTAAAAAAGAAAAAGAACAACAAACAATAGTACATAAAACACAACATAGAAAACTAAAGACTGAGCAAAAACGAACCCCACCAAAAACTGGGGGTGATCTCAGGTGCTCTGGAATGGTAAGCAGATCATGTGGAACCCGTCGTGTTGCTCATGTTAGTACAAACCCGGTAATAAGTCTAAATCGGTAGGTCACATTCGGGGAAAGGGGACGGGATTGTAGTTACGACATTTGGAACATATCCGCTATCATCTGTGAAACGGATATTCCATAACGGTCAACCAACTCGTGATGGCGTCCGTAAAATTTACGAAGGGATGATTTCAACTTCACCACTTGTAACTTTTGGTTTAATAGCTTCCTTGTGAGCAGCAGCCCTCTATCAAGGAAATCATGATAGGAAATACAAGCCCTGGAATATCGTATCAACTGGGAGATATATACTCCGTATACAGACGCTGTCGGAATATTGCTACATAGAAATGGAAAGTGCACAATTGGGAAGATGAAATCATCTCTTTTTTGTCGTAAAGTTTTGTTTTCAACCGACCCTCATTGTCAATTTCTAGACGAAAGTCAAGATATGAGGCAGATTTAACTGTATCTGTTGTATCCTTTTTCTCAAGTTCGATGTGATAGATGCGTTCAACATAGTCACCAAATTTTTAATTATTTAGTGAGAGAACATCATCTTATAGCGGAAGGTGAGGTTAAAGGTTACTGCTAACTTCTTTTCTTTCTTCTTAGAAGTTCCTGTATGAAGTCAGCCTCATATGAATAAAGGAACAAGTCGGCAAGAAGAGGAGCACAGTTAGTTCCCATTGGAATGCCGATAGTTTGTTGAAAAACACGTCCTCCAAACGTGACAAATATGTTGTCAATCAAGAAATCAAGCATCTTGACAATGTCAGTTTCAGAGAATTTTTTATTTGAATCAGAGTGATTTTTTACAAAGTACGATTTATCCCTCCCTAAGACAAGAAACTTGTATCTACGTAGGCCATTCTTTTTTATGAAAAAAAGCAGGACCAACTCTTTCAATTTGTCTTTTAGTTTGGAATGGGGAATACTTGTGTAAAGTGTAGAAAAGTCAAATGTTTTAATACTATTGCAAGAGGAAAGAGTCTTAGATTGTTTGTACTCTAAAAAATCTTTGGAATTTTTCAGTATCCACATCTGATCCACGCCACCTCTAGAATAGGTAGTTTCACAATAACTTTGAAGCCCGGCTTTGATTGCTGATAAAATTGATGTTAATAATTTAGAAGAGGTTTCGTGGAGAATTAAGTTTAGATATGACCCTTGTGACCATGTTATTACAGCACACCTCAACATCGTTCAAAGCGCGTTCATCCTATAGTGGTGTAAACGGAGAAAATCCGATAAAAAACTGTTGACACAGAGATATACCTCGCCTGTCGGCAGACAATAGAAAAAAAGACAATGGACAGCAAAATTGCTAATTAATTCAAAGTAGCTGGACCATGACCTGGGGACAACACCGGCCTCGAACTAGTCGTAAAACTGACGTATACTGATAGCAATACGACTTTATAGAAAATATCATTGATCTATCACAAGTAGTTCCTATCAAACTGACTTAAGCAGAAAACTTAACATTGAAAATGTCTAATCAATTCAAACTCACCTCGGGGACAGGGCCTCGAAAAACTAGTAATCACCAAACTGATATGTACTGATCGTAATGCAACTTTATAGAACATATCATTGATATATCACAAGTACTTCCTATCAAACAAACTTAAGCAGAAAACTTAACAATGAAAATTGTTTATTAATTGAAAGTTGCTGCACCATGACCTAGGGGAAAGGGCCTCGAAATAGTCGTCAAACTGATATGTATTAATAGTAATGCAACTTTTTACAAAACTGACTTAAGCAAAAAACTTAACAACTGTTGACGCCTCCGCCGTCGCCGACAACGCCCACGCTGCCGGAAAAGCAACATCTATGTCTCGCTTTCCACGACTTTCGTCTTTTTAATTTTATGTATGAATATTTGGAATTTCGCTTATATTTCATTCCGACAACACATTTAGAATTAATAAGGGTAAAGGGTGTACACCTCTGAGGAGCCAAAAATTTCTAGAATTAAACTTTTTTTCTTAACCTGATTTTTGGGTTTATACGACTGTCAAAAAATAAATGGTGAAGAAAAAATTATATGGTGGTGCACTTTTTTTTTGCTACGGCCATTTGAAAGTACCCAATTTTGATGATTTTCCCATTTTTCATCAATTTTTACCCATTTTTGGGCTATTATCATGAAAAAAAATCACAGTTTCACAATTAAACTTTTTTTCATACTTTCACTAAAGATGAAGTGGACCAATCTGAATAAATTTAACTTAAAAAAACTATGGGTAGGTGTTAATATAAGAAAGTTTTATAAAATTTTGTTGCTTTTTCATGTCAAATTTACCATGCTGTCAATTTTGTAAATTTGGGATTTTTCTCTTTTTTTAGAACAAAAAGCATATTATTTCAACTTCTTTGTTATGAATAATTGAAAAAATACATATCTAAGAAATTTGAAAAGACAAAATTGATATGTGATGTACATGTTTCTGGTGAAATCATTTCTTGTACCCCTCTTCCATTTTCTCAACATTTTGGCTAATGAGACTGACTTGATTGGTTATAAAATTTGAAAATTTTATTACTCAAAAACTACTTATTATAAATACACAATTTTTTCACAGAGTTAAGTTTGATTATAATATTTTTAAATTCATTGATATTTTCCACTTATATCACATGTTTTGGAAATAATTCCAGAACGAGATTTCAACGAGACTGAAACGTCAGAAGAATACATCCTTAAAATACGTCCACTTCTGGGACCAGAAACAAATTCCAAGTACTCTCAAAGCGTTTTGTGTTCGTACTGATCGACAATAATATGGTAGGGGTATGACGGAAGTTTTTCATAATGAAATTATAAATTCCTCTAACTTTAAGGTCGTGCGATCTACTTAGAATCAAATAGTAGGCAATCCCATCATTACCACATTTCAACTTTATAGGGCCCCCTTTGAACATTTGAATGTCATTGCTATTTGTATTGGCTACCTAAACTATACAACAACAAATATCGTTTCATATCGGATTGTAGTAAGTGTCTTTTTAACATGTCCCCGTACTACAATTGAAAAACCTATCGCTAACTTTTGTGATAAAGCATATGAAAGTAATGGAATAAGCTTTCTTTGTAGTTTAAAATCTCTTTGGAAATTTTAGTAATGGTCATTTCAAGATTGACAGTTATGACTTTTAGACTTTATACACTACCCTTCCACACAATCTGATCAAACGGAAGTTTTATTATTAAAAAAAATGATCCGTTGAAAAATCTGATTGCCAATTCATTTGCTGTACCTCATATAAACCCTTCTACTGTAATGAAAAGAGGTAAATACATACATGCCAGATATATTTACTTAAACTGCGATGAAATCATTAAAATTACTCCTTGATGATAAATATGTACAATTTCACATTCAAGTTGATCGTTTATTCTTATGGACACTTATTGCGCCCCTTTATTAGAAGATAAGTTCCAGCATTTTATAGCCAAACTCACCCCTTTGGTGCCACATGTGGAGCAGGATCTGCTTACCCTATCGAAGCAGCTGACACCACCCACGGTTTTTGTTTAGTTCACTCTCTAGTGTTCTATGTTCTTATTTGTTTATTTGCAATATATATCATTCCACATCTTCATCGTTAATTAGAAAAGGTTATCAATTTAAAACTGTAGTAAGTTCTTTGAATTTTGTTTTTATCATTACTAACATTGAGTTTGTTTTTCATATAACACATATATGTAAATATGTATCGTTATACGGTTATGAACAATTGTGGTCCTACATCCTTTTTTGTTTGTTTGCTTTGCATAAGGTCATGCTAAACTCAGACTGATAATGACGTCTTTACACTTAACCCGTTTGATGTGTTATGATTGATATTTCAGTTTGGGAAAACATGATTTATTTATTAGTTGTTATTGACTTTGAACTAGCTTCCCGCACAGTGACCGGGAATACTCTTAGATTAGTACTATTTGTCTCTTGTTTTTGTTTGTTAGTTGTTTTTGTTTGTTTTTTGTTTGTTGTTTTGTGCTTCGTGCCGATCTGTTGAGTTAACAGTTTGTTCTTTTGTTGTGCTCTAACACCACTGTCCCAATGTAAGAACGGGTTGAGCGCTCACAAACATGTAACTTATAAGGTATATATATAATTGTATGTCAAAGAAAACACACATAATAGAATATTGAAATGGACTGCTACGTGGTGTTTTTCACGGTACAAAAGTAAAATTAATGATTGTCATATATAAACATATAAAGTGACAATTAACCTGTCATTTCATCCGTCAAGTCATAATTAGGAGACGTAAACGTCACCCGGTCTGTTGCTCACGTCACACGCTTATAACACGACACTTAATGACAATAATAACAAAGTCATTATTTACTAACTAGACCCTGTTATACTTATTTGGAACCTTTAAACAAACAAGACGCCACAAAATCTATTTAACGTCAAAAATTGGTGCGATATGACGTGTATTATCTCAATAAAGTGTCCGTTGTTAGTATGGTATTTAATCAGAAAAATAATGTTCTCATAAAATATATATATAGTGAATACAACATTAAATTAAGCGTCAAAAAGAGTGTTCGAAGACAAAAACTAATTCTGAAAATATGAAATAGTGTAACATGACCTTAGCAAATTACATACAGCGTCAAAAATGATTCTACAACACTCTCCAAAAATTAAGAAAACAAAGGAGGGGTGCGGGTAGTTATATGTTAAGTAGAGATCAATACTGGAAATATAGATTCCACCATTGCATCAAGTGTGTTATGATATTGTCCCGCTCGAGACAGTTAAAAACATTTTAAGTGCGAGGTTTGCCGAGCTTTTTAAATAATAAAAATGCAGCTGTTGAGAGTGGAGAAATATCGTAATACACGACTTATAGTGTTGGAATCTATTTCTCTAGTGATTTTTGACGATATCTAAACAAAGTGTATCCTTCCTTTTCAAAGATTTGCAGAATGGTCGCCTTTTTTCATGACGTCACAACAGAAAATTCGTCTAGCTATAAAACCAGGTTTAATCCACCATTTTCTACATAAGAAAATGCCTGTACCAAGTCAGAATATGACAGTTTTATCCATTCATTTGATGTGTTTGGGCTTTTGATTTTGCCATTTGCTTAGGGACTTTCCGTTTTGAATTTTTCGCGGAGTTCGGTATTTATGTTATTTTACTTTTTCTGGAGAAACCAAGAAAATTTGACGTCATAATTAAATTTCGACCAATCATTTGCCGAGAACAAATTTTTCTCTAGAGATGAGAAATATTTTTCTCACACCGATCGATAAATGTGAAAAAGCATGAAAATTAGAGAAATTGTCCCCTCTATGTGGATTTTATCGAGTTCTTAATTGAGATGTTAATAAAGGCAACAGTAGTATAACGCTGTTCAATAGTCATAACTCAATTAAGCAAAAATAAATCCGGGTAACAAACTAAAACCGAGGGAAACAACGGAACAACAGAAACACTGAACTATAACAAAAGCAAACGCCAACATACATAGAAACCTACTGTCTGAAACAACTGTCATATTCCTGGTTTTATGGCTAGCTAAACCTCCCGCTTATATGACAATGTTAAAAATACCGCTAAAATGACAACACTACGTGACAGGAATACAATACAAACAAACGCAAGAACACTCAGCACAGAGAAATACATAAATATAAATAATATAATAGTACATTACATGAGATGTTAAAAGATTTTTTTTCTTGTAAAATCTCGTCTAACCGTTTGTTTTGAACAGTACACGACTACATTCTCCCTAATCATGGTAGATAAAAAGAAATCTAATTTACGAATTATTACCATTAACATACAAACAAGTTTGAGCTTTCTAAAAGCTGTGGTCTGCTTCGCTCTATCCTAATTTAAAGTAATATGTGTGCATGTGTTCGTTGATTTAGTATTGGAAATGTGGTATTTTTATATATTGATTGATATAAAATGGATGTCTTAGACTTGGAATATTAATTTTGTATATATATTCAGATGAACTTTTCTGAAATTTTAAACTGGCTGTTCAGTGTTTAGTTGTCAATGTGTTTTTGTGGAGTGTGGTTTTCTAGTTCTTTCAGCTGGTCATTGACTTGCGATTTTGATTGCTAGTTCTGTATATAATTCATGTAGATATATATGAATGTTTAGGTATGTTTCACTTTACTTGTTAAAAATTAAAACATTTACAAATAGACTCGACTCTGGAGGTGTGCCTAGATTGGCAGAAGTTATAAAATACAGATAATGCATTTTTGTAAACATTGTATAGGAACATTGAGGGGGTGGACAGGGGGGTACCCTTCTCCCGCCTCCCGTCCCTAATCTCCCACCTCCCACTTTTAGAATCTTTTTTCTCTCTCCCACCTATTTTTTGTCTCCCATCTCCCGCCCCCTCCCACCTCCCTCAATAGCTGTCCACCCCCTCAACATTGTTAAGCAAAACAAATCGTGCATATATTGCAGATTAACAAAGCAAATAAACACGTATTAATAAGTTGATATTTCAATATTGGATTTCAATGTGCTATATATGCATAATAAAAGGAACATGAATTAATGACAGTTGATCAGAACTGACATACACATAGTTAATTTACCGGCATTTGATGTCTTATCCTGAGACCAGAAAAGTCTGTAATTCTTTATCTCATTTAAGCCAATAGCTGTTGCCGTGTCTCCGCATCATAAAGCAACCAATCAGAATCATAGAAATGGCTGCTGCAGCTTCCTAACGAGAAAATGACCAGAAATCGGCGATGAAATGATGGATGGTATTTTTAAACTCCTACACTTTATATAATAAATGAAATATGAAGCATGGACAAATATGTTCAAATTAAGACCGTAAATCTACCCTCCCTATACACGACCTTCATATGAACCGCAGTGCAAAAGAAAATGCTGAAATCATGGTAGAAATGATTTATCGTTATATAAACGGAAACTATACATCACAATCACTCATATAGCTAATTAAAACAATAACTAAGATAATTTGTAGTATGTTTACCAAGATTTTTGTAACATTTTGACACATTTTATGAGAATCACTTATCTGTATTGGACTACATCGTGTTCTATAATTCTGCTGTTTCTGCATTAGTATGATAAAGAGATATAAAACCTGCGCAAAATAAAAAGTTTGGAAACATGATATCAAGTTCATTCCCCACGAAACATATGTGTGTATGTTTCTTTTCTTTTAGGTATTAACCATAATTGTTGTTATTGAAAAAAATCTTATGTTAATGATGCATTTAAATAATGATTTTTACAACAAAGTAGACAGCTAATAATTCTACATTTATCTATTTAATTTTGATGTCATTTTTTACTGAAATCAACATTCATTGACGCAAAAGTCAGTAAAGAAGATCTGTGGAGAAATCAAATTTGAGACAATATCTATATTAACTGCTTAAATTTTCCCTTTTTGCTTTTCATTTTTATGTAGCAACATTCGAGTAACATCTATATTTTGAAATTATAACTAGGTTAGCTTGTATATCCAGGTAGGACTTCCTTGATACAGGAGGAAGCTAATGGAAGAACTAAGGGTTGTTAATAGCAAGAATGAATTCATCTCATTAAACGGTTTATGAATACTATATTGACTAGTTTGATCTTAACGATGGTCTGTATGGGGTTTACAGAAAAAAAGAAATGGAAAAAAAAACAAAAGAAATGTTGGCACTCCTCAAACTGTCAGCCTTTTTAAAATTACTTTTTTTAATAGAAAGTAACCTTGAAACAACCTTCTGACACAAAAATCAATAGGCGTCTTCCTTTTTCCTATGTCTTTCATTTGCATAAGTTCTATTCAAATGAGAAAAGGGTTACCATCCAAAAACTATTTTTCCACAAAATTATATTTTACGAAAAAGTAACCTTGAATTTGGTCTTGTTTACCCAAAATTATTATTTAACCCATTCCCTGTACTGTAAGTTTCTGTCCAAACAAACAAGAACATTTTGATTATACGTTCAGCGTTTTAATGTATCGAAAAAATCATCAAAAGACACGAACCACTGAGCCCAAGCCTAGTACCTACATCGGGATACAGTTCTGCACAGCACACGAGAGAAACACTGTACCGTTAGTCTTAACCAAGCCTAGTACCTACATCAGAATACAGTTTTGCACAGCACACGAGAGAAACACTGTACCGTTAGTCTTAACCAAGCCTAGTACCTACATCAGAATACAGTTCTGCACAGCACACGAGAGAAACACTGTACCGTTAGTCTTAACCAAGCCTAGTACCTACATCGGGATACAGTTCTGCACAGCACACGAGAGAAACACTGTACCGTTAGTCTTAACCAAGCCTAGTACCTACATCGGGATACAGTTCTGCACAGCACACGAGAGAAACAATGTACCGTTAGTCTTAACCAAGCCTAGTACCTACATCGGGATACAGTTCTGCACAGCACACGAGAGAAACACTGTACCGTTAGTCTTAACCAAGCCTAGTACCTACATCGGGATACAGTTCTGCACAGCACACGAGAGAAACACTGTACCGTTAGTCTTAACCAAGCCTAGTACCTACATCGGGATACAGTTCTGCACAGCACACGAGAGAAACACTGTACCGTTAGTCTTAACCAAGCCTAGTACCTACATCGGGATACAGTTCTGCACAGCACACGAGAGAAACACTGTACCGTTAGTCTTAAATGTCAGTTAAATTTAGTGAACATCTGTTCCTCAGTGGTCGTGAATCAACAACAATCTGTCAATCTTGCTGGTTTATAACATCGGTTAGACCGTCCTGTCATTCAGCTATTACAAACTATATTTAAAAAAAAAATACACAAAGACAGAAATAAGATTTATGATAAAAATCCACATGATCGTTTATGCATCGGTTTTTCGGTAGCGCTGCACGGTTGCTTAGAATTCAGAAACCATAGGAGGATGCCATTCCTGCCATTCCTGCCACCGAAATTGTATATTCATTTTTTACAGATACTTTGTAAGTCACACAGGTGACAAAATTAGCCTTCACCCAAACATTTTCAATGGTCGGTGTATTTTAATTGCACTCCCCAAGAAAAACATTCATTTCATTGACGTACATGGAGCAAAATTTTCCTAAAAGTTCTCATCTATAGGAACAGTGTTGTTTAGGAGAGCTTAGCCAGTATCGTCTTACATTTGATTGGTCATTCTGTCAGATAGCAGACGATCTCTTACTATTTTAATCACACCTGTCGACAGATAGTCATTACAAGTGATTACTGACAAGAATAAAATATTTAAGGATAATTTACTCTACAATTAGTAAATTATCCACCAAAAGAACTATTCTAATTGATTGTAGACTGCATGTCGACTAATTGTCAGTTGTACGTTCTTTGACATCGCGATAGTTCAAGTATTTCCATACCTTTAACTGATTTTTAATTCTGTGATAAATAGATATATAAACTAACCTTGTGTACAACTAAAGGTCATCAGTTTAACTCACAAATCCAAAAAACATTGAAAATAAAAGTACAACACATGGCAAACAATTCTGCCAAGAGTGATGTATGACCAGTCTGCGATGTTTATTTGTTCACTCAGAAGGGCAAAATCGAAGAGTTGTTGATACTTAGTGGAATAAAAGTCCAAATGTTATACATGTTAGAACTTTCATAAAGAATTTTCATATTTAATATATATTTGATGAAAAAGCTTGATCATTTGGCTGTTGAAGACAATTTGGATAAAATAGTGTAATTCTTGCATGTTTTTATTTTATAAAACACCCGATACCAAAATTATTTTTTGTGTATCTGAATGTTTTTAATACGCAAATATTGGAATTGCAGTTTTGAACCATCTTAAGTCCTTTATAATTTGGTCGCATATTCAGAATATATACAAGATTGTCGATCGCAACGAACCTTCATGAAGCTGTTATGCTGTGATTTTAATAAAGTTTTAAAAAAATACTTTCACCAGCGGGTCTGAAGTTGGGGAGGGATGTAGGGGGAGGGGATGGGTGACTCTCAGGCCCATTATTTCGTCGGAATCCCTCCGGGCCATGGATCAGCCTTTGACTTTTTGAAAATTGCCCTAGGAATCAAGTTTTTTTCGTTTGAAGGATGAAGGCAAATCGATTCTTTCATCGTTTGGTTAACCGATAAAGGAATTAAGAATGGTTGATAGATATTTGGTGTTTGGTGGAGGAAGCCGGAGTGTTCGGAGAGAACCACCGACCTTTGGCAGGAACACTGACAATCCTAGTCAATTAAGATTGGAGTTGAACGCACCTGCCACGTGCGGGGCTCGAACGCACATGCAGCCTCCGTGTGGACAGGCTATTGGTACAGTAGTAGAACTACTTAGACCAGTCGACCACCGAGGCCCCGACAAAGGATGAAAACTAACTCACTAAAACTAACGCCTATATTAGAACAACAGAAAATCGGACTGTATGTTACACATCATTCCGCTATCGTAAAATTGATGGCGTGCATTGACATAAAGTCTCAATGGAGGAAAGGGGTGCACAAGAGGTTTTCTGAAAGCAGCCAATAATTGTCGTTGATACGCTTAAAACAGAATCGTCACAATGAAAATTTGCGTCTAGATCATGAATGCCAGGACTTTTTTTCACATGGTTGAGGTTTTTTTTTGGTCAGGGAGCGTTATACCTGATAGAAAATACTTGGCGATTGAGGATGTAAAATCGTTTGAGTGGTCATCCAAAAGTCTGTTTGAATTTCATGCCATTCTGACAAAAACCCGTAACAAACCAAAATGGTTTTCATTGTTCCATCGTGTGCATTTTCGCTTTAAGGGGTTTTGAAGATCAGAATATATATTTTTTTCATTTTTCGTCATGTAGCCTTGAAACTGGCATACAAGGAGGGGCAATTGCATTGCGAGAAGAAGGTGTTATGTTGAGGGCTTGTGTAAGAATGAACATTTTTGGTCGCAATAAGTATATAAACTGTTACACAGAGATACGTCTCGCCTGTATGTAAGTTTGCTAGTATAATGAGAAAAGCTGACTTTCATGTCATTTGATGTATGGTGTATGTTGTAGAGTCAAATGCTAACCTAGGATTTTGAAAAGAGGTGGGGGGACTAGACACAGTTTGGAGTGGAACAGATAAGAATTCTGAATTACCCATAAATGTAGCTCCAGAAGGGTGCGGGTACCCTGTCCCCCTAAATCCGCCTCATTGGCAATCATATACTCCATCTTATTTTTATAAAGTTGAAAAAATGGTAATAATTTAATGTATATAGTGCAAAACATACAAAGTCAGTGAATCACGATGGAAGGTGCAGGGCCAAATAATCTCCATGGAAATGAGAACTGCCAGTGCTAATAAAAATGCATACCAAATACCACTGACTCACCATGATTAGTATTTTATCGTAAACTGACCTTATCACAAACATTAACGTGTAAACTATGCAAAAACGATTCACTTGAGTCAATAGACAGAGGGAGCGGGCCGAAATAGCTCAAAGGAAATGGGTCGTACAGAATAAATGCTAATAAAACTGCACACTAAATACCATTTTCTTACCATTTATGTTTCACACGAATTGAGCTTATCATAAACTTTAACATGCAAACTAAGAAAAAGTTTCAAAGTCAATTTATCCTGTTGAACTTACTTTAAATAAAGCTAATACGAACAATGACCACTGCCCTTTCCTCGATCTTGATATCTATATCATTAACGGAAAGCTTAATACAAAAATTTATGATAAAAGAGATGATTTTTCATTTCCTATCGTTAATTATCCATTTTTAGATGGTGACGTTCCCTTGTCACCATCTTACGGTGTTTATATATCTCAACTTGTACGATTCGCTCGTGTATGTAACAACGTTTCAGATTTTAACGAAAGAAATTTATGTATTACTGAAAAATTATTACACCAGGGTTTTCGATATCACAAACTAGTCAAAACATTTACTAAATTTTATCATCGGTACAAGGACATCATTCGTAAATATAGCTCAACATGCAGACTTCTTATACGTTCAGGTATTTCACATCCAATCTTTTATGGTAATATTCTTTATAAAGCACAAAATGTCAGTATTCACCTCAGAAGCTAACAAAACCTTTAAATAGACTTATTAAGAAGGGATATAGTTACGATACTGTTGTCAGGTCATTAAAGATTGCATATTTTGGCTTTAATATTGATTCACTTATAGGGTCTTTGCATCGAAACTAAACACATTTATTTAAAACCAGTTGTTGGCATGACACGGGTTATGCTCTTCTCATATATTTTATGATGGTATGATACTAAACCCTAACGGGAGGGATTGTGCCTGATATTCATATGATGAAGACATAATCTTTCAATCAGTTTAATTGAGGTCTGGAGCTGGCATGTCAGTTAACTGCTAGTAGTCTGTTGTTATTTATGCATTATTGTCATTTTGTTTATTTTCTTTTGTTACATCTTCTGACATCGGACTCGGACTTCTCTTTAACTGACTTTTAATGTGCGTAGTGTTATGCGTTTACTTTTCTACATTGGCTAGAGGTATAGGGGAGGTTGAGATCTCATAAACATGTTTAACCCGCCGCATTTTGCGCCTGTCCCAAGTCAGGAGCCTCTGGCCTTTGTTAGTCTTGTATTATTTTTACTTTTAGTTTCTTGTGTATAATTTGGAGTTTAGTATGACGTCCATTATCACTGAACTAGTATATATATTTGTTTAGAGGCCAGCTTAAGGACGCTTCCGGGTGCGGGAATTTCTCGCTGCATTGAAGACCTATTGGTGACCTTCTGTTGTTGTCTGTTCTGTGGTCGGGTTGTTGTCTCTTTGACACATTCCCCATTTCCATTCTCAATTTCATCACTGAGGAGGGGACAAATGTAGTTCATGAAAATGATGAGATGTGCCAATAGTAATACAACTACATACTTAATATCACTGACCAACTGGTTCCTCTTAAACTGACATAATCACAACTTGAACTAATACATTATTTCTGTCGCCGATGGAAACAGTACGCCTTAGTCTCGCCTCCGCGAGCCGACTACGTTAAGGCGAGATAAAATTTGTTGCAAACATGTATTGTTCAACCAAGTTCAGCACACTGGTCAAATCCAAGACTTAAATTTGGATACCTAAACTGAAAGAATAGACTCATACTCATGCGTTTTGGTTGAGTTACAACTGCCAAATGAGCTAGCTAGCCTCATGGTAAGCTACAACTAAGCACATCAAAACTAGCACATAACAGGGTTCATAAGTCGAAATACATCCCACTGGACTCAAATTACCGATCCATTTTGAAACTTCTGAGAATATATTAAACCAATTTAATTGTGATTGATTCAAGATAAATTTTAGTAATGTGATTAGTTTGTCATTTCCAATTTATATTTCAGACAAACTCTGTTTCCGAAGCAAAATCTTTGAAGAAATATTTTTGGTTTTGAAAAAATCTTTTATTAATTAACGCAATCACTCAACGCTCTTTCTGTCTTTCTGAAGAATTCATCACTAATCTATTCAATATGTGCAAAATTGTTTGGTATATGTATAAAATGTATCCAATTAAGAAAGCTGCGTAGTTTCTACTTGAAAAAAGTATCTATTAAAAGATTTTTTGACCTAAGATCTTACTGTGTTAATGCTTTTCGATTATAAACATTCAAAAGTGATGTGTAATGCTTTCATTATTATCTGTTTTCAATACAATGTTGATTCACAGGTTTTTGTCAATGGTCCAAAAAGCTCCGCCCTTTACAATAGAAAGCCAATGAAATCCTGTGAAGATAAATGTTACAACCCATCTTACATATATGGAAGAAATAATGAATGAAAGTTAGAGTGGGTTGTCCCGAAAAGTTATAAACATTTTGTCTGTTTATTGCGTGACCTCCGCATTCTTAGCGAAGTAAAAAAATATGTGCGTAATGTTAGGACGTATATAAATAATTGCACCGAAAAAATCTGCCAATGTTGACGAAAAATGTTCACAAGAATGGATGTTATTCAGTCTGTATTGGGAATTTATTCTTTAACAGTGAGTACATTATTTTACACATAACAAAATTATAGTAAACAAATAAATTTCTAAAATAACTAAGCATAAAAATTTATTGAAATTTGTATTGATTTATATGGCTTATATGTATTAAATATTTTTCCTGTAGATTTATTCAATTAAAAGGAATTCATGTATTACGTAATAGTACATTAGTTAAAATAATAAAATTCTTTGATTGTTTTTCGCTACAACACCCAGGGTGGACACTTTATGTTGGACTGTTATTCTCGTTTTGTAAATAAAAACAAGATTAAACTGTGTGGGGAACATTGACACTTCTGACACCTTTTAAGTTTTATCAAAACTTTCTCCCAAATAAATGAATGTTTTCTTTGTACAGTTACTGATAAGAGGTTGTGTGAGTTCTCTGGTGATTGATATTAGACCTAAAAATGGAATCTGGGACACTGCAGAAAGACCTTGTGCAAAGAAATGTAAATACGGTTACGAAGCTGATGTAGAGGGAAACGCTATGTGTCAATGTTTAGATCCGTGCGCGGTAAGTCCTTGACCTCATGTTAAACAGGCTTCAGAATCAACAGTTTCATCAATTCTTATAAATCCTTGTCACCAAACAGATGGAGAGAAAGTAGATATGTCATTTAAACCATATGAAATAAACATAATGGACATTCTGGATGAAAATAAACAAAAAAATGTCAGTTTGCACTGTATCAACCAATGGCCTTGATTTTTTTTAAAGGCCTTGACCTTACTTTGTTTGAATCACATGTTTTCGCTGGATACTTTCCAATCACTACACCCACACTTTATTACTCTGTCAAATTTAGCTATTATGTCAAGGAAAATTAAAATTGTTTACAAAATATTGGTCTGGGTTAATGATGGGATTAGCATCTTACCTGTAAAATACGTCGAATACTTTTATCAATTCGCCCAGGAATGTTTATATTAATTGATAATTACAGCTATTCTATTTCACATAAAATAGCTTTAATAGGATAATTATGACACTGGCGGCATTTGGCAGTGATTTTTATGTAGAATTGTAATTATCTGGCAGGTGTGTAGGAAAACGATATCAAGTTTTAACTCACTTAACACGTAAATTGTCGATCAATTTTCAAATCAGAAATGATGACGAGTTAATCTTTAGGCACTTTATGTCAAGTCATATCTGTCTATGTCTCATTATCTTCTTTATTTCTCTTCAGCATATTTATTGTCCGTTTGAAGGAACAAAATGTGTCGTACGTAGGACAGACCAATTTTGTGTCCATGGTCAATGTAAATACGAGGCAACGTGCAGAACAGGTAACTATAGTCTCAGGAGAGGATATTTCTTTTTTTTTTTTTTTCATATTTTCAAAATCAAAATGTTTTTCATATATAATTGAAGCCTATAAAATTAACAAGTTCGTCGAGCTTTCCTTTAATATTTCGTAATAACTTCTATTATGTATAAAACTGTGACATTGCTTAACGTCCAGTGGCAAATATTTGGGATATACGTCAGTTCATGTTAATACGGACCATGAGAGAAAACGTTAGGAATGACAAAAATAGGAAATCAGAAAAATTATGGTATGATTATCTACAATGTTCTGATTTCACTGATTTTATTGTTGTAATATCTATTGATTAGTGGAAAAAAGGCGTTGGTCTTTTTTCTTCTAAGTACAGAAATGGACTGCTGGAAAATCTATTTTATTCTATATTGATTAATAGTTTCACGTACTAGGTCCAGGGTATATTAAGGCGTCAGTTCTTGTATTATGGTTGCTAAGACACCAAAGGAAAATTTGTTTATCGATCATCAATTGGTAACTAACTACATTTAATGTGAAAAACTAATTTATTTGGATTGAAGCTTATAAAGAAAACTTTCCCATAAACTCCGTAGGAATCAGTACATCAGTACATTGACCTTAGTTTATTTCTAAAGCCCATATTGACACTAGTTTCCAGCGCACCGATTACTATTAACGAAGCATCTACTAAAATCTCACGACAACAACAGAGAGTTATAGTCTCCGTAAGGGGGCAACTTTTTGACTTTAATCTGTCGTATAATAATAAAAAGTCACATTGTCTGTCACTTTCAGTGATGTATCAAATACTCTTAAAACTCATTTGAAATGAAATACATAGTGTTTAGAATTACAATTGAAACGATTGGTTTTCTCGCTCTCGTTTATATTGTTTCACGTTTTGTCATCTCAGAGCAATTCATAACTTACCATACGGTATGGGTTTTTCTCATTGTTGAAGGGCATTTCACAAATACATGAGCTTGTTCCATAAGACAACTGTCGGTCAATATGGACTATTCTATGGACCAAAAACTGTTAAATCTCATCCAGTAGAGAGTACATTGTTGTGATATTTTATTACATTCAGATCGTCAATCGGCAGCGGTATCTTTAAATTCAAGGTAAAAATAATAATGTGTTCCAAACATACCATATTTACTTACGTCTCTAATATTATTACATAATTATTTCAGTTTCCAATCAAAGACGGAAGAAGCTACAAAAACTGAACAGATATAGATTAAACAAATACAAAAATGAAGTGTATTACGAACTACAGAGGGATAGCAGTGACACAAGTGTGACAAATTTATGTTCCCGACAGCCTTCTATTAACAGTAGATATAGCTGTGATCGTAAACAAAAGGGATATTATTATGATGGATTAAAAGACGCTTGTGTTCGTTTTAAAGGGTGTCACCAAACAGGTGACTTCTTCGGCAGAAGAAAAGATTGTAAAAGATCATGTATGAAAAAAGACAATTCCATAGGTATGCATAATATTACTGTATATTGGATTTTACACAATTCCTTTATTTATAGTCATGGTTGCCTCAGTATTGCCTTCAAGACATTTGGAAGCTCCTTTTCAGAGTCGTCTCTATAGACACAAAGTGTTGGGTTTTGGAGAAAAAGTTGAGTCTAAGGTTCAATTCCGCCCCATAAACCAGATAATGCTTTTTTTTTTACTAGTATGCCGATTGAAAATTCAATAGGTGGTCATTAAAAACCCTTTTAGACCGTTACACATTCTGGCTCCTTAGGAACGCCGGGTTGTGGAGGTCAGCCGTAGCCACAGGCTTTTCCGATTTTGACAAGTTTCAATATTCCATACAATGAGCCGTACCTTCCGCGATATTCAAATTCGTATGCTAATAGGAAGTTATTTAGTCTTGTAAATGTTGTTTAACACTAATGTTTGGGGAAGTTCTTTGTCATTTTTTATCAAAAGTACACAGAAACTTGCGTGGGAAGTGTGTCATGTCAGGAATATAATAGTATGAATGAGTAGTCTATGATATCATGTACATGATGTAGTGAACATCGAGGAATATATTTACAACATGACATGTATGCAGATCTTCACTTCTAAAATGCACGATAGTGGGTTTAAATTACTTGTGCGATTGACACAAAGAAAAATACATAGGGCAAAAAAGAAGACGAATTTCCGTTACTCATTAGATACGAGATAACATTTTGTTTATACCTTTGATGGGTGAACGTTTGCATTGTCGCATTGCAATCTCGTCAGTCTATTCTGTGTGCCCAGTTGCGGATCCAGGACTTTCAAAATGGGGAAGGGATCCTTGAGGAGCCCACTGAAAAAGAGATGTTCCGGCCTAGTCCCCAGTCCACTTCTGGGTCCGCTTATGAATTGCTATATAATTCCAGTCGTGAGAAAATACGCCATTTGGAACTTTATATCGCTATTTCTTTAAAAGTAATTAGAAATTTCCATACAAAATGTAATAAGAAAAAAGGTTCGTCCTGAATATGCATGAAATATTTGCCTCTAGACGCAAATCAAACAAAATTAGATCAACTAACTTGTCTGTGTTAAAAATATGTAAAGGTATATTGGTATATTTTTACCAGAGACAAGTGACACCGTACCAACTGCTTTAAAAGGGAACCAGAAACAGGAATCCAGGGAACATATATGATTAGTTAGGGGGAGGGGATGGTAATCTATCACTTGAAAGCTGATCGGTGTATTGACAAACGAGGAAAGAACGCAAATTACACCCCCTTTTAATCATTTGATAAAAATATACGACAGAATGACAAATCAATTCTGACCCAGTGCTTCGTCATTTATGTTTATACAACTGTTGAGATGAAGTTATCATCCGTAAACATGATAAACATTGCCCTTGTATAGAAATAAACACCAGAGGCCAAACTAGGAACGTAACAATTTAATGAAATATTTGTTTTTAACAATTCTTGACAGATGTTTCTATTTACTTTTAAGATAGTTCACACCTTTTTAGACCAGTGGTCAACAAAAACAACCTTTTATGCACTCTCATATATAATATGACTGTTTTTATCTCTTGAATGATCGCAAAAATACTTTCTTGGATACCAATCATTATATGAGTAAATTTAGATAGCAATAAACACTAT
Source organism: Mytilus coruscus (assembly GCA_017311375.1). Lineage (NCBI taxonomy): Eukaryota > Metazoa > Mollusca > Bivalvia > Mytilida > Mytilidae > Mytilus > Mytilus coruscus. Next base: position 4,956,066 of record CM029599.1, on the reverse strand, counting down.
AACCACCACCTTTTTCGCTCATATAAGGAAAGACAGAAAAATAAAGAAATTTTATTACGCATGCTTTAAAAACTAAATAAATGTGTAATATTGTAATTACCAGTATGCATATGAAAAGCACGATATATTTATTATCCTCAGAATTACACAGTCTAAAAATACGGAATAAAATATGTACACTTACGCCACCTGACAATACACAGTGCACGAGACAAAGACGAGTGTGGCATTTTGATAGTCGAAAAGGACGCTGTGTTAAGTCAAGAGGTTGTCATTACACAGGAAACAGTTTTAAGAGGAGAAGTCAATGTAAAAATACTTGTAATAGAAGAAAATCAAAGAAGCAGCAAAGAAAACAGAGAATAAGATTTGTAAGTTAGGTGAGTTTAGTTTTTAGATCATGTAAAAAAAAGTAAATAAAGAAAAAAAAATAAAACACACACACACACAACCAAAAAAAAAAAAAAAACAAGGAAAGGGGACATCGCATACAGTTCGAGTCGTCAATTACCTGTTAAAGTTAAATATCCCATATACCATATTAGGAAATATGTATTTTGAGAGGTTATAAATGGCACATAGCTAAGAGGGTGATAGTCCTAATGAGTAAATGGGTGATAGAGCAGATTGTGACCTCGAGAAAAACATTGTTAACCGAGACAGAGATATTAATCTGATCTATCATCGTTTCAGTTATGTGTTACTTCACGGTCTTTTCATATCTTTTACCGCAGCTGAGACCGTCAAATTCCTAATTGACGAAGGAATCTATTAACACAGTACTATTATTATTAATTTTTAATTTCCTCAATTTCAAGACGTCCTTCTGCAACTGGTTATGTCAATGTTTTTATATTTTCGTTCTTTTTTTCAGAATACACAAACTAGATGAACAGGTTAAATTTCATGACATTGACCATTGTCCGACTTGATGTCACACAAACCAAAATGTACATTTGAAATGTACGTCGACGAACGTCATCATGGCGGAATATAAAACGGACACGGAGTCCATTTGATTCTATGAATCGGAGACAGGAGCAGGGATCCTGCATTTACGAGAGCAGCTACTGTGAAATTCCACATGAACAATGAAGGGCGTACTTCAGTGATAGTTTTTTACTCCATTGTTATTTTTGACTTATTTATTTACTGTATTTTTGTAATAAAATGTGATAATTATTGTTTGATATATATGTTAAACACTGCAAAATACTTAATCAATTTAGACAGAGATTTCTGACAACTATCCAAGCTATTTTTAATTTCTTGGCACTCCCCCTTTATCTATTATAGTTATTCATTCTGTGTGTACAATTGTGAACTTGTTTTACATGATAGAAATATATGAACACACAAATGACATTTCGTACTAGAAAAAAAATTGATAAATCAGCTTCGAGAATATAACAAATGAACATAATATGTTGCGATAATAGATTTTCCAATTATACACGGCGTCTAAAAATACCACTGGAAGTTTATTTTAGGAATAATAGTACCGTATTTGAAAAATTCCAATTAGTTGACGATCACAAATGATGTTTTACTAGGACTGCATGTAAAACGAATATGTACGACCATCAAATCCAAAAATTGATAGTGAAATTTTTTTAAATACAGTAATGTTATTCCAACTAACAAATGTTCATTATTTTACATTTGAAATATTTCGAAAACGTCCCTGATTACGCAGCGTTGTTGACAAGGACTCCGTCGGTCAATGATATGATTGACGACAGACGTCATCCAATAAGATATGACATTACATGTCGCATTGCATTGTGATTTAAATCATCAATTATATTGTTTATTTTGCCACTCAATCTCACGGTACATTGAACCAGGTTCTACTTTTTTACTTCATAAATGATTAGCAGATATTTCACTCAGTGAAACCGATCTCGGACTATGAATAAATGATGGGTAATAGGACACAAATAACGAAAGGTTCAACAACGCGCACTGATCTATTAACCTTCGATATATTTATACATAGGGTCATTTGACAAAGGGTTATTGTATAAATATAAGATGTGGTATAATTGCCAATAAGACAACTATACATCCAAGGAGCAGAAGTTAAGGATGAGAAAAACTTCTGGTCACCATACGACCTTCAACAATGAGCAAAATCAATACCGTTTACTACAGCTATAAAAATGTCCAGGATGACAAAATGTGAACGGTTCAAAAGAGTAAACCAACGACTTGATGTATGCTGAAATCAATTATATGGCAGATAGTATGCAGCAAATGACAACAATTGTATCAAAGGCTTTTGGTTTATACATATAAAAGCATGAGCACATGGAGTAGATATTAGTTTGGTGGTGCTTATCGCCACTTTTATACTTTTTTGTTAATTACTGGGTAAAGAATATGTTCCTTCCTAGATTTAATCGCCAACCTGTGGCATACAATTATCAAACCAACAAAACCAGTCTTCTTGTTTATGCAATAATACAATATTTTTATTTTTCCAAATTAAAGGGCCCATTAAGAGCATAACATTAATAACAATATGACATAAACATTACAGAGTGATTAAAGAAACATAAAATAATAGTTCAAATGCATGAGGAAAGGGTCAGTGGTCAAGGGGAGATAATTTTGCTATCTATTAGAGTATTTAACTAATTTTCTGATTTTCTAAGTTGCAGGCCTTTATCAAGGTATGCACATAAAATAGATAAAAAACTGCTATCTTCATTACTCATAACCCATGTAAAAAGATCATTTCTGTTTAAATTTACTAGACTGGGGTATTTTTTGATATAATCAGTCATATCTCTTCTGAGGTTATTGTAAAGAGGGCATTCCAGAAGAAAGTGCATTTCATTTTCAATAGATTTTGAACTACAATATAATCATATCCTCTCATGTCGAGGTAATATTTCATATTTACCACATACATTGATAAATCGTTCATGTCTGCCAGTTTCTATTCTTAAACAGTGATTGCTGAGTCTGTATTTTGTTAACACATGTTTTTGGGGGTGCCTTAAATCTAAATAATTTTCATAGTCAAATGACCTCTTGAATGAAAAATAAGTGTCCAATTTGCCTTGATTCTGTAAATAAAATCTCGCATTTTCTCCCAATCATTTTGAAAACTTAATTTGAGCTGTTTTTTTTAGTAAATTTTTAAATTTATTTTTGCCTAAATTTTTACATATATTTAGGTCAATACCCAATTTTCGCTGTAGAAAATGATATTAGAGAGCCATGAGTTATTGGAGCTAGTTTGAGCTTTCTCTCAATCATTTTTAACTCAGCATAAGCACTTTTCAATAAATCAGATGGGGAATTCTCTAGTCTATGCCAATACATAAACATATGTGTTAGCAAATTTATATTAAGAGGATATCTACCCAGTTCAGACAGGACTGCTACATTTGTGCACATCTTTGTAACACCAATAATATACTTGCAAAATTTTAAATTTAGCTTCTCAAACTCCCAATCTTTAAATATGTCATAAAGGGATAATTTTTTCCTTTTAGGAGTAATGTTAACAAACACCCCAATTTTCACAACCATACGTTACAATTGGCTGTATACAATGATCAAATAAATGCAAAAGAGTTTTAATATGAGGATTTGATGATTTCAAATCTTTATAAAGTTTAAAACTGGCCTTTTGACCTTTTTGGAATAATTGTTTCCTGGCTTCATTAAAGTTTCCAGTATTTTGGATGACTATGCCAAGATATTTGTATTGTTTAACACATTCGATAGAATTATTTCCTACACTGAAATCTTCATTAAGGAGTCTACCACTCCTATTGAATATAATAATCTTTGTTTTCTTCACATTTATTTCCATACACCAATCTTTGCAGAATGTGCACAAAGTATCAAGTCTCTTCTGAAGCCCTTCTTTTGAGTCAGATATTAATACAAGATCATCAGCATATAGCAGACATTTGTTTGCACCTGTCCTACGTCAGGAATCTGATGTTCAGTAGTCGCTGTAGTTGTCGTTTGTTGATGTGGTTCATAAGTGTTTCTCGTTTCTCGTTTTTTATATAGATTAGACCGTTGGTTTTCCCGTTTGAATGGTTTTACACTAGTAATTTTTGGGGCCCTTTATAGCTTACTGTTCGGTGTGAGCCAAGGCTCCGTGTTGAAGACCGTACTGTGACCTATAATGGTTTACTTTTATAAATTTTGACTTGGATGGAGAGTTGTCTCATTGGCACTCAAACCACATCTTCTTATATCTATGGTATCTTTTCATTATCTAAATTGACATTATCATAATTGTTTGACAATATATCTGGCAAATCATTAATAAATAGTTTAAACAATGTGGGACTCAAAACGTCACCTTGTCGTACACCGACATTATATCTAAAAAAATCAGTTATTTTGTCTTCTACTTTGACACACACTTCGTCATTACTATACATAGATTTCAACATGTTATAAAAAATACCATTATTTGTATGTTGTAATAATTTGTGTAATATACCAATATGAATAACCTTATCAAAGGCCTTGCGAAAATCTACAAAGCATACATATAATTTACCTTTGCCTCTTTTAACATATTTTTCTATGAGACATTTTAGTACAAAAATGTGATCCGAAGTGCGAGCTTTCTTAGAAAAACCAATTTGAGTTTTATATTTATGATATTATTATCAGATAGAAATTTATCAAGTCTGTTATACAGAATGGTATTGAAAAGTTTGCCAAGACTATTATTGATGGCAATACCTCTGTAATTTTCAGGGTTCTGTGGGTTATCAGATTTGAATATAGGAGTAATGTAACTCTCAGACCATTTGCTGGGATAAATGCCAGATAGAAGTATAGCATTAAAAAGTTTTAGTAAGCAATCTTGCATATAACTCTGTGAAACTTTTAACATTTCATTTGTAATAGTGTCTAGACCTGGACTTTTCCCAGATTTTAATTGCCTCAGGGCTTTTTGGAGTTCACCAGGGTAATTTTAAAGTCAATCTCACTGAATCCAAAGTTTTTATTTTCTAATAGATCAAGTTTACTCTTTATCTCTTTTATCTTTGACTTTATGTGTTCATTTTCAGGAATTGATGACAACTCAGAGAAATATTTGTACCAGATGTCACCATCTATGTTGTATTAGTTTCTTGATTATTTTCATGACGGAGTTCATTAACAAGGTTCCAATAATCTTTTGGATTTTCTGATTCTAGATTGCTTAAACGGTCCAAAATATTTTCTCTAAAATATGCAAATGACTGTACAAACTAAACAAAATGGTAGACTGAGTTGACGACTCTATCTGTTTATGCAAATGACTGTACAAACTAAACAAAATGGTAGACTGAGTGTACGACTTTATCTGTTTATAAAATGACTGTACAAACTAAACAAAATGGTAGACTGAGTGTACGACTTTATCTGTTTATGCAAATGACTGTACAAACTAAACAAAATGGTAGACTGAGTGTACGACTTTATCTGTTTATGCAAATGTCTGTACAAACTAAACAAAATGGTAGACTGAGTGTACGACTCTATCTGTTTATGCAAATGACTGTACAAACTAAACAAAATGGTAGACTGAGTGTACGACTCTATCTGTTTATGCAAATGACTGTACAAACTAAACAAAACGGTAGACTGAGTGTACGACTTTATCTGTTTATGCAAATGTCTGTACAAACTAAACAAAATGGTAGACTGAGTGTACGACTCTATCTGTTTATGCAAATGACTGTACAAACTAAACAAAATGGTAGACTGAGTGTACGACTCTATCTGTTTATGAGTTAAATTGAGCTAGCCTGTTCGTCTTTAGGGAATGAACTTAATTGTTCCAAAACACAACCACTTGTTGGTGAAAAAAATATCGTTAGCCTATATATATAAACCATTATAAAGTTCTTTAAAAATTAAAGCAGCCTGTTTATGTCAAGTAAAACAAACGGTATACCAGTCAAATAACGCCTGAACAGTGTATATGTATATACATATGTTTACAACAAATTCTCATAAGAAGACTTTTTATCTATATTCAGTCTGATTGGTTAAAACGTTTCCAGTGGCGACTTTTAAAAAAAAGTTCTTTCTTGAATAGTCCGTATTCAACGGAATATTTTCGTAACCGTTGGTGTTGTGCCAATTCTATGTACGATACAAATCAATGGAATGTACAACACTCGGTTGTTGTTCCATATTTAAGCGTAAAAAAGAAATAACAACGAATACTATCTGATGCTTGGTATCTCAAAATCTCAAATTGACCAAAACACCTAACTCCTTGCAGCAGAGTAAATGTAGATTCTATAACTTAAAATTGATCAGGGCGATCAGTGCATGAATCACTCGTTGTCATCATTTCGAGAAAAAAAGATTGAAGTCCTATTTGAGGTTACCTTCACAGATGTCATGGTATTTTGGGAAACTGTTCTGGATTTTGCATGAATTTTATATCAAAATAGTTCCTTTTATAATATAAGTATTGCAATATACAGGATCTTCGAGCTTTCTTTCTTCAGTATTTAACTGTGTATAACTTTCATTTACAATAGTTTACGAACGGCATGCCGCTCTCGGTTTTATACATTGACACTAGGGCATTGACAAAATAATCCATGAATCAGTGGTTGTCATTTGCTGCTATATATCAAATTTGTTTTTCGTTTATTTTTTTGTACATAAATCAGGCCTTTGTTTTCACGTTTCATTGTTTACATTTGGTAATGTCGAGACCTTTTATAGCTTGCTCTGCGGTATGGGATTTGCTCATTGTCGAAGGCCGTACGGTGACCAATGGTTGCTTAAATCTACGTCATTTGGTGTCTGGTGGATAGTTGTCTCAACGGCAATCATACCACATCTTTTTTAAAAATTTTTATATAAGTAGGTACAATAACAAAATCAAAGTATTGTCCTGTCCGATAGACATTAGATATTGCTTACACGGTACAATTCAAAAGCATAAGTTTCCAGAACAAATACCAAGTTTTTCCTAAATACAGGCACTGAAGAATATTTAACAATACTGTTACAGTCAGACGTACAAGGTGATTGCAGTTTACATCTCCCAATTGATACGATATTCCCGGGCTTGTGTTTCCTATCATGATTTCCTTGATAGAGGATTGCTGCTCACAAGGAAGCTATTAAACCAAGAGTTCCAAATGGTGAAGTTGAAATCATCCCTTCGTAAATTTTACGGACGCCATCACGAGTTGGTTGACCGTTATGGAATAACCGTTTCAAAGATGATATCGGATATGTTCCTTATGTCGTAACTACAATACCCTTCCCTTTTCACGAATGTGACTTACCGAATTGGACTATTTACCGGATTTGTAATAACATAAGCAACACGACGGGTGCCACATGTGGAGCAGGATCTGCTTACCCTTCCGGAGCACCTGAGATCACCCCCAGTTTTTGGTGGGGTTCGTGTTGCTTAGTCTTTAGTTTTCTATGTTGTGTCATCTGTACTATTGTTTGTCTGTTTGTCTTTTTATTTTTGGCCATGGCGTTGTCAGTTTGTTTTCGATCTATGAGTTTGACTGTCCCTCTGGTATCTTTCGTCCCTCTTTTACCACCCACACCCAGTGGATAAAAAACACTAAAAAGTAACGTTATCATATCAACAAATTATTATGAATGAAAGGATGCCACCAAGTCATCAGATGTACCTTTATGTAAAAAGATTGCTTAAATGTGTTGTAATTTAATATAGTAGACTAAGCATGAAATTTCTAGCCTTCAAAAATTTCTGTACACATTTTACGCTGTAATTATTTGAAATAGCGGAGAATTTGTATGAGGGTTATATATCCAGCCTTCGTTTGTTTTAAGCACCCAGAAACTAAGAACAAGAATGCATTTTATGATATTTACTTTCTGCTGGTGTTTTGTTGTAAATACTTTATCCCATAAAACGGACACTTTGTCAAAAGCTGTGACATCTGCATAAAACATTCACTATATTTGACGAATTGTGGCATGAACAATTTCACGTAACGTCAACATCATTAAGATAATTTAAATTAAGATCGTAGGGGAAATACTTGCACTTGACTCTATCGAGTTAAATGAAGTTCTTATCATTCATCAGTACCTACGCCTCCACAAAGATCACTTGTACCGACTTGAAATATTTGAAGGGTGTAGGGTCAGTATACCCTAGTATCCTGTTCCGCTCGCACCTGTTCACAGTTATCTGAACTAAAAAGTACGTTTATTTTTTTAATCTGATTTACCGTGATGGGTTGTGGAGTCGAAACAATTAGCGATACTGAAGTCCATGACATCGGGGTGAACTAAAATAACATGTTTTTTTCTTGTTGACCAAGACCTTCACACTTGAACGCCAAATTCGTAAACAAAATAATTTCATAGAACTTCGCGTTACGATTTTGAATAATCTTGGCATGTATATCCTAGAGTTTAATTTGATGTAATTCTCATTAAAACCTCCCCTTCATTGCACTTAAAATTGTTTAATATATAAACATCCGCTCTTGATACTATCATAATCCGGCATATGAAAAATACAACAAAATTCTTTTTGTATGAAAGCCTATTATAATTACCATGTCGGCAAATTTATAGATCAAAAGAGAGACAAAGTAAGCATTAAATAAGACAATTCGGAGTTCAGCGCTGCTTGAATCTTCAGACGAATTCTGTCCGCCTACAGAACTATGTTTGACATTAGATTTTGGATTACGGTTAAATGGAAAATATGACAAATTTGCCAATGCAAGAGGCAGAGCCAATTTCCGAATTTCTTTCACTTGTAGATCAACATCCGAAATTGGTTAATAAGACCTACTGGAATTTGAACAAGAATGCACGCGTTGTCGTAATAAGCATACATCCACTCATAATTCAAAGTATCGGAAAACTGGAACTATGCGTCTAGCAGATCCGAAAATCGAAAGCACATTACAACTGATCTCTTTTGAGCTTCAGATCAAATATTAAATCATTCTGTTTAATGGTATTGGAGAAATATGTGATATCAATTTTTTAAGTTCATTCTACATACTGAAGACTTTAAAGTCAGACAAACACGGAGAAGGTATCTAAAGTGATTGCACGTTGCAACTCATCACTGTCAAGCTGCAGACTAAGTCATTCTGTGGAGAAAATACGGACGAAAAAAAAATTGTCGGACGAAAGTACGGACAAGGTGATTGCAAGTCAGCCCCAACTGTAGAGCCCCATAATATAATATTTAGGAGTCTAAATAATGAATATTTAATATTTTGCAATAATTTTACAGATATCTATATATACTCAAAAACTCATTCAGTGCTAAACATTATTGTCAAAGACAGTTTTGTACATATACTTACTATTCAACGGTTTTGTAAAAAAAAAATTAAAGGGCATCTTTTACAAATATGAATTGATTTGTATCTGAAAGACAACACAAGACTTATTGTTAATTGACATTATTCACTCTATATACAGTTTGGGTGTTGACAAATAAATTACATTGATGACCATTGTTGTCAAAAAGTATTCTCACGATATAATCTTAATCTTAATCCATAAATATTTCCTAGTAACGCTAAAACTACTAATACATGTCTTTTATAAAATTATTTGAAAAATAGTTCAAAATCTTGTTTTCCGAATAAAATGCACTTCTAGCCCAATAAAAGTATTGAAACATAATTACTCATAAGAAATAATGACTTTTGATACCAAACACGACATAAAAAGATGAAAATGCTAAAATTCACAATTTCACGCATTTTTACAACATGACAACTTCCTCAATTCATTTCAGGGTATCATTTAATCGAATTATGGAGCTCCTGAAATATTGAAGAGGCCCTCAATGATTTATGGATATCCTGAACTTGAATAAAGGAGGTCTTCGGATATTTGAGGAGCTCCATAAGAACAATATTTTTTTTACTAAATCCGCGCCTCATAATATGTACATGTACGTTCTGTCATTCTAAAATTATTCGCTATAGACAGTTACAAAAAAATTATCTGTCCAATCAACATTTCTATCAGATGGTATCAGACCCAAGATATCAATGCTACATGATCAGATAGAACTTCACAAAGTTGCAGATTTCTTGTTTAGATTTTGTGGTTAATAAAGAATTCTATCAATTTTTACATTAACTTTATAGAGGATAGGATCTCCAATAAATTACGGATTAAGAATAACCTTTGATTGAATACCTGAAATTTTCTAAATTCCACGAAGTTAATATTCAATTAAATTTCCCAAAGCAGTTAATAAAACTGCCATATTTTTATGGCAATTAATTACATGGAAAAAGATAGAGTATCGCACGCGTAATAACTCTTTGATTTATAGCCATTAAACTACTATACATGACTATGGTTTACTATGTATACACACTAAACAACAACGTATAGTTCAACAACAAAATGAGGAATGTACGATTATGTTTTCATCTAAATTTAATTCAAAAACATCATTTTATTTTTCTTACTGTTATATCGAGAAATGAATATTAGAACTGGTGCGTTTCTTTTGTTCTTCGGCATATTAAAACCAACGATCAAGACAATTGTGCAGAATTGGAGACCGGGAAACAAATTGAATATACACACATGTAGTTGAAAGAATCAGATTGCATAATACTTAAAACTTTTTTTTATTATAAATTACAATAAAATTAAGTCTTAACAAACTACTGTTGCAGCTGCATTAGAAAAACATTTATATGGTCTATAAAGCGACAGATTAATCGATTGTTGTTTGCGAAACATCCAGTGGCAAATATTTCAAGCATATTCAGGACAAGAACAATTAACAATTAATGTATATATAATAAAGTGAGCGATCCGGATGAAAGGATAACATTTCGATTACAACTAAACAAATGAGGGTATATTATATAGACCATAGGTGGTAGAAATTGTCGCAAGGGTTCTTTAATATGCAGAAAGCGTATATAGCAACTTACAAACTTCCTTTGGTGAATTAAATTTAACCTCTCCTGGACTGAAGTTAACCAATCAAAAGTGTGACAATATAATTATATACCTATAAAGGTTTAAACTACACGATGTGTTAAAATGCTAGGTTTTTGTCTCATCGCTATTTTCACATAGTAGATGCCATCACATCTATAGAACTGTCAACACAATTATTAACCTTGATATCTCACCGTTTACCTTTATTAATTGAAAGTAAAAATGTTATGTTTCAACCTCGTATCAATCATAACTGACCTTCCTACATATACAAGTCTGAAGGCCATGTTATAACCTTAGTTCCACTGACATGGATGGATTTATGGGATGCATTAGTGTCTTATGTCCAGTGGCAAATATAACATGCATACACAGGACAAAAACATGTTGATGTGATATAATTTTAAATCCTGTGTTGTACTTGACCATTATACTGAGCCAGATTTTAATGTGCTAATGATAAAGAAACAGTTCAGAGCAATACATGTTATCCTACTCGAAAATTTTATTCTGGTTCAGAAGTCTTTGCTTTTTTTTAACGATGCATGCTTAGTGGAGTAGCAGCGAATATTAATTTTCAATATAAAACTAAGGAGACGTGGTAGGATTGCCAATAAGACAACTATCCACCAATAATTTTCAATATAAAAATAAGGAGACGTGGTAGGATTGCCAATAAGACAACTATCCACCAAAGTTCAAATGAAGTGGATGTAAGCATTTCAAGTCTTGTTTTACCTAGCCAGGGATAAAATTCACAACCTCCCACGTGAACTTATACGATGTTGTTCACAATGACATCGAAAAGATATACTACATTTTTGTTCAGTCATATTGTGAACATTTACCAGCCAACGATAAACAAATCTTAAAACTTTTGGACAAATTCAGTGGACATGTTCCTATTGCCATTGCCATAACTCCTTAGTATAACATTACCAAAGAACACTCATCACTAAATGTTTTACTTGTAATGAGTAACATGACAGATGATACTAGTGGAGTAGGAACTACTTTCCCTTCCAGTATACCTGATCTCACTCCGGATTTTTGGAGCGTATCATGTCACTTTCCATGCAATAATCATATGAAAATTAGTTGTGGAAAAGCAGTTGAAGATAACATGTTACAAAAAACACTAATAAAAGTTAAATAATACTTGACAATACAGTATCAAAGAATGCATGCAGTTACTGCACTATCCTTAAAGTACTTAGTCTGTCAATATACATTTTGCACCTTTCTTTGCTCTAATATTGGCTGCTGTACTTCCAAAAAGATTTTATGAAGTAATGTCATGTACAGTTTTATCAAAATCCTAACAGGAAATTTGTGAACAGTCTTACTTATCTATTCAATTTTTACAGAAAAAATATATGAAGTCACTAAGCTCTACCATGCTTTACTATATTACTTCTTTTTGATGTACTAGTGAGCGTCACCATTTCCAAACTGAATAAACCATCACCAAATTATAATACTAGAGAGATTAAACAGAAATAGATATTTGCTCACATTATCCTGACAATGGGAAGTCTTCATTCAAGTGTGTTTTAATTATTCATTATTAATAATAGATACCAGATATATTAATTTTTTCTTGTTGTGTGCTTTCATACAAGTCTCAGCTACGTAGCTAATTCATTATGACATCACATTACTGATAGTTTTATTGCAGCATTCAAGAGCCAAACGCCCAGGCTGTTTGTCAAATATTTGTTCCTCCTGACAGAAATTCCTCTGGAAACTATGTTATAACACCTTTTTCTGTTGGAACACATATTCTATACCCCTTATTCTGTCAGGAACAAATACTGTAATATTTCACCCAGTGGAAATAACATTCCATAATATTCCTCTTCTGTTTGCTCATGATTATTAAGAAGATGAGGAGTAAACATCAATAAGAAAACAAACCAAAAGTCTAATAGAAATAAAAGGGGATGACGAACCAAAAGTCCAATAGAAAAAAAGGGGATGACGAACCAAAAGTCCAATAGAAATAAAAGGGGATGACGAACCAAAAGTCCAATAGAAATAAAAGGGGATGACGAACCAAAAGTCCAATAGAAATAAAAGGGGATGACGAACCAAAAGTCCAATAGGAATAAAAGGGGATGACGAACCAAAAGTCTAATAGAAATAAAAGGGGATGACGAACCAAAAGTCCAATAGAAATAAAAGGGGATGACGAACCAAAAGTCCAATAGAAATAAAAGGGGATGACGAACTAAAAGTCCAATAGAAATTAAAAGGGTTAACGAACTAAAAGTCCAATAGGAATAAAAGGGGATGACGAACCAAAAGTCCAATAGGAATAAAAGGGTATGACGAACCAAAAGTCAAATAGGAATAATGGGGATGATGAACCAAAAGTCCAATAGGAATAAAGGGGGATGACAAACCAAAAGTTTAATAGGAATAAAGGGGGATGACAGGCTTTAAATCAATGAACACACAGTAACCCAACAACAAGAAAACAAACCAAAAGTCCAATAGGAATAAAGGGGGATGACGAACCAAAAGTCCAATAGGAATAAAAGGGGATGACGAACCAAAAGTCCAATAGGAATAAAGGGATGATGAACCAAAAGTCCAATAGGAATAAAGGGGGATGACCAACCAAAAGTTTAATAGGAATAAAGGGGGATGACAGGTTTAAATCAATGAACACACAGTAACCCAACAACAAGAAAACAAACCAAAAGTCCAATAGAAATAAAAGGGGATGACGAACCAAAAATCCAATAGGAATAAAAGGGGATGACAAACCAAAAGTCCAATAAGAATAAAGGAGGATGATATTCTTTTAATCAATGAACACAGTAACCCAACAACAAGAAAACAAACCAAAAGTCCAATAGGAATAAAAGGGGATGACAAGCTTTGAATCAATGAACACAGTAACCCAACAACAAGAAAACAAACTAAAAGTCCAATAGGAATAAAAGGGATGACAAGCTTTAAATCAATGAACACAGTAACCCAACAACAAGAAAACAAACCAAAAGTCCAATAGGAATAAAGGGGATGACGAACCAAATGTCCAATAGGAATAAAAGGGATGACGAACCAAAAGTCCAATAGAAATAAAAGGGATGACAAACCAAAAGTCCAATAGGAATAAAGGGATGATGAACCAAAAGTCCAATAGGAATAAAGGGGATGATGAACCAAATGTCCAATAGGAATAAAAGGGATGACGAACCAAATGTCCAATAGGAATAAAAGGGGATGACGAACCAAAAGTCCAATAGGAATAAAGGGATGATGAACCAAAAGTCCAATAGGAATAAAGGGGATGACGAACCAAAAGTTTAATAGGAATAAAGGGGGATGACAGGCTTTAAATCAATGAACACACAGTAACCCAACAACAAGAAAACAAACCAAAAGTCCAATAGGAATAAAAGGGGATGACAGGCTTTAAATCAATGAACACAGTAACCCAACAACAAGAAAACAAACCAAAAGTCCAATAGGAATAAAAGGGGATGAAAAATAATAAAAAGAAGCATCAGGATTTCCAGAATAGTTTAATCATCATAAATGACTTTCAAAATTTCTGCCCTGTATTCTGTTTCATTTTTAAGTAATTATCTTGGATAATTTGACAATTGGTTCGACTGTTTTTGACTGTATTTGGCTGGAATGTCTATATCTGGTCTACACAACACTCAGTCATATTTTAAGTGGTGAAAAATGGCTGATCTTTTTCCATTAATTCCTTGAGAATGTCATCCACTTCTGATGTAGGAAATCTGTCGATAAACGACTGTACCAGTCCATCTGCAGAAGATTCGTAACTTTGTAACTTCACTGTAGGTCCTGGAATATAAAATCATAACATACCAAAATTAGTTTTAATCACTATATGCACATATTGAAAATAAAATGCTTTGCTGAGCACAGCCTGATACGACCACAGAGGTTATGATCAAATTTTGACATAAAATTTTGACACAAAATAAATGTGGTCAAAGAATCCCTTTAAAAATTAGAAAAAAAATTCCCTTTAAAAATTTTGAAATCCCCCCCTTTTGAAACCCCTTGGAGCAATAACCCCAAAACTCAATCCCAGCCTTTCCTTTGTAGTATGGAACTTTATAGTTCAGAGAGACCCATACACTTACACACAAGTTATTGTCTGGAAACTAGAAAAATGTTTGTTTTTGGCCCTTTATTGGCCCCTAATTCCTACATGTTTGGGGCAATTAACCCCAAACTCAATCCTAGCCTTCCCTTTGTTATATTGGAACCTTGTGGTACAATGTCAGAGAGATCCATACACTTACACACAAGTTATTGTCTGGAAACTAGAAAAATGCGTTTTTGGCCCCTGTTTGGCCCTTAATTCCTAAACTGTTGGCCCCATAACCCCTAAAATGAATCCCTACCTTCAACTTGTGGTTTTACACATTGTGGTACAATTTCAGAGCAATCTAAATACTTATATACAAGTTATTATCCTGAAACTAGAAAAATTCTTGTTTTGGCCCCTTTTTGGGCCCCTAATTCCTAAATGGTTGGGACCATCATCCCAAAAATCAATCTTAACCTTCCTTTTGTGGTATTGAACCTTCTTAAAAAATTTCATAGAGATCCATTCACTTAAACTAAAGTAATTGTCCGGAAACCAATGTGTCTTTGGAAGACGACGACATCATACCATTATACGATCCCAAAAAATTTTTGCGGTCGTATAAAACTGAAGAATATAAATTAGGTGTATAAATAAATGAGAGGCCTCCATATGGAAATAAATTATTTCAGAATACACTGATAAAGCGATGGCACATCTAGAATCAGTTGATATAGAGATTGACAAATTGTATAGGTACTTGTCTAATGTTGCAGACTGTGTGTTGATCTCTATAATTATTTTGGCAATTTGTTGCTGTTTTATTAATGCAGGTATATCCCACATCTCCTTTTCTTCATATCAACAAGAGTAAACATTTTGTGGAATATGCAAAATTTGTAGTCAAGTTTATAGGTGAATAATATAGGGAGGGCTCAAGTGACTTTACCTTATATTTACACCTGAAATTCACCTAAGAAAAATCCTCTACACTTAAATGTTGTATAAATCAGGTCTTCAGTAAATTTTGGCATAAAATTTGGTCAACACTTTTATGATGTCAGTTGTAATTGTTAAAGAACAACTATTGTAACTTTTTACTGTACAACAGAATTAATTTCAACTAGTCTGATTGTAGGATTCTGGCAAGTCGAACTAATTACTTTCACCTCTGATTAGATGATTTGTGAATAACATGATAATGAGATCACTTTTATCTTTGGAAATTGCAGACATTTGGAGAATGTCTATGAATAAAACGCAGATTCTATTTTAAAACTTATGAATAATATGATCTATATTTACAGGAAAGACCAACCCTTTAGTAATGTAAATGCTTTGTACTTATGTAATACTTTGTAAACCTACTGTGTACATCAGAACTTGATTAATAAAAAATGTGGCTATCTAATCTATAGTGACAAGACATAATAAGGAAATCCATGTTTGTTTGAGTGGCACTTATGACAACTTGTACTGCTAAATATATCAGCTACTTATACTGCTGAATCACTGAAAAACTTCCTCAATTTCTCACACCTAAATATCTTTGAAGTAAAGAGTAGGAAAAAAAACTGCAGTCACACCTAAATATCTTTGCAGTATAAAAGGATAAAAAAACTGAAAAACTATAGCAATCATATTTTCCTGTGATGTAGGAGTTTGTCAATTCTGCTGCTGTTTTTTTTTTTATTTATATCAAAATTTATATCTGATTAAGTTATGATTGAGCTACTGTAAGTTCAGAAATTATTGCCAGGTTTTTATTAATGCCAATAATGTGACTCTTTGAGTATCACAATAATAAGAACTTGCATTCTGATATCTTATACATATTTCCATATGTAGCTTTTCCTAAAATCGCAATGATTAAATTGGCATTTTAGTTCATTCTTCAAAAATCGCAATAATAAATGCGCGCAATGATTTCTACTTTTACAGTATACCATATATCAAAACTGGAAATTGCTTAGAGTTTCAAAGTTGTGGATAAATTTAACAGAGAGTATTTAAGATCTACATTTGAAAAGTTGAAGACTGGGAAAGGAATTAAAAAAACTCTAGCAAAATCCAGCTTGATCAGTATATCTTACTTGGAAACAAGAAATAGGGTTTTGAATTCCCTGGGGCCCATCCACAACTTTTAAGTTGTTCCTTGTTCTAAATCTTCTTTAAATTCTCAGACTAGTTCAAGTGGGAAGGGGTTGGGGGGTGTATAGTAATTATTGTGAATATTTGTTGCCAGGCAATACTAATTGTGTTGCCTACTCCCTTTACAATTCTTTTGATTCTTATGTAATGCCATTGTGCATCTCCTATATTATTTTGTAATCTTAATGATTTTTTTTCAGAATCAGTTGTAATTGTTTTGTAGGAGATAGAAAATGATTGATGCTTTGGATGACTGACAGTTCAAGGCAATAACATGGGTATATAAAAGGCAATAACACGGGTATAAAAGGCAATAACACGGGTATATAAAAGGCAATAACATGGGTATATAAAGGCAATAACATGGGTATATAAAAGGCAATAACATGGGTATATAAAAGGCAATAACATGGGTATATACAAGGCAATAACATGGGTATATACAAGGCAATAACATGGGTATATACAAGGCAATAACATGGGTATATACAAGGCAATAACATGGGTACAAGGTATATAAAGGCAATAACATGGGTATATACAAGGCAATAACATGGGTATATACAAGGCAATAACATGGGTATATACAAGGCAATAACATGGGTATATATAAGCAATAACATGCCGTTACATGGGTATATAAAAGAAAAATTTCAGGTAAACTTTTAGTAAGCAAGAGAAAAATAGTTTGCAAATAGAAAGTGTTTGCACCTTTGATGTTAAAATTGCTTACACACTACAACTCAACATTATCAAGCTGTAGACCAAATATAAAATCACTCCCCTATTGAAGCCAGGAAAAGTTTGACGAAAGTTTACTTCCTTTGGTCTTTCCCACGGATGGATGGATGGACGGATGGAATGGAGAGATTACCAGACTTGCATTCACCTTTGTTGATACAGGTAAAAACATAAAAACTTTGAGGAAGAATTAAAACAAACAAAATAAAAATTTCCAGTAATGGACAAATCAATGTTTGAACAAGAAAAAAACTATAAAGTACATAAAAACTAATGTCAGATCTTCTAAATAGAGAGATACAAAAAGTTGAATTAAAGGGCAAGTAAATAACAGAAAAATTTTCATGCATAAAAAGAAAAAATACTTCAAAGTTTGGTAAAAAGGTCTAGTATAAAACAGTAAAATCTCTACTGACAGACAAATTCATATTTTGTAATGCCATATTTTAAAATACTGTGGATTCATTTATTTTCGTGGGTACCAATTTTCGTGGATTGAGGAATGCCAGTATTTTTGTGGATATTTGATTTCGTGGTTGTGCCTAAGTCTGCATACAAACTTTTAGGCAATTTGAATTTGTTGAACATTTAAATTCGTGGTTCACCTGTACCCACGAAATCCACGAAAATTGGTATCCAACGAATAATAATGAATCAACAGTACTGCCCTTGTTTCAGAGGGCACATCTTTGATATAAACAAGAATAAACTGCTTCGCCAAGCGCAGCTGGATACAACCGCAGAGGTCCAACCCTGAACAGTTGGGGCAAAAATGGACACGATATTCAAGCTTGATACAGGTCTGAATTTGGATTGTAATTAAATATTTGACACATTATAGGTTTCTGACACAGAATGAATGTAGTCAAAGAACTTACTTAGTAAATCTGTTTTCAGACTATATACAAAGAATTAGCAAAATAAATTGTGACCCCAATTTTTCTTTGGAAATTTTTTTATACACCCCCCCTTTCCCCTTCTAAAAAAATAAATTTGAAGAAATTCTCTTTTTGATTTCTTAAATCTTGAGGAAAAAAATTGCCCCCTCCCAAATTTTTTTTCTTCCAAAAAATCACTATTTTCTATTTGTAAAATGTGGTACAATTTTAGAGACATCAATACACTTAAACACAAGTTATTGTCTGAAAACTAGAAAAATGCTTGTTTTAGACCCTTTTTGGCCCCTAATTCCTGTACGGTTTGGGCAATTACCCCCAAAATGAATCCCAACCTTCTACTTGTGGTATTGAACCTTGTGGTACAATTTCAGAGCAATCAAAATACTTATACACAAGTTATTGTCCTGCAACTAGAAAAATGCTTGTTTTGGGCCCCTTTTTGGCCCTTTTATTCCTAAACGGTTGGGACCATCACCCCCAAATTCAATCCCAACCTTCCTTTTGTGGTATTGAACCCAGTGTTCTCCCAGGATTTTTTGATAGCGCTGTGGTAAGCGCGCGATATAAGATTGATTCACCATTTTTACATAATGTTACATTTATTTATAACTACCATGTTGGTTATATTATATCAAATAGACAAAGACCTGCATTTGTTATACATAAGCTTTCACAGAAATGGAAAAAAAAAATTTAGTTTTAAAAATTAAAATGCCTAGATAATTTATATAATTTGGTTTCATTAGCACCCTTCCATTCATTTTTTGTAAGAGTAAGTATGCACTTTTAGTTGTTTCACTTATAAACTAGTTATATATCCTTTACAGCTTCATAATTTACTGACACATATATTTACAGAAAGTTTTCAATGACAGTTTTCAATGACAAGATTGGAATTTTTTCATTAACTTTCATTTATATCTATCATGTCTATCAAATTACAACTTTGCAATCAAAATCAGTATATATTATTTCAAATGAAGAAATGGAATTACCCTTTCCATTATATTTAAGTGATATTAAAGACTTGCTTTAATGTAAAGGTTAACATATTCCAAGATGAATATGATAGAAGTCCTATATATTTTTTTAAAGATTTTTATTAAAGGTTGATTATCAATTAAATAAATTATGTTTGCCAATTGAAACATTACTACCACCTTTGAAGGTTGTGTTTGATAATTTCATAAACATTTGAATACTGGCCACCAGAAATATTTGTCAAGATTTGACAATACTTGTTTTAGAACTTTCCCTTCAAAATTGTCTCCCTTACTGGCTTACATAACTTCCTGTTTACACTTGTGGCTTTATGCATCATTTAATGCCATTCCTATCCAAGCCATCCTCTGTTTACATTAATTTTAAAACAATATTTAATTAATATAT
This sequence comes from Mytilus coruscus, assembly GCA_017311375.1. Taxonomy (NCBI): domain Eukaryota; kingdom Metazoa; phylum Mollusca; class Bivalvia; order Mytilida; family Mytilidae; genus Mytilus; species Mytilus coruscus. The sequence continues at coordinate 4,935,870 of CM029599.1, read as the reverse complement.
ATTGACAATTGGATGACAAATATCGATATTTTACATATATTCACGCAATTTTTTTTCGTTTTGTTTTATTCTCTATTCGATTTTAAAAAAGAGCAATGCAAGGACAGTTATCGTAAAATATGGGCTTGTATAAATGAATCCCTGGACAACAGGAATGCTTTCCTTAAAGCAATACAGGTTCAACAGTTCAGTTGTAAACGCGAAAAAATAATGAAATAATCGTAGTTTGTTCAAAAAATGGTCGAGACCACATTGTCAGAGAAGGGTAAAACTTCCCTTAAATAATTTAGGAATGAACTTTTCAGCACTATCCATCCCTTTCATGAAATTTCTGCATCTTTTTAAAGCGAAAAACTCGAGGAAGGAAAGTTTTTTTTGACAGTAAAAGTTTTGCAAATGGCGCCATTTTGTTCATTTATTGAACTGGCCCTCCGATATTTGACATCGTTAGGTGAATAAACGATCTCTCAGACAAATCAACCAGTCGACCACGTGATCGCAATTGTGCAGAATAATACCGGAAGTTTGAAAATTCAAAAACGATAGCGCTGATATTTGATTGGATAGCGCTGCGGTCTGCCCAATACCAACGCGCTGAAATACGATAGCGCTGAATACCGCAGCGCTAAAACGGCCTGGGAGAACACTGGAACCTTTGCTTAAATTTCATAAAGATCCACACACTTAAACTCAAGTTATTGTCCGGAACTCAAATGTCTTCGGACAACGATGACGACATGATACCAATATACGACCCCAAAATTTTTTGCATTGGTATAAAAACATGTGATATATTATTTTTTAGTTTATAACAATATCATCTTTCCCTCAAGGTCAGATAAAAATAAACATATATATAAAGATATGTTGTTTATATTTTCCACTTTTCTAATTTATTAACTTGTTGTTATAACTTGCTAAATAAAAATATGGTAAAACATGAGAGGCTTAAATTATAAACACATGTTATTGAAAGGATGTTGTTGTAGTATAGTTAACCTTGACCAAGATATCGAAAAGCAAGCCAAAACTATACATACATATCACCTTTGATATCGTAATCAAACAAATTGCCCAATTGGGGTCATTTATTTTATTGATATCAGAGAATTAAATGTAAAAATAATCACTGTTAAAAGTGCACATCACCTTTTGGAAACGTAAGGATATGTAACCAGTCCAAACAGAGAAAAGTGAAAGTGCTGGTTTATATTAGTTTCATTATTTTATGGTCACATATAAAGTATAAATATAGCTCTGTATCAGTCTGATTTCAAGAACCTAGTGAGTGGTTGTTTTTATTTATCTATAAATTTTATATATCACTCAGGGAGATATCTGACAGTCCTTTCTCATTTTTTTCACAGTGATGAATTCGTTCCTATTTTAGAGTATTTTTTTTTAACAGAATCTGAGTTGGTGAATCGATTGCTCAAATGAAACAATTTGATGAGGATTAATACAAACAAAGTTTACCCAAGAACCACATGAGCAAATATGGAGGATTTATTTCTCATCATAAAAGGGAGACTAAATTTCATGGACATGAACTATCAACAAAATGCAAATTTCCTGTAGGCTTAAAAATACTAAGAATTTGTCATAATCATGAAATCAAGTAATCATGAGAATACATTTTTCATGAAGCCAAGAAAATTGGTTTCCATGAAAATAAAATATAATTTGTATAACTTTAAGTTTGTTGTATAGCTTCTGTGATCATCGAAACAAGAACTCGCAGTTACTAGTAAATTGACTAATAGAATAGAATAGAATAGAATATTTTTAATTTCCCAAATTACAGGGCCCATAAAGGGCATACAATCAGTTACAATTGATTGACATAATTGATATAATATATTTGATGGTTATAACATAATTTACTCTCAAATATTGCCTGTTGTCACTTTCAAAGTTTTCTTTGACCAATAAAAGTTGGTCAATCTTTTAAAGGGTTTTAATAGTGAAAACCATCAAAGAAAGCTTTGATCAAAAACAATGACAAACCTTGATAGAATACAACATGTAGAACCTCATCCTAATTTTTTTGAAACTTGGATGGGCTATGATGAGAGAACTAGCCAATCATAGTGCAGTTTAGGAATGATGCAATTTTTGTTTGCAAAACAAGAGCACATGGCAAAATTGGCGGATGAGTTCAAGTACGAGTTAAGTTTTATTGAATTTTTATTATGATCAGTGGTTCAAATTTACAAAGAAGCAGATTGAATGTTGCTTTGACCATTCCAAAATAATTCCTAAATTTGACCAGGTCCTCACTGTAAAGTTGTTAAAGGAGAGTGTTGAAGGTACTTCTTTGTCATCTTCTTAGCAAACAGTTTCTTGTCCCCTTTCTCCTCATTTTTGAACGATTTCTAATTCACCTGCTCAAAATAGTAATACACGGAATACACAGTGAAAGTGCAATGCAGTTTATTGAAGCCATTTTTCTCTGTGAAAACATGGAAATCATGCCTTTTCTTTGACCAGGTTTTTAATGAAAATCTATGATAGCGACAAAGATGACTTTGACCAAGTTTTCTTGTTCAAAGTTTTCTTTGACCAAGTTTTTGATGGAAAACTGATAGTGACAACAAGGTTTTAATAAAGAGCTGCCCCATGAGTGCATAATACACCTGTTGGCCTTTTAGCTCGTCTTTATGCTTTAAAAGAATTCATATGATCAACTAGAAATACTGTGAGCACTGCTCAAATAGACCCCTGAAAAAAAAACCAACATGCACACACAGTGGTACCCATTGACACAAAACATGAATAAGTTGGCACTAATAAGGCTACCTCAAGTTTATCTAAGTTTGTGGCCTTGATTTTAGAACGAATGAAATTCTGTAACCATCCAAAGTGTGAAAAATAGACAGTTTTCAACATTTTTCAACGAATAAAGTTCCATAACTCTGCAATGTCATATCAGAAATTTATAAAAAAAACAAAAGGGAACTTATTTCAATAGATATAAAGAAGCCACCAAAGTTTTATGAAAACTGCTCAAAGCGTTTTTGAGTTATTGTCCGAATCTTGAAAATCCCTTTTTTATGAATAAAATCAAAATACTCCAAAGCGTGAAATCAGAAATTTTTAAAAATAGAAAGAAACTTATGTCTAAATACATAAACAATTCACCAAAGTTTCATGAAAAATGTTCAAAGCATTTTGAGTTATAGTCAGAAAACTGGAAAATCACCCATTTTTTATGATTAAAATCCCATAACCTCTGAAACATAAAATCGAAAATTTATAAAAATATAAAGGGAGCTTATGTCAACAGATATAAACAATTCACCAGTTTTTTATTGAAAGTTGTTGAAAGTGTTTTTGAGTTATTGTCCGAAGTGTTGACGACGGATGGACAGATGGACGAATAGACAACAGTATACCATAATATGTTCTGTAAACAGGCGTATAATAACAGAATATATAACGAGTAAGGATATTTATACATTACAGCATGGTCTTTTTTGTGATCACAGTGCAATTTTGTTTCCTTTTCACATTTTGAAGCTGACAACTTGTTTGTTGAAGAATGTAAATTATATAAAAATAATTTTGTTATCACAAAGAGGGAACAAATAAAGAAAATCTTATTATTTTTTGTATGTACCTGAATCTTTTTTGGTGTTTTGGAATAAATCTACGGACCCAAAGTCATTTTTCTTGCAGATAATCAATTTCTGTCAGAAATTGGGTAGACGTACATGACAAAAGTCAATGTGAAATACTATGAAAAAGCTCTTTTCTTGCTGTTGCTCATCTTATCAGTTGCTAACATATCTTCAATAGTAAACGAATATTAAACTCTGCCACATTCTGTAAGTGCCTGTCCCAGGATAATTATAGTACACTCTGCCACATTCTGTATGTGCCTGTCCCAGGATAATTATAGTACACTCTGCCACATTCTGTATGTGCCTGTCCCAGGATAATTATAGTACACTCTGCCACATTCTGTATGTGCCTGTCCCAGGATAATTATAGTACACTCTGCCACATTCTGTATGTGTCTGTCCCAGGATAATTATAGTACACTCTGCCACATTCTGTATGTGCCTGTCCCAGGATAATTATAGTACACTCTGCCACATTCTGTATGTGCCTGTCCCAGGATAATTATAGTACACTCTGCCACGTTCTGTATGTGCCTGTCCCAGGATAATTATAGTACACTCTGCCACGTTCTGTATGTGCCTGTCCCAGGATAATTATAGTACACTCTGCCACATTCTGTATGTGCCTGTCCCAGGGCAATAACCCAACTACAGGTTGTCAGATTTGTCTGAAAATTTCAGGGCAGATAGATCTTGACCTGATAATCAGTTTTACCCTCTGTCAGATTTACTCTAAATGCTTTGGTTTCAGAGATATAAGCCAAAATCTACATTTTACCCTATGTTCTATTTTTAGCCATGGACGCCATCTTGGTTGGTTGGCGGGTCATCGGACACATTTTTAAACTAGATACCCTAATGATGATTGTGGCCAAGTTTGGTTAAATTTGGCCCAGTGGTTTCAGAGGAGAAGATTTTTGTAAAAGCTAACGACGACGGACGGACGATTTACGACGACGACAACGACGACGGACGACGGACGCCAAGTGATGAGAAAGTTCACTTGGCCCTTTGGGCCAGGTGAGCTAAAACAAAAGGAAATTATTTCAATAGATATAAAGAAGCCACCAAAGTTTTAAGAAAACTGATCAAGCATTTTGAGTTATTGTCCGAATATTGGAAAATCCCCCCTTTTTTATGAATAAAATCAAAATACTCCAAAACGTAAAATCAGAAATTTTTTAAAAATAGAAAGGGAACTTATGTCTAAATATATAAACAATTCACCAAAGTTTCATGAAAAATGTTCAAAGCATTTTTGAGCTATAGTCAGAAAACTTGAAAATCACCCATTTTTTTATGATTAAAATCCCATAACCTCTGAAACATAAAATCGAAAATTTATAAATATTAAAAGGGAGCTTATGTCAATAGATATAAACAATTCACCAGTTTTTTATTGAAAGTTGTTGAAAGTGTTTTTGAGTTATTGTCCGAAGTGTTGACGACGGATGGACAGATGGACGGATAGACAACAGTATACCATAATACTCCTGTAAACAGGCGTATAATAACAGAATATATAACGAGTAAGGATATTTATACATTACAGCATGGTCTTTTTTGTGATCACAGTGCAATTTTGTTTCCTTTTCACAATTTGAAGCTGACAACTTGTTTGTTGAAGAATGTAAATTATATAAAAATAATTTTGATATCACAAAGAGGGAACAAATAAAGAAAATCTTATTATATTTTTGTATGTACCTGAATCTTTTTTGGTGTTTTGGAATAAATCTACGGACTCAAAATCATTTTTCTTGCAGATAATCGATTTCTGTCAGAAATTGGGTAGACGTACATGACAAAAGTCAATGTGAAATACTATGAAAAAGCTCTTTTCTTGCTGTTGCTCATCTTACCAGTTGCTAACATATCTTCAATAGTAAACAAATATATAACTCCTCAACATTCTGTATGTGCCTGTCCCAGGATAATTATAGTACAATTTCATGATAATTTTAATTAATGAAATCTATTCTATTCTATAATTGCCAGTGCAAAAGACAATAAAATGCTCTGCTGGGCGCAGCTTGATACGACCGCAGAGGTCGAACCCTGAACAGTTGGGGCAAGTATGGACACAACATTCAAGCTTGATACAGCACTGAATTTGGATTGTGATTAAATATTTGACACAGCATAGGTTTCTGACACAGAATGAATGTGGTCTAAGAACTCAAAAATTTTCAATTTACCTATTCAAACCATATCATTATTATTTGCTTTTATACATAAATCAGAAATAACCAATTTAAAATGAATAAAATGCTCCATGAGACGCAGCTTTATCGACCGCAAAGGTCGAACCCTGAATAGTTGGGGCAAGTATGGACACAACATTCAAGCTTGATACAGCTCTGAATTTGGATTGTGATTAAATATTTGACACAGCATAGGTTTCTGACACAGAATGAATGTGGTCTAAGAACTTAAAATTTTAAATTGGACATTCACCTATTATGGTCCAATATCCAAAATCTAAATACATGGTTAGATTCAGCATATCAAAGAACCCCAAGAGTTCAATTTTGATGAAATCAAACAAAGTTTAATTTTGGACCCTTTTGACCTCAATGTGGACAAAGTTGATAATGGGGCCCAAAATCAAAAAACTAAATACATTGTTAGATTCAGCATATCAAAGAACCCCATATATTCAATTTTGTTGAAATCAAACAAAGTTTAATTTTGGACCCCAATTTGGACCAACTTGAAAACTGGGCCCATAATCAAAAATCTAAATACATGTTTAGATTCAGCATATCAAAAACCCTAAGAATTCAATTTTGTTCAAATCAAACTAAGTTTTATTTTGGACCCTTTGGACCTTAATGTAGACCAATTTGAAAACGGGACCAAAAATAAGAATCTAAATACACGGTTAGATTCGGCATATCAAAGAACCCCAATAATTCAATTTTGATGAAATCAAACAAAGTTTAATTTTGGAACCTTTGGACCTCAATGTGGACCAATTTAAAACGGGGCCCAAAATCCAAAAACTTAATACACGGTTAGATTCAGCATATTAAAGAACCCCAAGAGTTCAAGAATAAAACCCCATTGAAATTGGTCAAGAAATAAGCAATTTATACAAAGTATCTTCTTTTGCACAATACTGTGCAATTGAATATTTCTTGCAATTGCGCAATACTGTGCAATTGAATATTTCTTGCTATTGCGCAATACTGTACAATTGACAATTTCTTGCTATTGCGCAATATTGTGCTATTGGATATTTCTTGCTATTGTGCAATACTGTGCAATTGAAGATTTCTTGCTATTGCGCAATACTGTGCAATTGAAAATTTATTGCTATTGCACAATACTTATTATATAATAATTTACACATCCTGTTTGGTGTGTATCTCCTGCCATATCATTATTATTTGCTTTTAAATATAAATCAGAAATAACCAACTTAAAATGGAAAATTTAAAAAAAAAAAGGAAAAAAAGGAAAAAAAAAATCCCCCAATTTTTGAACCCCTTATGATTCATCCCCACAAACTCAATCCTAGCCTTCCTTTGAGGTATGGTACCTTGCAGTACAATTTCAGAGAGATCCATATACTTGAACACAAGTTATTGTCTGGAAACTAGAAAATGCATATTTTGGTCCCTTTTGGCCCCTAATTCCTAAACGTTTCAGTCTCTTAGTATGATGCTCTTCTCGAGAACAAGATGTCATAAGTTCTATCCCAGACAGGGAGTAACTTGATATCAGCTGGGTGAAACCATAAAGACTTCAATCCCAGACAGGGAGTAACTTGATATCAGCTGGGTGAAACCATAAAGACTTTACAATTGGCATTTGCTACTCCTCCACCAAGCAAGGGACAATTAACAAGTCTAATTATGTCGACGTGTTTTCTTGCAAACTGATACCTTTTCAGCTATCATTTTTAAAGTGATCCAGACTTTACACACAGTACAAAAACATGATGTTTGATGTTAACCATCCATCAGTCAAAATATCTATTTTCCTCCATCAACTAATATGTATAGCACATTCAAAATTTTTGGTAAATGCATTTGCTATTTATAACAATGTTTCCATATTCCTTTGTGTAAATTACTTTAGAGTTTAGTAAATTTCTTATATCCCATTCTTACCATCCAGTAAAGGGGTGATTATCTAAATTTAGATTAGAAAAATGAGGACAGAGCACTTTAAGACAAGGAGAACTTATAGGAATGAATATAGACATAATTAATATAGTCATTATGAAAAAAATGCCTTCATTTGCTACACAAAAAAATAAACTGTTAACACAGAGATATGTCTCGCCTATATGTTATTTTGATAATGCAAATGTTGAAATTAAAATAGCAATACTTTAACATGTAAGTTATGCAAAGATTCAAAGTCAATGAACCATGACTGAAGGTACAAGGATAAACAATCTCCATGGAAATGAGATGTGCCAATGCTAATACAACTGCAAACCAAATGCAATTGACTTTTCATAAGTTGTTCCCTTTAAACAAACCTAAACACAAACATTAACTTGTAAACTATGTAAAAGATTCAAAGTCAATGAACCATCACTAGGGTGTGTGGTTATATAATCTCCATGGAAATGAAACTTGCAAATGCCAATACATTTGCATACCAAATATCATTGACTTAACATTAGTGGTTCATCTTTAACTGACCTAATCATAAACTAATACATGTAAACTAAGCAAAAGTTTCAAAGTCAATAGACCATGACTGAGGGGTAAGGACCAAAAATTCTCCATGGAAATGAGATGTGCTAATGCTTATACAACTGCATACCAATTATCACTGACCTACCACTAACAGTTCCCCTTAAACTGACCTAATCCCAAACTAATACATGAAAACTAAGCAAAGTTTCAGTCAATAGACCATGAATGAGGGGGGGCCAAATAATCTCCATGGTAATGAGATGTGCCAATGCTAATACAACTGCATACCAAATATCATTGACCTACCACTAGTGGTTCACCATGAACTAGACCTAATCACAAACTAATACATTGTTGACGCTGCCTCTGCCGCCGGAAACAGCATACCTATGTCTCGCTTTTTTACTCCGTCAAGGCGAGACAATAATCAAAATATTTTGCTTATTCCTAATAGTTCATTGAAAATATGAAATCAATTCTAAAACAGCTTATTATATCATCACTATTGGTACTGCAATAAATTACCCTAATGATTTCATTAATATCTGAACATATTGTGTAAATTGTAATTCATCAACAGATATTTTAAGTACTTAAGATGTTTAATATAGTTTTTCCACATGTAGTTAATCTATTTCATAATTCTTATATCAAATTGTCAGAAAAAAACATTTCTAGAAATAAGGTTAGGCCATTGAAGTTGATTTTTTCAGAAATGATTTGTTTTGACATGTGTTTCAATAGGAAGTAGGTTTTTATTTCTTTTCATCTTTTGATGATTGATAATTTAGAATTCTTATATTAAATGTGCTAGAACAAAACAAAATATTTCAGGAAACAGGGTTAGGCCATTGGACATTAATTTTAGATAATTAAGAATTCTTAATTAAACATGCTAGAATAAAACAAAATATTTCAGGAAACAGGGTTAGGCCATTGGACATTAATTTTCAGAATTTAAAAATTCAACAAGTTTATGGGATATAATACATAAGATTTTTATCTTCAATTCACTTCTGATGACCACTGTTGGATTTTCAAAGGCATAATTCAATCAGTCTAAAATATTTCACACCTTCTGTACTAATAAGCCGGTGACTGATTATATTGATATGTTTTCTAATCCTTGAAATTAAATGCATTATAAAAATTATGCATATTTATATGATTTGATTCAAGGTCATAGTAAGTTACATGTTTATTTGGTTTTTACATTTCCTATTTTGCAATTTCAAAACAAGTCTTAAAGGAACCTTACTCAGTGAATTTTAGAATAACTAATTCAAGAATTCAACATTAAAAAGTCCATTTATAATGGAATAAAAGGAATAACTAATCAAAGCATTCAAATATTAAAAATATTCAATGAGTGACCATATTAATTCATGAATGCATGTATCATATGAGTTAGTTATTAGTGTTGTTCAGTCATAAGTTGAAAATTTTCAATATTTCAATTCTTGGATAAGTTCTTCCATTTATACTTCTACGATTTGTTAGTCTAAAGGCCTGTCTTGTTATTTTAAAGAACCAAAAAGTTGAAATATCAATATTTAGGTGAAAAAGATGCTATAAAATTTTGCTACCACTGTGTTAAGCTTTACTTTTATTTTAACTAAGGGCAAGAGTATTTGTAATATTCAATTTCCTATAACTTAATCGGCCATCTGTCCATCAACTTACTTGTTCAGCCTCATTATGGATGTGTGACCAAAAGTACATCAAATAATTCCCTTGCAATGGTATTTTTTGACAAAGTGTAGGCATCAATGCATGAACTTATCAGATAACAAACTTAGAACAACTTTGCTTCTAAAGGAGCAGGTTAACAAAGGGCTAAAATTGACCCTAAGATTTTGATGTTTTTTTTATAATCAGGCCAAAATACTACAAATTTCACATAGATGTAGTGGTGATCCTACTTTTAGTACAAAATAAGTTATTTTTGGCACCTGACATTGTAAAATCTGAAGTTATGACCCTTTGATTATGCATTATTTGTGTAGTAACGTCTACTTTGGTCCATAATTTATGACAGTTTTTAGCATGGCCGCCATCCCTCATTCAGAATTCTTTTGTTTCTAGGAATTCAATATTAACATTGGCACCTTTTATTGCAGAACATTTTGGATTGTGGGTTGCGGGTAATGTTTTTCTAAAGCGTTTATGTCCTAAACATGCAAAATAAACTGCTTCGCTGAGCGCAGCTGGATACGCCTGCAGAGGTCCAACCCTGAACAGTTGGGGCAAAATGGACACAATATTCAACCTTGATACAGGTCTGAATTTGGATTGTAATTAAATATTTGACATATTATAGGTTTCTGAATAAATGTAGTCAAAGAACTTGAAATTGGTTATATGAATTGAATTTATATTCAATTAAAGATTTCTTGCTGTTGTGCAATACTTATTAAATCTGTTGTCAGACTATAAACAAACAATAACTTCTCAATGTTATATCAGAAATTTATAAAAATCTAAAGGAGGTTATCTTTATAGATATAAATCAGTCATCAAAGTTTAATGAAAACTGCTCTAAGCACTTTAAGGATATTGTCCAAAACTTGAAAATCAACCCTTTTTTATGAATAAAATCTTATAACTCGAAACGTAAAATCTTAAATTTATAAAAATCAAAAGGAGCTTACAACAATAGATATAAACAATTTACCAAAGTTTCATAAAAATGCTGAAAGCATTTTGAGTTATTGTCCGAAAACTGGAAAATCCCCCTTTTTGTAATGAATAAAACCCCATAAATCGGAAACGATAGTCTAAAATTTAAAAAATCAAAAGGGAGCTCATGTCGATAGAAAAAACAATTCACCAAAGTTTCTTGCAAATTGGTGAAATTATTTTGAGTTATTGTCCAAAACTGGAAAATCCCCTATTTTAATGAATAAAACCCCATAACTTGAAATGTAAAATCTAAAATTTATAAAATTTTAAAGGAGCTTACATCAATACTGAATAGATATAAACAGTTCACCAAAGTTTCATAAAAATGCTGAAAGCATTTTGAGTTATTGTCCGAAAACTGAAATCCCCCTTTGTAATGAATAAAACCCCATAAATCAGAAACGTATGGTCTAAAATTTATAAAAACCAAAAGGAGCTCATGTCGATAGAAATAAACAATTCACCAAAGTTTCTTGCAAATTGGTGAAATTGTTTTGAGTTATTGTCCACAAACTGGAAAATCCCCTTTTTAATGAATAAAACCCCAAAACTCGGAAACGGTAAATCCGAAATTTATAAAAAGGAAGGAGCTCACGTCAATAGATATAAACAATTCACCAAAGTTTCATGCATATTGGTTAAAGCGTTTTTGAGTTAATGTCCGACATGTTGACGACAGATGGATGGTACGACGGACAGACGGATGGACAGACGGTCAACATATACCATAATACGTCCCATAAACGAGCGTATAAAAACATCGTATTTTAACAACTTCTCCAAAATGTGCTGACTTGGGAGCCTATTTTATCTCGCATGAAGACTTTTGATATGGTTCCATTTAAGAACCAAATTGTGACCTTTGTGATAGGTTATGATGAAGTTGAAATTCAATGCCCTATTTCACCAAAAGTGAACCTTTTTACTTTCAGTACTCTTACATACAAAATACATGTACCAATAAATAAATGAACATGAAGGTAATGTTATACAAAACCACATGTACTGGTCTTGTCATCAGCGTATGACCAGTAAAAGTAGGGTGAATATACATTAATTCAGAAAATGCTGGTCAAAATATTTTTTTTTTTCTCAATGATATTTCTATAGCAAAAATCAAACTATAGGCTTCCAAGAGCCCAAATTTCTCATCCAGAACCATAGCCCAAAAGTACTTAGAGCAAATCTCACAAAACAATACCCCACCACTTGCAAAGTCCATGACCTATGGGAAACCCCAAAAAGGATTCAGATAAAAAAAACCAAAATAGGTTGATATTGGCATTATATGGTGCAGTTTCTGTAATAGTTTCTGTAATAAGAGCTTTAGCAGAAGTTGTGGATACATAATGGGTTTCCTAAAATGAAGCAATTGTAACGTCAGTTATTTGATTAGGGAAATTCCCAAAACATTGTCACAAAATTTACTTAGTCAAAATTTTTAACTGTGGTTTCAGAGATCAAGATTTATGTAAAAGTTTACCCCAATGACAGACAAAGGATGCCAAGTGATTGAAAACATAAAAAATAAATAGGGAATGTGTCCATGGGACACAGATGATGCCCTGCTTGCATATATAACAATATAAAGGGACATAACTATAGAACAGTAAAAGTGACACTACTCAAATTTGTACTTGATCTGAATTTTGTGATAATAAGCATAGTGTATAAGTTTCATAACATTTGGTTGAGGCAAACTTAAGTTAGAGAACGGAAAAAAAAACTCAGCAATTTTTCCATTTGTAAAGGGGCACAACTCTAGAACAGTAAAAGTGACGCCACCAACATTAAAACTTGATCTGTGTTTTGTGGTAATAAGCATTGTGTATAAGTTTCATAATATTTGGTTGAGGAAAACTAAAGTTAGAGAACGGAAACGAAAATTTCAGCAATTTTTACATTTGTAAAGGGGCTTAACTCTAGAATGGTAAACGTGACGTTACCCAAATTCAAACTCGATCTGTGTTTTGTGGTAATAAGCATTGTGTGTAAGTTTCATAGTATTTGGTTGAAGAAACTAAAGTAAGAGACCCGAAATCAATTTTGGGACAAATTGACGTACAGATGAACAAAATTGGCAAAGGGTTCCACAAAACGTAACAAGTGAGAAATCTGAAGGGAAGAAAATGGTTCATGACTTTACTTCGTTACATATGTTACATTATAATTGAAACAATTCAATCATTGAAGATGGGAGATAACTCTGATTGAATCTTGACCAATGCCATAATGCTGATTCAAAAAATTAAGAATTCTGGTCATTTATTTTCATTTGAATTAAGAAATTGCAATGTCAAAGGTTGAAAACAGAAAGATTGCCATATATTTTCTTTTGAATTTGAAGAGTTTAATGAACATAAAAAATTAAATGTTGGACATAAAGGTCTATATCAAGATATGAGAACCAAACCGAGAGAAAATATTTTGAAACATTGGGACCAGTGCAATTCCTGTTACCTTACTGTTGATGTGTCCTAATTTCTCATCCAAAAATTGATTGGTTAGTTTTCTATCCATTAATAGTCATGTTAAAACTTTCAGTGAATATTTTGGCTGATTTTAGCTTAATCTAGTAAATGTTTTCTTACCCTCTACTGTGGTATTATGCTGAACCATCATTTTTCTGGGAGTTTTACGAGCTAACACTACACTTCTCAAACTGAGAAAATGTGGTTCTTCATCATCATGTACTTCAGAGTAATGACCGTACATAGCTGTAGCTGCCTCTACATCACCTGTAGACTTGTATACCTGTAAACAAAGAAAGCTAAAATTAGTGATCTAGTGATCACAGATACCCCTCCACATCACCTGTAGACTTATTTCCCCGAAAAGGGCAGAACTCTAAAGCAGATAGGTTTCTATTGACACAATTTGAGCAAGAGTTTCTTCCCTTTTGTTGCCATTGTGGAGGTCTAAGTGCACAAATTTCTTCATAAATCAGCCAAATATAACTTATTATACAGACTTAAGAAAAAGGGTTTTCCTGAAGGATTCTTATTTCTTTTAGCCTTGCTTAATTCATCACTACTATCTAGTAAGGATTTGTCATCAGACTTATATGTATAGCATGTTTCAATTTGGTTAGTCAAATAAGAAAATCAACCGTTTATCCATCTCACAGTAGGTTTTCATCAGGGTGAGTAAAAATAGAAAAGTGACGTCAATGTTTTTAAGTAAGAATCTATATAAACCTTTCTTTTTCTCTATTCATCTGTGTGAAAAAATAAGTGGAAACATTGAAAAAAGTTATGTGATAAATCTTTTTCAACCTCTGCATTGAAAAAACTACTATTTATAAATCTATTGTAAATTTAAATCTATAAAAATTGCCCATGGCGTACAATTTTCAAAAGATTTGGCCATGTTTTTCTTTAACTTCATTGAAACTACCAAAAATATATTCTAATTTGTCAGACGAAAAAGGAACCTTATTCTTTAACCGTAAATGTCAAAATCAATGTTCAAAATAATCTGCATTTGAATTTTCAAAATTTATCTTTTAATATGTTCTAGAAGTGTGACAGATATAAGAATCATATACATCCCTAGTTCTGCTGAAAAATTGGAAGTATACATAGCAGTTTTTGTTAAAAGAAATTGTTTCCATAATATCATATATCATCCTTTTAAAACATTTTACCTGGAGTTTTCGTAGGAAATTTCCAATGGCTGGTTTTCCGACAGGTAAAATCTTAGTACGATCCAGTTTTAAATGTATATCTTCTTTCCCATCATCTCCTGTTGTCTTGGTGATTGTTATCAGACCTTGTCCAGCTTCTATCATTACTCGTAATATAACATATCTGCCATTCATATGAGCCTACAACAGAGAGGTTAAAGGTCATTTGTTTCCATCATTATCAATTGTCTTGGAGACTGTGCCGATCAAATGATCAGTGTTCTCCCAGGCCCTTAAAGGACCACGATGAATAATTTTTACCGTGGTGGTATCGTTCTTACCGCGATGTATAATTTTTCTCCGTGGTGCTAAAATTTTCGGTTAAAAATCGTAAATCGGTAAAGTTTTAAACACCTTGTTAAATCTTTTCCGTGCGATATAAAATTCAGGTGAAATTTGACCAGTTCAAACCAGTTCAACCCAGACTGTTTACACCACGTGATCGATTTACCTTATGAGGTTAACCTTGTTGATTGGATTTAATCGATGTAATTAACACTTGTAACATGATTCTTTTGTGTTTTAATTAAGAGATCATAACTTTATGATCACGGATAACTATTTAATCATGGCTTCACTCACCACCCAAGCGCTGACCAGTGACAAGTCGGAAATACTTTGTACACAAACAGTGTGGACGGTACATTTTTGAACATAATAAAGTTGGATCTTTACATATAATTGACATTTATACATTTCTCAATTCTTATATTATAGTATTATTTGTCTGATTAAACCATGGCCAAAATTATCTTTAATTATGACATAGATATTGCATGAATTTCAGATCCGGACATCCTGGCATTTAAATTTTTCAAGGGTGATGGCAATAGGAATCCTCTAGATTTTTCATCTATTTGAAGGTGATTCCTGATTATTTATATTGCCGATTATTTTTGAACCAGAAGATATAGTGTGATAAAATCTAAATGGAGATATTATATAGTGTCTTTCACAATATAAAAGAGTAAAATTACTATATTCACTGGTGTCGATATATATCAATTAAATTAATTTGCATTGAAGTCTATGAAAATCTAGAGGATTCTTATTGGCATCACATCTCAACATTGTTTACATAACACAAATGCTAATCATTGATTGGTCAGTTATATGTTGTGATGTCACTGCAGATATGAGCATGATGAGAATAGTCGGGTTTCAAACTATAGTATCTGTCAACAAGTAATTAAAAGGAACAGACATCTGTACATATCACATGACCCAGTTAGTTCACGTAGAATATTCAAATTTATTTACAATTAATTGCAATCTATTCCATTTTATAAATAAAATGCATGACTGTACCTTCAAACTAGATATCTATATCCACAATTAATGAATAACAGAAGTAATTTTGTAAATGTTATCCATAAGCACATGTTAAATCTATTTATATCTACTTCCTGTCATTTAGGGGAAATAGGAGATTTTGTTGTTGACATTGAATATGGTTACTTATAGATCTATAGACCTAACATAAATTTATAGATTTATGAATTCTTTCTAAATGGATCATGACAAATAAAGATTTAGATTTCAGTGCAGTATTAAGTCTGTAGATTTATCTATGGTTGATTATCACCAAAGAAAAGAAAGGTTAATATTTACATGAAATCTATGGCAAAATGTTTAAAAATTTATGAAAAATTCTTTTTATTAAAATTTAAAATAGAAACTGGTTCAAATAATACAACAATATTTGTTCTCATTAATTCTATATCTCCTTATGACAAGAATCCTTTAATATACACCAACTTTCTTTCTAGAAACTAGAAAGTTTTTAAATTGAACATTTTGGTCTCCTTTGAATGATATTTTATTTATATTGATCATAGATTTTATAAAAGATTTAATTACTTTAAATTTATGATACGTTGATTCTTATCATCATTATAAAAATAAAAAAGTGTGGTATGATTACCAAAGACAAAAGGACAAGAATATAAACAACTAAAGATAATCCATCAAACAATACCCCCTTGTACCTCATAACTGGCCATATAAACAACTAAAGATAATCCATGAAACAATACCCCCCTTTGTACCTCATAACTGGCCATATAAACAACTAAAGATAATCCATCAAACAATACCCCCTTGTACCTCATAACTGGCCATATAAACAACTAAAGATAATCCATCAAACAATACCCCTTGTACCTCATAACTGGCCATATAAACAACTAAAGATAATCCATCAAACAATACCCCCTTGTACCTCATAACTGGCCATATAAACAACTAAAGATAATCCATGAAACAATACCCCCCCTTGTACCTCATAACTGGCCATATAAACAACTAAAGATAATCCATGAAACAATACCCCCTTGTACCTCATAACTGGCCATATAAACAACTAAAGATAATCCATGAAACAATACCCCCCCTTGTACCTCATAACTGGCCATATAAACAACTAAAGATAATCCATGAAACAATACCCCTTGTACCTCATAACTGGCCATATAAACAACTAAAGATAATCCATGAAACAATACCTCCCCTTGTACCTCATAACTGGCCATATAAACAACTAAAGATAATCCATGAAACAATACCCCCCCTTGTACCTCATAACTGGCCATATAAACAACTAAAGATAATCCATGAAACAATACCCCCTTGTACCTCATAACTGGCCATATAAACAACTAAAGATAATCCATGAAACAATACCCTCCCCCCTTGTACCTCATAACTGGCCATATAAACAACTAAAGATAATCCATGAAACAATACCCCCCCTTGTAGATGTAACTGGCCATATAAACAACTAAAGATAATCCATGAAACAATACCCCCTTGTACCTCATAACTGGCCATATAAACAACTAAAGATAATCCATGAAACAATACCCCCCCTTGTAGATGTAACTGGCCATATTAACAACTAAAGATAATCCATGAAACAATACCCCCTTGTAGATGTAACTGGCCATATAAACAACTAAAGATATTCCAGGAAACAATACCCCCTCCTTGTAGATGTAACTGGCCATATAAACAACTAAAGATAATCCATGAAACAACACCTGCCCTTGTAGATGTAACTGGCCATATAAACAACTAAACATAATCCATGAAACAATACCCCCTTGTAGATGTAACTGGCCATATAAACAACTAAAGATAATCCATGAAACAATACCCCCTTGTAGATGTAACTGGCCATATCAACAACTAAAGATAATCCAGGAAACAATACCCCCTTGTAGATGTAACTGGCCATATAAACAACTAAAGATAATCCATGAAACAATACCCCCTTGTAGATGTAACTGGCCATATAAACAACTAAAGATAATCCATGAAACAATACCCCCCCTTGTAGATGTAACTGGCCATATAAACAACTAAAGATAATCCATGAAACAATACCCCCTTGTAGATGTAACTGGCCATATAAACAACTAAAGATAATCCATGAAACAATACCCCCCCTTGTAGATGTAACTGGCCATATAAACAACTAAAGATAATCCATGAAACAATACCCCCCTTGTAGATGTAACTGGCCATATAAACAACTAAAGATAATCCATGAAACAATACCCCCCCTTGTAGATGTAACTGGCCATATAAACAACTAAAGATAATCCATGAAACAATACCCCCCCTTGTACCTCATAACTGGCCATATAAACAACTAAAGATAATCCATGAAACAATACCCCCTTGTAGATGTAACTGGCCATATAAACAACTAAAGATAATCCATGAAACAATACCCCCCCTTGTACCTCATAACTGGCCATATAAACAACTAAAGATAATCCATGAAACAACACCCCCCTTGTAGATGTACCTCATAACTGGCCATATAAACAACTAAAGATAATCCATGAAACAATACCCCCTTGTAGATGTACCTGGCCATATAAACAACTAAAGATAATCCATGAAACAATACCCCCTTGT
The DNA here is from genome assembly GCA_017311375.1 of Mytilus coruscus. Taxonomy (NCBI): domain Eukaryota; kingdom Metazoa; phylum Mollusca; class Bivalvia; order Mytilida; family Mytilidae; genus Mytilus; species Mytilus coruscus. The sequence continues at coordinate 4,917,298 of CM029599.1, read as the reverse complement.
AGATGTACCTCATAACTGGCCATATAAACAACTAAAGATAATCCATGAAACAATACCCCCCTTGTACCTCATAACTGGCCATATAAACAACTAAAGATAATCCATGAAACAATACCCCGCTTGTAGATGTAACTGGCCATTTCCACTCTTTAATTTAGCCATAGAAATGGTCTTACATTGACAACCTTTCTCCGTTTAGACATTTAAATTGCAGCCATTTACTAAGCTTCCATTGGTTTTCAATATAGTGATATCAAATAAGCATACCTGTCTCCAAGATCCAGTATCTGGGGAGTAGAATTCTAATACCAGTAAACCAGCTCTAGCCATGATTAACTATTTAACATACCTGTCTCCAAGATCCAGTATCTGGGGAGTAGAATTCTAATGCTAGTAAACCAGCTCTAGCCATGTTTAACCAGTTAACATAGATTAAATCATCAGCAGTGTCTTCTTTGTGCCCAAATATTCTGAAATGGTCAGATAAATGTATATTAATTTAATTTTGCTAACTAAGTGGTATAGTATCATTGCCTTGAAATACTAAAATAAGCAAAAACATCTTTAAAATAACAATAATTTCAAAAGGTCAATAGCAATCATCTACTTTTAAACCAAGAAACCTTGAGGTAAATTTTTATAGGGTTTGGTTTCCTAAAAAAAGTAATCACGTGGTTTCTTAAAAATGCCTGCATATATTAGTAGTTTCAACCAAGTTTAAATTTCCTTGACATATAAGTATTTGCCCACATTCAATTGTACTAAAACATTATAGTTGTCAAAATAAACTGTTATCACAGAGATCTGTCTTTTCTGTGTGACTTAATCACAGACTTAACAGGCTGACATAGCCGCTGCCGACTATGATGCCTGAAACAGCACAACTTTGTTTGGATCCCATGATTTTTTGTCACAGACAAGACAAAATATGAAATGTCTAACAGTTAATAATATTTCCTTTCAAAAAATAAAATTCCCTCTCTAATATCTGATATAAAATACAATGGGCCTCACTTCCTGTATGATTTGTTTTCTTCAGGTAAAAACTGCATTTTTGTGAATTTAATATTATTCGTAGGATACCAATTTTCATGGATTTTGTGGGTAAAGGTGATCCACGAATTTAAATGTTCAACAAGTACACATTTTCCATAGGCTTGTATGCAGATGTTGGCTAAATAAAATATCCACGAAAATACAATTTGGCTTCCATCAACGAAAACTGGTACCAACGATTATAAATGAATCTACAGTATTTCATAGGTTGAGGCTAAGGTTGTAAACTTACAGGTAAAACAATGGCCTTATCTGAGGGCATCAGCAAAATTTACAGGTAAAACAATGGTCTTACCTGAGGGCATCAGCAGACAAACACAGATAGATGCCAACACATTCAGCTCTACATTCTTCGTAGGTCGAGGCTAAAGTTGTAAACTTGCTGTCCCACGTCTCATTTTGATTGTACCATTTGGTAATCTAAATATAATTAAACATTGTTACTAGAAACAATATACCAATTTCATGCTTCAAGATCTTATCTTATTTAATCATTTAAAGTTTGGTCTTATATTCTATATTTAAATCAGTTTCCTTTTTAAATCATCAATTTTAAGTCAATCTGTTGATACCATCACACTAGAAAATAACTCATTTTCATCCTCTTTGAGATTTGGTCTCATTGGTTGAGGACTATATTACTGATATGAAAGAGACTTTAGACATGCTAACATATAAACCAAATTCATCAAGATAAATGTTTAGAGAAAAAAAGTATAAATAAGGAGTGTAAAAATACCGTACTACTTTATATTAGACAATATTTAAAAAAGCAATCACCATAATAACTAAATATATACTGACCTTATCTTTAGTTTCTGTATGTTCTACGGTGTCTACATCAAAGTTATAACTAAATACTGACCTTATCTTTAGTTTCTGTATGTTCTACAGTGTCTATATCAAAGTTATAACTAAATACTGACCTTATCTTTAGTTTCTGTATGTTCTACGGTGTCTACATCAAAGTTATAACTAAATACTGACCTAAATACTGACCTTATCTTTAGTTTCTGTATGTTCTACAGTGTCTATATCAAAGTTATAACTAAATACTGACCTTATCTTTAGTTTCTGTATGTTCTACGGTGTCTATATCAAAGTTAAACTTTCCATCTTCTCCCTAAAATAAACATTATCAAAAAACATGTTTTTTGTTATTAGTTTAGTGGCAAATTAAATGAATATTCAGGACGAGAAATACGACGGAAAATTGGGGCGGAAATATAGAATATGTAACAGGCAACCTACAGACCCCTAAAAAGTTTTTGGACGTGTAAATTTAGAGTAAAAGTGGTTTTGGATATGTTATTTAGAGTAAAAGTGGTTTTGGATGTGTTATTTAGAGTAAAAGTGGTTTTGGATGTGTTATTTAGAGTAAAAGTGGTTTTATTGCTTATGTTTTCCATGTCCAATTTGTTTTCCACTGATTAAGATTAATTAGGAGGGATGTTCAGTGCTCAAAACTAGTTCGACCCTGTCTATGTTAATGTGCCTGTCCCAAGAACCTCATCAGTAGTTGTCTAAAATCATATCTTAATATAGTGCTTTTTGGTCCTTACAAAATTTGGAGTTAATGGCAGATCTTTCTTAACCTTCAGTTAAATTAATTTTTTTTTCAAGACCTGAGGAGATTTAGAGCTAGACATATGTCACCAAACATTTGTCTATTGTTGGAATGATTTTCAGTGGAATTCAGTCAAGATTTATGCAGAGCTTGTGGTCTAGTGTGAACTCCTATCAAGCACTGATGATCATATGGTGACCATTGGATGTTGTTAGGTTGCTGCCTTACTGATGTTTATCCTTCTGTTATACATACATTGTTGTAAAATTGCTGTCACATTAACATATAACCAGCCACATCTCCATTAATTTATATTTAGATGAAATACAAGATTCATCGATGGTATTTACAGGAAACCTGCAAACTCTTGGAAAATTTATAAAAAAGAAGTTACAATTATTGTGTAACTTATACTCATCACATTTTTCACAACAATTCAAACTATGGGCTAATGCTCACAAATGCCTGCTACAAGTATTTGGTAAACAAAAAATGGAAGAGCATTGAATGTGAAAACTCATCACACAGTAAATCATGCTCATATGAATGTTGATATCAAATTTCAGGGTGCTCTGATTCACAGTTTCTGCGAAAAATGGGATTGACGAACACACCATCAGAAGGATAGACGGACAGGGGTAAACAAATTTCACACCCTCCTCCTTTGTAGCAGGGATTATAAAAGTATCAAAAAATTACTATAAATAAAGTATTTAAAGTTTATTAATATTTACCTTTATGAATAACTTCCCACTGCCATGGCCCAGAAGTTCATGAAGACCAACTTGAACTTCAAAAGATGGTATCTTTAACTTAATAAACAGCTCCTAAAATTGAAAGAAACATTTCTTTACATTCATACTTTAAACTGACCAAAAGTATGCTCAAACTATTTATATAATGTAAGGTCTCTGTGTTGGTAGAGCTGTGTTGTTGGGTTATTGTCTCTTGTCATTTACCAACATCATTCTCAGTTCATATATGATATTATTGCAATGTGTAAATTACTATCAAATTATGATGCCTCTTGAAAAGAAATCTAATAATTTTGTTCTGCAACTAATTCCATATAAAAAAATTCAACAGGTAAACTGAAACAATTAAGAATAAACCATTTATCGCTTATTTCTAATGAGAATTTTTAATTATTTTTATTGAAATTTTGAAAATATATCATAGTTCCAGACTTCAGCATGAACTAAATAACCTATTTAGCCAAGGGAGATAACATAATATTATTTTTTAAATTGGGGAGAATTATTCCTGATGAATGAAAAATCCAGAAAAGTACTTTGAAGAAATGACATTCCTTTTCTTTTGCCATGAAAGTGTTTTATTTATCAAAATAATCCCCCAAAAAATGTCTATCACTTCAATAAATGTCATAAAATCCTATTAATCCTGTTTTGTTGTATTAAATGTCTTTCTATCTTAGGTTAACTTACAGTATCTTCATCGTCAAGGAAACTGACTTTTGTATCTTTATATGCAGCTATTAATACATTCCCTAATGACACATTCTTAAAACCTTCTGATTGTCTGATGTCATCATCTGTATAATACAAATTTGGCAATGTAATAAAATCTCATGGTTGTCAAATAATCAAATTTTATTATCATGAGAAAGTGAGAGGGGTTTCCCCAAAAATTAACAAATTATTTCTCAACTATGATAAAAAATGAGACTTGCTATATGTCATTAAAACACACAAGAAACAAGAATCTATTGTGAAAATCACATCTTGACATCTAGATGTATATTAATTTTTTGTGTCATTAAGTAGCTTTCTCAATCATGTATACCTACATCACATTTTATTGTTCATTCAATTTTCTTAATTCAATGATCTTATACATGTATTGTGTTTATATGTACTTCATTTTTTTATTTGGTCCTTTTTAGAAAGGATGAACAGAGAATATATATAACTCTCAGGGGTAAATATTTCAGTCATATCCAGGAGAACATGTTTTATTATAAGAATATAAACCCTGCTTTGTTCTAGACAGATACTCTGAAGTGTTTTGCAAAACTATATTTGTTTCCATTTATTTATGCTTACAGTTAGGAATATTAATTCCAGCAGGAATTCCTGATCCTCCGAATGCTAAAACATCCAATGATGTGAAATCGGGTTTCAAAAATTTATCTTTCTCGTAGGCTGCCGGCCATGGAAGTAATGCCAACAAGTGTTCAGCATTGTTCACTAACTCAGCAAACTGTTTACTCATTTCCTTGTTAACTACTGCTGCAAAACCTGTAAAAGAAAACAAGAGTGGACACACTCAAATGTCTTGCCTGCTAAAGAAAAGCATTTAGTCCTATATAGTATTAGATACTTAAGCATTGCAACCCCCAGTCTTCCAATTATTTTTTATGTAATTCATTGATTGGTTCATCATGAATATTACCAAACTTGAACATACATTATTGATTATAGAGTTGTTTTGATTTCACTCATAATTAAATGATTTGTTTTTTTTTACATTTCTATTTCTTTGAAGGACATATTGGGTATATATGTCTAAAATAATGAAAACAGTAATTTGAACTAGTGCTGTCATAAAAACTTGTGCTGATGTCAAAACAACAAACTCTATTTTGAGAAAGACAAGTTGTAAATAAAAACAATAAAAGTTTCCTTGGAACCCTGTATCTCGCCTGTCATCGACACAATGTAGAATCGCTATGTCTAGCTTCCACGACAAAACGTTGCAGGCTCAACAAAATGTTTACATATTTTCCTATGAATTGAAAGTGGATTAGTACTTGATGTAAATTAAAGATACAGTACTATATATGCATGTTTGAAGCAAGTGCAGAAAATTAAAAAAAAGAACCACTTTGCAGGGATGTAGGACAAACAGTAGTTTGTTTACTGAGGGCAAACAATATAGAAAAACACAACCAAACTTAATGCAAATGTACTACAGAATTCAGTCTTGTATTGTCTGCTGTTTTTTACTTTATGATTAAGATTGCCAGGCAGGGATGCGGATTATAGAGTACTATAAGCAAGAAATAGGAGAAAAACTTGATTCTGCGATGTTTGTTATTCAAATTGTAGAGGGCGCCCTTATTTCTTTTCAAAACTATTAATTTACCTAATCCATATTAATATGCAATTTATATTTCAAATCCAATATTAACTGATATGTATCAAAATCAAATGCTTCGTTACAAATTTCTCATTTCATAGCATTGCATAATTTAAACTGGAATCCACTTGTTAACCACGCTACAAAAATGGAAAGAAGTCAGCCAGGAAACAGCTAAACATAACGATGTATAAATTACAAATGTTATTTGTTATTCGTTCAGTTTTTGTATTTCATACTGCTGCATGTGTTTAATTTTTAGTTATAAAAGGTCCTTCAAACATTAATGTGATAAATATATCTGACAGTATTTCACTAAAGAACGGAACTGTTTTAGTTTCAAAGTCGTATTCTTTAGTGATATCTACTAAGTACAGATTTTCTACACACTCTCACTGTATTTGTTTGCCATTTACAGGTTCTATTCCGATATCCGGTTTGGCTTATTGTAACACTCGTGAAGTGATCTAGAATCATTTACAAGCATTTTCAACTTCTAATTGATATGGAAACAGTGTTTTCCATGAAAATACAGCAAACGATCACACACGCTTTGAAATTACTGGAGTTACCATAGATGTTTTCAACAAGTGAAAAAAGTTTTTTTGCTGAATTCCCGGTGGCGAAAAGGGGGGTGCGGACAATGTAACAGTGCGGACTTTACAAGGCCGATTACGGTATGTTTTATTCTTTGCCTTTATTTAACAATTAGAAAGAGATTATAATATACCTTCAAATTCTCCTCTAACACCAAAAGGATCTCTGTAGGATTCTATAAAACCTATATATCTGTAATATAAAACAAAATCTCTGTGTAGACTAGACGCACAAGTAATGAGTAGGTCTTCAAATAATATGAAAAACATTGAAAATTGTGAGTTTCTTTCTTTGAATCAACATTAGCACTCAACTGTAGAGCTGATATGACCCAGTTATTTAACTTACGTTTCTACAATTGGACCAATATTTTTAATCCAGTGCCTGGACCCATCTTTATGAGCTGGGATGGACCCTGTAGTAAAACTTTTGATATATTCTGTCAACATCTGTTTTTCCAAGTCATTTGCCACATGTTCCTAAAAATTACAAGTATAATATAGGTAAAATATAGGTAAAATATATGTATAATATAGGTAAAATAAAGGTAAAATATAGGTAAAATATAGTAAAATACAGGTAAATTATAGGTAAAATATAGGTAAAATATAGGTAAAATAAAGGTAAAATATAGGTAAAATATAGATAGAGATATCATTTTTACTGTTTACTTATAAGAGAGAAATGAAATTATATCAAAAAAATTCGTAAGGGTTCCACGGAACCCAGTGTCTCGCCTACTTTTGCTGTTGTCTATGTTTTCAGTGTGATAGGGGAATGCACATAATAGATTTACTGTTAATGAAATAAAACGTTTGAAATGTATGAAAAAAGTTATGCTTGTGAAAAATGAATACAGTATGCAATCAAATCTATAGATTGTGTAATGTCTGGAAGACAAAAGTTGCAGGCTCAACAAAAATGGGGAAAAAAATATTAAAAATTTTCCTCTAGATACTATCTTTTGATTGTAAGAAGCTTCTGTCCAAGTTTGGTAAAAATCCAGGATGGTTTATGAAAGTTATTAAAATTTTAAAAACTTTAAACCACAGAGTACGTGAATGTAATGTTAACTGGCAGAAAAACTAAGTCCATTTATAAGTAAAATACTGATAAACAGGATTTTTTTTTACAAAATTTACTTCTGGATACTATCTTATGATCATAAACAAGCTTCTGTCCAAGTTTGGTACAAATCCAAGATAGTTTAAGAAAGTTATTAAAATTTTAAAAACTTTAACCACAGAGTGAATGTAATGTTAACTGGCAGAAAAACTAAGTCCATTTATAAGTAAAATACTGATAAACAGGATTTTTATTTTTACAAAATTTACTTCTGGATACTATCTTATGATCATAAACAAGCTTCTGTCCAAGTTTGGTAGAAATCCAGGATAGTTTAAGAAATTATTAAAATTTCAAAAACTTTAACCACAGAGTGAATATTTGTGAACGCCACAGCCGCCGACGGAATGTAGGATCGCTATGTCTCGCTTTTGCGACAAAAGTCGCAGGCTTGACAATAATCAGTACACTAAAGCTTGCTTAGATTTTGTCATTTCCACTTACTCACTTTGGACTGTCCACTCTTGCCCACTCAAATTAAATCTCAGATTTTGTAAAAAAAATTGAACAGAAATTTTTCTAAGGTTTTGTATTTTTAATTATTATGATAAAATAAAAAAATAGTATGTGTACTCCAGGGGACTTTCTAGAAGTTTGGTCACTCTATGCCCACTTCCACCCTGGACAGATGGACAGGACAAAATCATCCTGTGCTATATATATATTTACAATAAATTAATCCTATGAATTTAAATTATTTTGGAATTTACTTGCCATTCTAAATTAAACTTTCTCGAGTACATTTGATGCCAATTTTAAAATTTTCATGATTGAGTGTTGACACATCAGACTTCACAACTAAGTTTAATGTAGATTTTATATCAATTGATGACAAGTATTAACACTACCACAAGCCATCAAGATTTACAGACAAGACTAGACAATAGAAACAAGGATTCTGAATGAGTGTTCAACATCCAGTGGCCTGCATATAAGGACAAGAATATATGAACTTTGCTTTGTTCTATACCAACATACTGAGCTGGATTTTAATGTATAGTTCACGGGGTAACATTCCACTGGAAGACAAGTTTGGAACTATGTAACAAAAATGAAACCTATAAGTGATTTCAAGTACAGAAAAAACATACCTTGGCCTTTCCGAGATTCTCTGCAACCTTAGCCATTAGTTTAGAGTAATCTCCCCTGGTTACTGTAAATGAGCAGGACTTTGATGTTGATGATGTGAACTGGTGTGTACCTAATATTCCTTCAGGGCAACCCTCAATGGAACCTCCTATCAAAAATAATGTTAATTGTACATAAACTGTTAACACAGAGATATGTCTCGCCTTTTTGTAATTTACATAATGCAAATGTTAAAATTAAAATAGCAACACTTTAACATGTAAGTTTTGCAAATATTCAAAGTCAATGAACCATGACTGAAGGTACATGGCAAAACAATCTCCATGTAAATGAGATGTGCCAATGCTAATACAACTGCATACCAAATACCATTGACTTATCATAAGTAGTTCCCTTTAAACAAACCTAAACACAAAGTAATACATGTAAACTAAACAAAATTATCAAAGTCAATAGACCATAACTGAGGGGGAGGGGGCAAATAATCTCCATGGTAATGAGAAGTGCCAATGCTAATACATCTGCATACCAAATATCATTGACCTACCACTAGTGGTTCCCCATAAACTGACCTAATCACAAACTAATACATGGAAACTAAGCAAAAGTTTCAAAGTCAATAGACCATAACTGAGGAGGCTGGGCCAAATAATCTCCATGGTTATGAGATATGCCAATGCTAATACAACTGCACACCAAATATCATAGACCTACCACAAGTGGTTCCCCATAAACTGACCTAATCACAAACTAATACATGAAAACTAAGCAAAAGTTTCAAAGTCAGTAGACCATGACTGACGGGGTGGGGCTAAATAATCTCCATGGAAATGAGATATGCCAACGCTTATACAACAGCATACCAATTATCATTAACTTACCACTAGTGGTTCCCCATAAACTGACCTAATCACAAACTAATACATGTAAACTAAGCAAAATTTCAAAGCCAATAGACCATAACTGAGGGGGCAGGGCAAAATAATATCCATGGTAATGACATGTGCAAATGCTAATACAACTGCATACCAAGTATCATTGACCTACCACTAGTGGTTCACCATAAACTAGACCTAATCACAAACTAATACATTGTTGACGCCGCCGCATACCTATGTCTCGCTTTTTTACTCCGTCAAGGCGAAACAAAAATTACATGTTGAAACTTACAATTGAACCTCTTTAATTAATGAAACTAATCCATATCTACTTTTCTAATCTCTTTTGACAACTTTAGTCAATAAAAACCAATTTACATGTCTATTGCAATTTGTTCTGTTGTGCTGTCTCTCCTTAGGTTTACCCTACATTTTTAAATAATAAATCATAATTAAAACTTCTTGGAATTAAGGATTCTTTTGTCAACCTTTGATAGATCTTTAAAATTAAATCTACTTCAATTACTTAATTCAATCTCAATTTAGCCTTCAGAAGAAAATAAATAAAATCAGTGGATTTACCAAAACTAAAAACGTTACCTTCTGTTAATGCACTGGCTAGACGAACTTCATAACAGGTTTGTCCGTTCTTTTCTGTCTTAAATAATCTGGTATTATATGCACTTAGATCCTGTAAAAATATGAACTTAGCATTTGCACTTGAATATCAATTTAATATCATGCAACTTAATGTCTACAATGAAATGTAAAGATTTTATTTTACACAATGTAAGCAGGAGGAGGAGATATTTGTAAAGTACCAGTTTATTTATACACCTTTGATTTGCATGAATGAGTCATAACGATGATAATCCAATATAGCAAACATTTTTTAGTTTAAATTAATCAAATAGTAAAATAATACCAATTTATTTAAAATGTGCATATAAACTGAATTCAATTTTTTTCTCCAGTTAACAATTCTATAGTTGCTTATTAATATTTATCTTAACTTTATAGGATCAGGCAAATTTTAAAATATCTTTTCTTCTCAAATGTAAATAAGATGTGATGTTTCACCAACCTGTGTGCAGGATGTGGTGAAATTACTTTTCTTTAAAACCTCTTTGTGAAAGGTAGACCAAACAACTAAAATAAAGGTAGTGTGGTTCAGGGCTTCCAAAAATATTTGAACCAGCCGGACATTTTATGTCTTATCCCGATTTTAAACCCTTAAGACTTAGTAACAAAAGGCAATTATGGTAATCAGTTGGCCATCATATTCGACATATACATGTAACCAATGATTGACATTAAACGATATTAAACTTTACTTTGATATAAATTCGATGTTCTGACGTAAATTGTTAATTGACAGTGCATCATTCAAGTGTGCAACATCAGCGTACTAATATCTGCCTTAGACTCTTTATTTGTGCAAAATAACATTGTCAAAAACTTTACTTTCGCTTTTAAAATACCGGATGTTGACTTGACAATGGTAAAACACGGACCAGAGACGGATACTTAAAATCCGTGTATGTTTACAAAGCATGATTGAGTTTAGTGGCTCTTTCCACGTTATTTCTTCAAGAAAATACTTGAAAAGAACGTTAGATAAAGGTATCAATGATAATTTTAGCATTTTGAAGAATTAGGATGCATAATTAAATTTCCCACCTGCGCACATGCGCTACGTGTACTAGTTTAAACAACGTGGTTCTGACGGTTTTCCGTTTAAAACCTATTAAAATTTTCATCAAATCATATCTATAAACGTATTTCTGATAATTTCAATCTTTAGACTAAATTTATTAGATGCAAACCGCTGAAATGTAAAAAATGACTTCAAATAGACTGATCAATGTCCGTACAAAATAGTTTACCTGTCGCCTGAACAGGTTAATTTCAGCTGTCTGACAACTAATTAACCTTAATGAGAAGGTATTAAAGTAGGGTTTGTTTTGATAGTACTTATTCATCATGTCACTTTTATGACAGGAAATGTGTGGCTGTTTTATAACTTGAAGGCAAAAGGTCGGGTCAAAAAAACCGCATAAACTTCCAATTTTTTTTTTTTGAATTATGTTAAAATGACCGTCCCTTAAGAAAGCCTTGAGAACTAAAAGTAGATGTCCGTTTCATGCTTTCCCCAGCCGGACAATGTCCGATAAATTTATAAATGTCTGGAATATATGACTGTTTTGGAAGCCATGGTGTGGTTTAAAGGAACAACCACAAGAAGTTAAACCAAAGCCTGTTGATGGAAAGTATATAATAATTCAAATACAAAGCATAAAGTACTTACTTTACTATCCATAAATTCTTGAGCAAGCTTCGCATCATCTAGATTGCAGTTACTTGAAAAATATGTTGTGGTTCCCTAGAAAAAAAAAAAAAAACAGTAATACTTAAAAAGCTATAACTAGAAAATATCTCATTATTTTGATTTTAACAAGAGTGCACATGCTGAAATGTCTCGCCTTCTTTATTAATCATTGATATTATATTGATAGTCCTAAATATAAAGCTTTACTACAACTATCACATAAACTTAACATGATCCAAGAAAATGAGGTCAAGGTCATATAAATCAAACAAGAAATACATGTACACCTTACAATCATTCAATACACTAAATATAGTTGACCTATTGCTTATAGTTTCTAAGAAACAGACTTAACCAAGAAAACTAAACATTAACCAATGAACCATGAAAATGAGGTCAAAGTCAGATGAACCATGCCAGGCAGACATGTACAGCTTACAATCCTTCCATACAACAAATATAGTTGACCTATTGCTTATAGTTTAAGAAAAACAGACCAAAACACAAAACTTAACACTGAGCAATGAACCGTGAAAATGAGGTCAAGGTCAAATAAAACCTGTGAGACTGACATGTACATCATAAAATATTTCCATACACCAAATATAGTACACCAATTGCATATAGTATAAGAAAAACTTAACTATAACCACTGAACCATGAAAATGAGGTCAAGGTCAGATGACACCTGCCAGCTAGACATGAACACCTTATAATCATTCCATACACCAAATATAGTAGACCTATTGCATACAGTATAAGAAAAACAGACCAAAACACAAAAACTTAACTATAACCACTGAACCATGAGAATGAGGTCAAGGTCAGATGTCACCTGCCAGTTGGACATGTACACCTTACAGTCCTTCCATACACCAAATATACAAGTCCTATTGCTTATAGTATCTGAGATATGGACTTGACCACAAAAACTTAACCTTGTTCACTGATCCATGAAATGAGGTCGAGGTCAAGTGAAAACTGTCTGACGGGCATGAGGACCTTGCAAGGTACGCACATACCAAATATAGTTATCCTATTACTCATAATAAGAGAGAAATTAATATTACAAAAATCTTTTTTTCAAGTTGTCACTGAACCATGAAAATGAGGTCAAGGTCAATGGAAATGTGACAGACGGAAACTTCGTAACATGAGGCATCTATATACAAAGTATGAAGCATCCAGGTCTTCCACCTTCTAAAATATAAAGCTTTTAAGAAGTTAGCTAAGCTGCAGCCGCTGCCACGGATCACTATCCCTATGTGAGCTTTGTTGACAGAAGTAGGCTCGACAAAAATAGTCTTTGAATGTTGTTTGGTAACCTGACAAATCTTTAATTTCTGCACTGTACATCTCATTTATTCACACTGAAATACTTTTCAAAAGGCAATTATGACATAAGACTTTCAGAAAAGCACAAATACCTTAAAGCCGATCATACTGACCTTTTCTCCCAAACCTAATTCTTTTTGTCGAGTAACCAATGAAAACATTCTGTCTGACACGCTATCCCATAATGCCTTTATACCTTTGGGATCATCAACTGCTGCTGTACAGCATAATATCAAGGATTCAAACTTTTCCTGTAAAGAAATAATTATAAATAAAATATTGATTTCACAATATCCCATAATGCTTAGGGCTATTGCCATGGTTGCAGATTTAAATGTACAAGGGGGAATAGGAGACACTCAAATCAATTATTTGTGGGTGTTGCAATTTCTTAAGATTTTTGCAAGAATTATAAATAAAATGGAAATTTTATATTATAAGTGATTGGGGTCTAAAAATAGTGCCTCTCATCCCCAATGAGTTAAAATCTGGAACAGCCCTTAGACATGAGAAGTATCATTAACTGCTGTCTTGATACTACATGTACTAAGAATACCAATTTTTGTGAATTGAGGGAAAACATTTTTTGGATGGATACTTGATTTTGCATTTTGACAAATTCTGCATACAATATTAAAATGAGGAGATGTGGTATGATTTCCAATGAGGCAACTATCCACATATGATGTGGATGTTAGCAAATATAGATCACCTTACAGTCTTCAACAATGAGCAAAAACCAATACAGAAGTTGTGGTTAATCTGAAAAAATATGTATTCAATAAATCCACGAAAAAAGTTTGAACCTTTCCACATTATGAACAAAATTTACACTGCTTTTTATACTTTTAGAAGATAGATTAGTTCAAGTCACATTAAATTTTGACTCATCAAAATTGGATTCAAACAGAGTAAGTTTATACAAATTACTGTATTTCAACTTTGTGATAGCATAGTCATTTAGACTTTGAAGTCAACCAAGTTTTGAAACAACGAAAGATGATTGAATTTAGGATACTAACCTTCGGCACATTAGGAATAAATTTAGTATCTCCAAATGCTTTGTAGTTTCCTGAATTGGCATAGAAAGCAGCACAGTATATCATTATGGCCTGAAATAAAGCAGCACAGTATATCATTATGGCCTGAAATAAAACAGCACAGTATATCATTATGGCCTGAAATAAAGCAGCACAGTATATCATTATGGCCTGAAATAAAGCAGCACAGTATATCATTATGGCCTGAAATAAAACAGCACAGTATATCATTATGGCCTGAAATAAAACAGCACAGTATATCATTATGGCCTGAAATAAAACAGCACAGTATATCATTATGGCCTGAAATAAAGCAGCACAGTATATCATTATGGCCTGAAATAAAACAGCACAGTATATCATTATGGCCTGAAATAAAGCAGCACAGTATATCATTATGGCCTGAAATAAAACAGCATTGCTATCGTTAATTGTTTTAATGGATTATAAATAGTATGGATATCTAGTTGAAGCTTTCAGTATTCAAAAAGTATTATTTGTTTCATTTTTGTTTCCATTGTCTTCTTCTTTAGAACTTGATATCAAATTAAGTGTAACTTTTTCATTTTCATTCTTGCACTTTGAACAGAATAATTGTCCGTCTTTGTCTAATAGATAAATCTTGCCACCAGAACTCTGATTTCATTTTTTTGCTAGCCTTTTTTAAACAGAACTGCTCCTTCAAATTACTGGTATACAGGCCTATTATAATTATCATGTCACTAGTTATCAGGATGTATATCAATCATCATGTCTGTCTGCAGAGGTTCCTTTTATTAAGGCCACAGGATAAGTAATTCCAAGTTTAGATGTGCAATTAGGTTTGTAATTTGAATTTCCCAAACAAGTCCATTACAGAAAATTAGAAAAAAATCCATAATGAGGTTTACTGGAGGTCTTTTAATGATTTGTTTAGATTTGTTCTTCCCCATTTATAAATCTGAAATAGGGTTTTCAATTTCAAAATTCTTGTATTACATACATGACATATATTATTAAGCAAGAGAATTTCTACAATTCAATACTGGTAACACACTCATTTCCACTAGACCAATATGGCAACTAGATGTAAATATACAAATGTCTTTTCTTGTATGCAGAAAATTATATAAGACCTTCAGAATTGGTACCAGTCTGGTTGTTTAAAACTTCAAAATCTCAATTTTTTCTTAAATAAAAACCGAAATAATACGGAAAAGAGGGGCGAAAGATACCAAAGGGACATCCAAACTCATAAGTCGAAAATAAACTGACAACGCCATGGCTAACAAGAATGTGTCCATAGTACACGGACGCCCCACTCGCACTATCATTTTCTATGTTCAGTGGACCGTGAAATTGGGGTCAAAACTCTAATTTGGCATTAAAATTAAAAAGATCATATCATAGGGAACATGTGTACTAAGTTTCAAGTTGATTGGACTTCAACTTCATCAAAAACTACCTTGACCAAAAACTTTAACCTGAAGCGGGACAGACGGACGAACGAACTGACGGACGAACGAACGCACAGACCGAAAAACGTAATGCCTCTAAGTGGGGCATAAAAAAGAAAAAGACCAACAGACAAACAATAGTACACAAAACACAACATAGAAAACTAAAGACTGAGCAAGTCATTAAATCAAGCTAATAGATCCATGAATCAATGAACCCCTAATGGGTTTATACCTGCCATTCCTCCTCTGTTATCCCTTGTTTAATTGCAAGCGATTTCACTTCACTGATTGGCTGTGTTCTAAATATCTTCTGCAGTAAAATAAAGATGCCAGGAGATTCTGGAGATGTCTGTTAAATAAAAAGATAAATTAATGAGTGCTCAGAAGGTAGGCTGAAGACAGATTAATTAATTGGCAATTATGAATAGCAAGTAATGTTCTATATCATATTTGAATTGAATTTATTTTATGTATGTTATATGAGGATATTTGTAATACATTGTGGTTCTTTGTTTCTGTTGTCTTCTAATTAAGAAGTCAGCATTTCAGCAGTAAGAAAACTGACAAAACATATTCCTGGCTTTTACTTGAGTCATCACATAACAATACATAATGCATACTACCTTTTTGTTTTGGACTTGTGTTATCAGTTCACCTAGTGCCAAAGTTTCACAATGAGGAAAGTCCCCTTTTGGGCAGACCCATGTTGACAGATTATCATACATGGACCAGGAAATTTAAATATCAGTTCACCCAACAATGGAGCGGAAGTTATACAATGAACTCAGTCCCTTTTAGTGCAGAACCATGCTAACAGTTTACTATACCTGGACCAGAACTATGAGTCCACCATACCATGATGCCTGTGCTATGTAATGAGCATACAGTCTTTCTTTTGGTGTCAGACCCTCAAAGGCTGTGATACAGTCCAAAAGACAGACCCCTGTGTCATTAGGGATAATATACTGAGATATGTCTGTACTCATTCTACTGCTGAAAAAAGAAAAAAAGTCATCTTGTATAAAACAGTTAAAATATTTTTACACTTAACAAAAAATTTAATGTGGTAAAAAATGTATAAACTGTATCATTATGAAAGACAAGCCTTGAAACTAATTAATTACCAAGGTTGATATAACAGCTATAAATGTATCATCTTAGATCAGTATATTTGGGAGATATCTGCAATTTAGATATACAAAACCTTTATATATTAGTGAACTTCAACGTCATTTGGTCTCTGGTGGAGAGTTGTCTCATTGGCAATCGAACCACATCTTCTTATTTCTAGATGTATTCTTTCAGATTGCCTGATTGAAAAGAAAATGTCAACAGTCATATTCCATGGTCTTCTATCAGTCTAGTTTGTCATTTTGTGGAAGTTGGCACAGTGCCAACCTTATGGAGTAGAAAAGAGGCAGAAGTCTGAGAAGATATATCAAAGGGATATTCAAACTCATTAGTCGATGCCAAACTAACAATGCCATGACGAAAAATAAAAATCGACCAAAATACAAACAACAGCATAAAAATAAGAACCCCACAAAAACTGTATAGTTCATGCACATAGACATCAGATATCATCATTATGTTACATGTATGTAAATGTTGTAGTGCTTCCCTTGACCTGGATTCAGTTGGAAGATTAATAATGTCCTTTCATTTTTCTTTGGTGCAACAGTGAATATACCTCCAGATCAGTTGGTAAAGTGGTGGCATATTTTTCTAAAAGTTTATATATATCAGCGGGATATGACTTCTTTTCATTAGTGGGGCGAGTTTGTAGGTATTGATACAGCAGGATTAAACCCCTGTTAATTAATGGGATGAGATGGTATGCCTTTATTCAGCAGGGTTTAACTTTGTTTCATTAGTGGGGCGAGATTAAAGGCCCTTTTCAGAGGGATTAAACTCCTCTAATTAGTGGCCTGTGGGGCCAGTTGGTAGAAAGTAGGGACAATTTGTTCTTGGGCGATTTGTCATGGATTCAGACAAACTCAAAAAGTACAGAGAGAAATTCACATTCAACATGTTCAAGTTTAATGCACATTCATGATGTACATTTGTGTTGAATATGTCAAACATAGAGATGTTCTCTTATAACAATACAGCTACAAAGTAGAAAACATGGAAAACAAGCATTCTCATGATTCTGAGAGTATTGCATGGCAATACATATACATAGTCCGATACGCTACCAGTAAAAATTCATTGCACAGGAACAAAATGCTTGATCTATAGCCATGATAGCTTGCATGGTAAAACTACATATACCAAATATCAAATCAATATCTTCAAGCATAAAAAAAAAGTGTGGAAAACTGATTATATGCATGAATTTTCTAAGTCCAAGGACCATAACTCTGCACAAAATCATCAAACCAGAACAAAATTAAAACTTGATCTGCAACTGTTTATGATAAAACTATATACCAAATATCAAACCAATATCTTTAAGCATGAAGAAAAAAGTGTGGAAAACTGATTTGCCGGATTGACAGACAGACACACAGACAGGAGGAGTGCAATCTAAACTAAACTAAATTAAATATATATTCAGGACGAGAACATGTTAATGTAGTATGAATATTAACCCTGCTTTGTACTAAACCGACATGCTGAGCCAAAGTTTTTAACAGTCTGCAGAAAGACCCTACCTGGACACATTATTCTGACTCCTACTTGGAACCAGTCTTTGCTCTTACTGTTTAATGCTGTACAATAATGCTGTATATTTAGTAGAGAAGCCATAGGGACTTGACAGATATATAGCCCGCTAATTGTCTACGTGCATTTAAAAAAAACAATGTATACCCTACTATCCAAAAACATTCCTAGACGATTAACAGGCTATATATCTGTCCTTCTTTTACTTTAAGGGTCCCTATACTTTTAGAGTTAGGGTTCATTCATGGTTATGGTTAGGTAAGGGATGTTCTAGGTTATGGTTAGGTTTTGTTGTTAGAGCTAGTGTTATGTTTAGGTATGGGTTAGGGTCAGGTTTAGGGTTAAGGATAGTTGAGTATAGCTCTATATGGGTTGGGACCCTAAAGTAAAAGAAGGCCATATATCTGACCTGTAGTCAAGCCCCAATGGGAGAAGCAGCAAATACCAATATTTAAAGTCTCCTGTTTGACCTGGTCTGGGCTCTAACCCACAACCTCCTGTACTCGAGGTGAACTAGCTGCGGAACCGTAGCTCCTAAGGTCTGCAAATTGTCAAAAAAAATCATAAGGACCTGTGAGCTATGCCTATGATTCCGCAGCTTGAGGCAAACACGCTACCATGAGATCACTGATTTGGTCCACCTAAGAATAAGATTGAAGATACCCCAAATGACCCCGTGTAGCAATGTTTTTTTGGCATATCTTATTTGACTGTATGTAAATTGTTTCACTTTGAAATTATGTACAGAGAGCAAAAACAGAACGGGATGCCGGTCGACTGAGTGACAGACTGGCAAAAAAAGTCACTAAACACATTCGGACCCCTCTACAGATCTTTAGAGGATTTGTAACAGCATACATTTTAACTTCTAGTATATCTATTGTAATGAAATATAAGCTAACCACGAGAGAACTTTGTAACTTTCACTTTTAAGGCACTCGCAACAAAGTCCCGGAAGTAAAATTAGTTGAAAAGGGAGACAACTCTGTACAAACTCTTGGATGACAACAGGATGAAATGTCAACCGAAAAAATACTTATAATAAGCATGTAACATCTAGTTTTATTATAAAGAGTTAAAAGATACATCATGATCTAACAAGTAACAAAAGGTGAAAATCGAAGCTTATGGTTTTGTGACCATAATTTGATTATTGAACCCCTCCCCCTTTAATTTTATATTTATTTTGCTAATATTATGTGTGTTCCTCTAGTTAAAATTTGTTATATCATTGAAATTGATGCAGATTTCACGAAGGCAGTGAAAACAGTTTATTCCCATAACATAAGTGTGCATGATGCAGGCAAGAATCAAAATTAAATGATGGGGTGGATAGAGGTTAAATGTCTAAAAATAAAAAGGAGAAACATTTGAACCATTCTGTGCATTATAATAACATGTTTTGATGGGTTTTTAATGTGATCACTATCAAGATACAATTTGAATTGTAACAGTATATGGAATGTTGCCAAAAATGTGCGTCTAGCTCTCTTAGATACATTATTAGGTTCATTCTGTTGTGATTGGATTTCTTTCCTTGAGACGTTGAATCTACATCTACATCGTACAACGATCCATCAGCACATTGATGACTATATGTCGATAGTTGAATAGTAATAATAATAATGTTCTTTATTTAAAGAGGGTAACCCAATTAGTTTTCACTAATCTTAATTGGGGCCCTCACAAAGTAAGAACAAAATGATATAGTACAAACAAATAAAAATTAAAAAACAAGCAGTATAACATTAAACAATTAAACATAAAACATATTTTATTTCCAATTCAGAGCCCTTGTGGGGGATACAGATACATATATACATGTACATGTTATTATCAGAATAGAATGATCCAATTAAATAGAGATAGCAATAATATAAACTGTGTTCTGACATGATGTTATTTAAGTAGTTATAATAAAAGATTTAAGTACAGTTAAAATCTTGTATGATGTCATAATACAAAATGAAAATGTACAGAAATAATATGAACATATATTTAAAGAATGTCCTTGTTTCTTATTTCATAATTAGTTTGCATGAAATTTGCAAGTATACATAAAATGTTTTTTTTCTTATTTCATAATTAGTTTGCATGAAATTTGCAAGTATACATAAAATGGTTTTGTCTTCATTATTGAAAAGCCAATACAATTTTTGCCAATTGTTTAACAATAAATAGTTTTGACATAATCAGTGATAATTGAACAATTTTATTTGTCATTTGTTGATGTTCATTGGCATAGAGCGGACATTCTGGCATATAATATTGTTCATTCTCAATCGGATAATGTACAATGAGTGCATAATCAATCTTCTCATTTCAGTGGCACTAATTGTTCATTTTGTCGAGCCTTCGACTTTAGTTGAAAAGCGAGACATAGCGATCCTACATTCCGTCGGCGTCGGCGTTGGCGTCGTCGTCGGCAGCGCCCACAAATATTCACTCTGTAGTTAAAGTTTTTGAAATTTTAATAACTTTCTTAAACTATCCTGGATTTCTACCAAACTTGGACAGAAGCTTGTTTATGATCATAAGATAGTATCCAGAAGTAAATTTTGTAAAATAAAATTAAATTTTTCCATATTTTACTTATAAATGGACTTAGTTTTTCTGCCGGAAATATTACATTCACTCTGTGGTTAGAGTTTTTAAAATTTTAATAACTTTCTTAAGCTATCCTGGGTTTGTACCAAACTTGGACTAAAGTTTGTTTATGATCATAAGATAGTATCCAGAAGTAAATTTTGTAAAAAAAATTAAATCCATTTTTCCTTAATTTACTTTTAAATGGACTTAGATTTTCTGCCAGGAAACAACACATTCACTCTGTGGTTAAAGTTTTTAAAATTTTAATAACTTTCTTATACTATTTTGGATTTGTACCAAACTTGGACAGAAGCTTGTATATGATCAAAAGCTAGTATCTAGAAGGAAATTTTAAAAAAAAATCCATTTTTCCGTATTTACTTTTAAATGGATTTAGATTTTCTGCCAGGAAACAACACATTCACTCTGTGGTTAAAGTTTTAAAATTTTAATAACTTTCTTATACTATTTTGGATTTGTACCAAACTTGGACAGAAGCTTGTATATGATCAAAAGCTAGTATCTAGAAGGAAATTTTGTAAAAAAAAATCCATTTTTCCGTATTTACTTTTAAATGGATTTAGATTTTCTGCCAGGAAACAACACATTCACTCTGTGGTTAAAGTTTTAAAATTTTAATAACTTTCTTATACTATTTTGGATTTGTACCAAACTTGGACAGAAGCTTGTTTATGATCATATGGTAGTATCTAGAAGGAAATTTTGTTTTCTTCCAGTTAACATTACATTCAGTCTGCAGTTAAAGTTTTAAACATTTATTAGATTCATAAACTATCCTGGATTTTTACCAAACTTGGACAGAAGCTTCTTACAATCAAAAGATAGTATCAAGAGGAATATGTTTATTGATTTACTTCCTCATTTTTGTTGAGCCTGCGATTAACAGAAAAAGTAGGTGAGACACTGGGTTCCGTGGAACCCTTACGAATTTTCTGTTTTAGTATCGCCCAGTTTCTATACGAAGTTGGTGGACACTTAATCTAAATTTGGTTATAATACTACAGGATTTAAAATCCAAGATACTTAAATAGGCTTCTCGTCGGAAGCTAGTTTTTAATCTATAAAATGTGGTAAGTTTACCAGAGTCCAAGCCGCAATTGGCAATCATACCACATCTCCTTATTTTTATACCAACTCTTTTTGGTGTTCCCAAAATTTTAGAAAATTTTCTCTCAGGCATTTTTTAATATATACAAATGTATTCTGAACTATTCCTTGCCCCAATTTTTAACAACTGCCAAATTTATCTTTAGTTTATCTGCAAGCACTTGTACAGTAGTATATATATATAAATAAGTCTAAATTGAAAACAACGTTCAAACCTATGATTGCGTTGGATAAAAACTGCAATTTTTATACGTGTGCATGCAAAACAAATTTCTTGGTAGAGGGTCTAAATACAGCACAAACAACATTTTCCAAAAGACCAAAAAGTGAAAAATATATTTAAACAAAATAAATAATTTGACTAACAGGTCGAACAACGGATGTTCTTAAACCCTGCTGACTGCAATTGGCGATTGCCAAATAAACGGATCACAAGATGTAACAAAATGGATCTTTATTATAATTTAATACCAAACAGAAAACAATAAACTTATGGAAAAGATGATATACCGCAAACATTAGGTGCAAAATTTGTACACCACACTTAATGTCTCTTCAGTGATGTTAGGAATCGAAACAGTATTTGGAAGGCCATACAATTTACCTCAATTTAGGATAGACTCTTGAATTTTGAAAAGTCGAAATAGGATGAACAGATCATATAAATCCAAGTCAAATGTAATACAAGCCAAAACAAAAAATATAAATAAGTCTAAATTGAAAACAACGTTCAAACCTATGATTGTGTTGGATAAAACCGCTATATTTATACGTGTGCATGCAAAACAAATTTCTTGGTAGAGGGTCTAAATACAGCACAAACAACATTTTCCAAAAGACCAAAAAGTGAAAAGGTATATTTAAACAAAATATATTTGACTAACAGGTCGAACAACGGATGTTCTTAAACCCTGCTGACTGCCATAGGCAATTGCCAAATAAACGGATCACAAGATGTAACAAAATGGATCTTTATTATGATTCAATACCAAACAGAAAACAATAATCTTGCGGAAAAGATGGTATACCGCAAACATGATGTGCAAAATTTGTACACCATATCCAGATTTTGACAATTTATGTCTCTTCAGTGATGTTAGGAATCAAAACGGTAGTTGGGAGGCCATATAATTACCTCAATTTAGGATAGACTCTTGAATTTTGAAGAGTTGAACTATTAGAAATAGGATGAACAGATCATATAAACCGGAAGGCAAATATAATACAAGCCCAAACGAAAAATATAAATAAGTCTAAATTGATCAAACCTATGATTGCGTTGGATCAAAACCGCAATTTTATACGTGTGCATGCAAAACAAATTTCTTGGTAGAGGGTCTAAATACAGCACAAACAACATTTTCCAAAAGAATAAAAAGTGAAAAGTATATTTAAACAAAATGCATTTGACTAACAGGTCGAACAACGGATGTTCTTAAACCCTGCTGACTGCCATAGGCGATTGCCAAATAAACGGATCACAAGATGTAACAAAATGGATCTTTATTATAATTTAATACCAAACAGAAAACAATAAACTTGCGGAAAAGATGGTATACCGCAAACATGAGGTGCAAAAATTTGTACACCATATCCGGATTTCGACAATAAATGTCTTTGCAGTGATGTTAGGAATCGAAACAGTATTTGGAAGGCCATACAATTTACCTCAATTTAGGATAGACTCTTGAATTTTGAAGAGTCGAGATAGGATGAACAAATATATACATAAGATTGATATCATTCATCATGTTGATAGTGTTCATGTTAATTGATAATCTACATTTGTATCTCTGTGTGACTTAACAGAGATATTTAAAGCATTTAGATGTAAATAAACATAAACATAAAGATGTTGATGTTTTTATGTTCTTTGGTAAGCTTTTCAATAGAATTGCTGAACTGTATGCAACAGATTTTTTCATTACATTTGTGTTTGGCAGAATAACTACATTTTTGTACCAAATTGTTGTTTTAGATGTATCTTATATTTCTTTCCTAAATTTTAGAGTTCTGAACACACAACTTTTTCAGATAATCAGGTGTTTTATTGTGCAAGATTTTATATAATTAGGAGTATTTTAAGCTCGACGGCATCAATTGGTGATTTGATGGTATATAAGTTTAGGAGCCAGTAAACAGGTATTTGCGACCATCAAATCACCAATTGATGCTGTCAGAGCTTAAAATACAATATTGTTATTTCCATTCTAATGAAACTGAAAGAAAACAACGTCAAATCATACATTTAAAATCTGTCATACGTCGTCTGCGCTTGCACATACGTTTTCATAGCATCAATTGTGAATTGATGCCATGAAAATTGGTGACGTTATCCAATCAAAATGAATGTTACAAACGATTTTGCATTAGAATGATATGTAATTTTGTCTCAGAAACTTAACCACTTTAATCTGTCAAAAAGTTCTCTTGATGGTTTGAAGAAAGGGACATCTAAAATTATTCTTGCTGCTCATTTTTGGAGTTTTATTAATCTCTGGGGTATTCGTCATTACAATTACCCCATACTGTGCAACAGTAGTCAAATATTGGTAGAATATAAGAATTATGGTCTTAAGTTTTTCCTGAATTTTGCCAAAATAAACAACCTTGAGCGAATGGTTTTAGAAATTTGATTAATTTGCTCTTTCCAAGTAAGGTGGTGATCTATTTTAATTCCTAATATCTTTTGTGTATTCACCATTTGAATAATTTTATTATCTATATGAATATTTATTTGCTTGTCCAATATATTTTTCTTCTGGGGAGAGTAGTAATAATAATATCTAGCTCAGGTTGTTTAATAATAGTAGTACGGATCCAGCCATTTTGAAAAGGGGGTGTTCCGACACACGGAACACCATGAAATGTTCACTTAACTAAAAAAAAATCGAAAACATGGGTTTTAACCCCAGAACACCCCCTGGATCTGCTATTGATATAATAAATATTCCAAAAAAATGGCTAAGTGAAAAGAGTATAAAAAGAGACAATATACACAAAATATGCTTGATAGATTTAATATGACTTCAAAAATAACCCAGAAAAGCTTATTGGTGGGAACACACAGATAACAGTGAATAACAGTGATGATTGTGATAGCAGTGATGAGCATTGTGAAATAGTGTCTCGGGGGGGACAATAAACTTGCTATTGTCCTAATAGCCAGTAAATAAGTGTATAATATTTGGGGGATATGACATAATAATATCTGCCTCAGGTTGTTTAATAATGACACAAAACAGGTTTAGATAATGAAGCATCAAAAGCATATCAACTGGTTAAAATGTGACATCTTTAAATCAACCAATTAAAACTTATTTATATGTTTTCCATCATATTCTAAAACCCATTATGTTAAATGAAAACACCCTTGAATACCATTCAAATACATTAAATCATTTTTGGTTAGTAAGGGTTCATCCCCTCGGCCCGCAGGCAAGGATTTGCATTGGACCTCTACAGTGCTAATTTTTCTGAGGAAATTTCCTTAATATATATGTTGGCAAGTATGAAATTCTTTTCAAAATCTATTTGTTTATTATAGATGAAAAGTTCTTTTAACAGGAAATAACTTTAATTTGAAAGATTTTGAAAGGTTGTAAATAAATCAGTTTCTTTTATATTTCAGAATAAGAAGATGGATATCTATAGAAATTAGGAACAAAAAGGCATGAGATAGTTGAACACCATGGATACCAGTATCAGTGGTCACTCTTCCACCTCTGAAAGGGATGACATTGAATGCCAGCTACAATATGAAAATGTAGGATCTGTAATGTTCCAAAATGAAATGCATGCTGGGAATTTTCTGAAGGAAATGAACTTACTGTATGAAGATGATTTGCTGAAGGATATCACTCTTTGTGTTCAAGGTCAATCATTGTCTTGTCACAAGGTTGTCTTGGCTGCTGCAAGTCCTTATTTCAAGGCCATGTTTACATTAGATTTAAATGAAAGTAAACAATCACTTATTGAGCTACATGAAATAGATTTTGAATCTGTTAGTTTTATTGTTGACTATTCTTATACTGGTTCCATAAATATTCACCAGGAAAATGTACAGAATCTATTAGGAGCTGCTTCCCTGTTTCAGATTTTACCAGTGCAAAAAGCTTGTGCCAAATTTTTAGAAACACAAGTTGATAATTCTAACTGTATAGGTATATTCAATTTTGCACATATTCATAATTGTGATAGTCTAAGACTGAAGGCTAGAGAACATATTGAGAAAAATTTTACAGAAGTTTGTCGAGGAGAAGAATTTTTATGTCTGTCATTAGATAAAGTAGAAGATTTGATATCAAGTGATGAATTGAATGTTGATCGTGAAGAGATTGTTTTTGAAGCAGTTATGACATGGATTTCAGAGAAAGAAGAAGATAGACGATCTTTTATTGGTGGTTTGCTGCCCCATATTAGACTTGGACTTCTATCTGTCAAATATCTGAAAGACAATGTCATGAACAATAAATATATTCAGGATTCTGATACTTGTATTAATCTTCTAGAAAGTTTGATTAAATTAGAAAGTAATCCTGAACTTTATTGTGGGAAACACAATTTCAGTCTGGCCTTGAGGTCTGGAATGATTAAACCAGAACATTGTATTCTTTTTGTAGGAGGGACTGATCATGGTCGACGGAACACTTCTATCAATTGTTACAATCCATTAACTAGAGAAACATTTTATATGGAAGATTATCCAACTGCCAAACGCTTAGGAGATTATGAAGTAGAAGATTTATCTTGTGTTGTTACCGAACAAGGAATGTTATACTCAGGGGGTGGTAACTACATTTATCATGACTTTCCTTCGGAACATTTCGATTCTGACGATTCTTTTGATGATTTAGAGGAGAGAATTGTTAGAAAAGACTTCTACTGCTATGACAATGATCACAACAAGTGGCTATCCATGGCACCAATGCTGTTCCCAAAGTCAAACTTTACTTTGGCAAGCTTGGGCAAGAAAATTTACTGTTTTGGTGGAGTTACGGAGAACCAACACCCAACAGAAATTATTGAAGTTTACGACATCGAGAAGAACCGATGGAGTTATCAGGGTATGTTACCTACAACGCTTGTAGACTTATGTTCTGTTGTATATGATGAATATATATTTCTGTTAGGTGGCAGAACAGGTGTTGGTGCTCATAATCTTGTCGTAATGTACCACCCAACAAAAGGAAACTGGATTTCCAGAGCAGGGATGCCAACTCCACGATTTAAATTTGGTGCATGTTTGGTGCATGGTGAGATTTACGTAGCTGGAGGTCAGATTTACTCGCATGCCTCCCAGACAATAAGTAGAGAAGCTCTGAAATCAGTAGAAATATTTAATATATCAGACAATCAGTGGCGACAGGGTCCAGATTTACCAGACGAGATGTACAATGTAGGACTAAGCATGGTGAATGGTGCTCTATATTGTTGTGGGACGGTAGAATATAGAAGATTAACCAGAATATGTCGTTATAACATTGTGTGTAAACTTGACTTTGCGACAAATCGTTGGACCATTATAGAACAATTGCTGAGTACTTGTCAGAACTTCCATTGTATATCAGCAAGACTCCACACACGGAAACTATCACAAGTCTTCCGACCTGATGTTGATACATAGCCTCAAATATACATTAGGAAGAATTTTTATTTTTCAATATGTACAACAAACTGATTAACTGTTTCAGTATAAACAATGAGAAAAATCTATGCATTCCTTGAACATTTTTACATCTACATCAAGAAAAGGTATAAAAGTTAAATACATTTCTTGCATTTTTAACAGTCATAACAATGTTATGCAGCTCTTGATTATTTTACCCGTTCAAGACAAATTAAGGTTAAAATGTAATCCTAATAGAAGATTTAACATACATGACATATATATTGAAGTCAAAAAATTTTAAAACATGACTCATAGCACTTACAAAATGTACATGTATCTGTTTTATTTTTCAAATTTCATTTGGAATTGATTGTAAATCGGTAGAATTTGATGGTAAGAATTTTTATTTTTCTGCACTTATTTCAACATAACCATGATAACTAGAACTTTTTCTATTTGTAATTGCTGGAATTTTTTCCCAGTTGCTTATTTGGAAAGAAATATTTCAAATTGTGACTTGAAAATGTTTTTTTTTCTTTCTTAAAGTCGGATGATTTATCTAGTATGACTAGATACATTTGAATTTGATCTAGTCATGGTAGTCTTTTTTCATGTTTATTGGAGAATTTGAAACTATAACAAAACTAAGGTGCCAAATGTGTAATTAATCTTGTGAATGACTTTAATTTGAAACGAATTGGATAATGACCATTAGGAATGTACTGGTATTGATTATCTATTTAACATGTTTAAATTATAGGCCAAGTAAAAGATATGTCTGTTAAGGGTAAGTTAAGTTGGTACATATAGGTAAATAAATACTTATATGTATAATATAGGTTGATTGATTGATTTATTACAGTTCAACACCAGGCCAGCTCACATATAGACTGTATACGGAAACAATTTGGAATTAAAGCACAAACATACCACATCTCCTTGTTTTATATTAAATGACCTTCTGTTGGACCAGCCTGTTGTATAAATTGTTAATTTCCTATTGTTTTGAATATGCATGAAATATTTGCCACTGAACAAAAATCAATGAATAAATCAATCTATATTGGACTTAACCTGTACTTGCTTTTTAGAATCATTGTAAGTCAATGTAAGTTGTACATGTCTGTTTTACTTGGTCTAGCTGATATTGGCCTCACTTTCATGGTTTATCAATTAAAATTTGTTCAGTTTCTTAATTTAATTATAAAGTTTCATTTGCGTTTTGAATAAGACTTAGAAAACTGTAATATTTCATTTATTGCCTGTTAAATGTATCTGTGGTAGTTTTTATACAACCACAAAAAAATTTAAGGGTCGTATATTGTTATCATGTCGTCGTCAGCATCGTCGGAAGACATTTGGTTTCTGGACAATAACTTAAGTTTAAGTAGATATAAGAAGATGTGGTATGAGTGCCAATGAGACAACTCTCCATGGATCTCTATGAAATTGAAGCAAAAGGTTCAATACCACATAAGGAAGGTTGGGATTGTGTTTGGGGTGATGGTCCCAACCGTTTAGGAATTAGGGGCCAAAAGGGCCCAAAACAAGCCTTTTCTAGTTTCAGGACAATAACTTGTGTATAAGTATTGTGATTGCTCTGAAATTGTACCACAAGGTTCAATACCACAAGTCGAAGGTTGGGATTCTTTTTGGGGGAATTGCCCAAACCATTCAGGAATTAGGGGCTGAAAAGGGTTTTCAGTCAATAACTTGTGTTTAAGTGTATTGTAGTCTCTTAAATTGTATCACATTAAACAAAAAGAAAATTTTTTGGAAAAAGGGGAGGTTAAAAAATTTGGGGCGGTAAAAATAAATTTTTTTTTGGGGGGTGGACAATTTTTTATCCTCAAGATTAAGAAATTAATTCTTTGTATATAGTGTGAAAACAGATTTACTAAGTATTGTGCAACAGCACAGTGTATTGCACAAAAGTTGAATATAAATTCAAATCATATAACCAATTTTAATTTCTTTGACTACATTTATTCTGTGTCAGAAACCTATAGTGTGTCAAATATTTAATTACAATCCAAATTCAGAGCTGTATCAAGCTTGAATATTGTGTATATTTTTGCCTCAACTGTCAAGGGTTGGACCTCTGTGGTCATATCCAGCTGTGCTCAGCGAAGCACTGTTTATTGTTTTCTGTAATTCTTAAAGGATTGATACTTTCTTGGACTGATTGATAATTATATTTTAATCAACGTGTGGCTTGTTTGATCTCAGTTGTTGATTGGTCAAAATTCAATTATGACGTCAAATTTTCTTTATTTACTATTGTGATATATCATGAAAAAAGCCACCATGCCTGATGACGTCAATTAAATAGAACACATCTTTTGAAGATCATTGAAAAAGAAAGAAAAAGTGTGCATACATATTTTCTAAAAATCATTAAAGAAACAGACTCCACCATGGAATCTTATGCAATATGATAATGACATGTACGATATTTCTACATTCTTGACATTTAAATTCCAAAGACATTATTTTAAAATAATCAGCAAGCCTCTCATTTCAAATTTGAAAATTGAACTCTCTTGAGTTGAGAAATATAGTACCTTTCTCAGTGCATTGGTAGAATCTATATTTCATTTAAATTTGATTCATGTTAATCTGACTTTTATCCAATAGATTTTTATGATATTCAGTCATGATGATTAATTATGCCGGCAAGACATTACTATGCATCCACTGTTGTTTATTTTGACATATTATTTTCTTTACTGTCACTGCCTGAGACTTAATTGTCTTTTTGAGAGATGCATTTATTTTATTGCATTTAAGAATAAATATCTGAGAGTATTTTAGAATAATTAGGCTATAATAATACTGTAAAAATTTTAGATGTGGCTTGTTGATATTAATGTAAATTGTGTGGCAGAAATACAATTTTTTTATCAGACTTTCCATTTATATAACTAGATTCATATGATTTTATTGTATTGCAGTACATTTTTCACAAAACTATTCTGATTGATTCAAAATTTATAAAACGTTGCTTTATAATGGGAGATAACTCAGTTAATTGAGTTTTTATAAAAGACTGTATTGAAAAATTATCTAATTTATAATGTTGTGGGAAAACACGTTTTCATTCTGCTAACATGAGTGCTGTTTTGTGTATAATAATTACATAATATGAGAAACTTTGTATAGCTTTTACTAGCCCGAAAACAAGCATGGTGACCTATACTTTTTTTTTATTGTACCTGTATCTAAAAAAAAAAATATAACTACATTTTGTAAAGCATACACAAATTTGAATCCAATAAAACTTTAATTAAGTCATTAGGTAAAATTCAGTCATTTTTTTGTTTACCTGGAATGCAATAGAGAATTTTTACCTACAGAATTTGATTCTCAAAGAAACTGCCTTCCACAGATGGAAATATTAGGACCTTACGATCTTCCTTACTGTTTATACAGGGTGCATACGTCTCATGAAAAGATTTGTAGTATCATCAATACTAAAGCAGATTCAGACTTGCTCTAGTCAAGGTGCACTTATAATAAGTGTTGTAATTGCAACAAGATTTTATAGTTAACCCCTGACATTCTGGCTTATAAAACTGACCACTATGAAATTGTACAAATTTATTGAAATGGTATTTACCTCTAACAACAAACAAACAATTATCTCTCTCTAGTGATAAGCTTTTGGGTGTTCCTAAACAATTAAATGGTTTATATTGTGCTGTTTTTTCATTTTCCCTAGTGCTTCCATAATCATATTGTTGTTATAAAATTTTTTGCCAAATTTTTATGTCTGATTTTTTATGCAAATTATAAAAAAGTTTGCATCCTCTACTTTTAACTGGATAAAATGATTTTTGGATAAAATGATGTATGGTAATTAGGTGGAGGTTCCTTTAACATTGATTTCGTTTATAATCCTTACAATGAGAATTTTGCACAGCTAGTTCTAGCTAGAAAACAAGCATGGTGACCTATACTTTAAATGACACCTTTATTTTTGACCTGACTGAGAAATCAGAATGATATGGTTTGATTTACATTTGTATTTGTTGTTGTTTGTCAACCTGTTAGTGTATCTGCTTTATCTCCATGTGTACACACTGTTTACATCTAAGAATAATGTCAACGTAGTAAATAATATTTCTGTGGATTCGATATTATTCCAGGGGAATTATTTTTGAGAATTTCTTTGGTAAAGGTGAACCATGATGTTAGCAATTTCAACATTCTACAAAATACAAATTGGGTTGCATGGATGAAAATACATTTTCTCCTTAATCCATGAAAGTTGGCCAAACCCATATTGAACCTCTAAGGCAACACTCATCATAAAAAAAATGAAATTATAAAGTGTTCAGCCTTTTGATATTATGGAAGCCTTACTTTATTCTGAAATGATTAAAAATACTAGTATATATTGTTCTTTGGATGTTTTTTAGCTGAATTGTCATTTTGCTGTGAGAAGAAATAAGATCTATGAGGATCTGAATGGGGTTTAATTGTCCAATCAAATAAAGAATAGAGAATACTGGGCAAACAAATAAAGAGTATTGAAAAATGGCTTAAAAAATCAAGAATACAGAAATGAAGACCCCATCTTGAAATATTACAGATAATGTCTGTCCTCTTAGTCTTTCATTAAAAGAAGCAAAATCTTGCTATCACATTTTCAAAATGATTTTAGTGAAGAATGTTGCAAGTCTTCAGGTTGTCAGCTTATCAAATGTAAACCTACTTTGGTAATGTATTTTATTTTTTTCATGCTGTCAAACAATGTAGACATATATTATTTTTGTTATACATGTACCATCAAACAAAACATTAAATGAGAAACATTAAAGAACTGTGTTTATATTTTGTAATAACTTTTATATGATTTGCATGACTAAAATATCAATCAGTACACATCAAACGGATTTAGTATGAAGACTTCATAAACCATCTGAGAAATGCACTAATTTTTGCAATGCCAAGTATAAGATATTAAAATTTGGTTATCTCCTGTTTAACATGTAAGACCAGGACTGTATTCTTCAAAACAAATCTTCAGGTAGTACTCCACAACTGTTTAAAGCTTCATTAATATACCCATCTAGTCATTTAGGAGCAGTGCTTACAATAGCCTATTAAAATATTCGTAAGGGTTCTGCAGAACCCAGTGTCTCGCCTCCTTTTGCTGTTGTCTATGTTTTCAGTGTTGGGGGAATGCACTTAATAGATTTACAGTTAATGAAATAAAACGTTTGAAATGTATGAAAAAAGTTATGCTTGTAAAGTTTCATCAATATCTGTTCAGCCTTACAAGAGGTGAATTGCTCACAAGACACAAGGACAGACAGACATACTTCATCTGCTCCACCTGCAGCTTAATTGTTAGTTGTACATTTCTGCATGGGACTTCGTATTAAAGGTGAGGTGTACCATAAACATACACTGGCAACACTGTGTTCATTATAAAGAATGCGATACCAGTATCACAAAAGGATTCTTTTAAAAATAAACAGCCAGTAGTATCTTCAGGCAAACCCATGTAATCCCGCCACATTTTCTGTGTCTGTCCCAAGTCAAGAGCCTGCAATTCAGTAGTGGTTGTTTGTTGATGTATATCATAGTTGTTTTTATGGCCCGCAACAAAGTTGTCGGGGCCATATAGTTTTACCCTTGTCTGTCATTCCGCAACAAACCATTATACGCCTTCAGATATTTGGCTGATTTTTTATATGTGAGTTAACCATGATGAGTTACAGATCAAGTTTAAGTTTCGTTCAGCTCTGCTAATTTTTGGACGAAATTACGGACTTTGGACTTTGATAAATTGTTGAAAATCACAGTTGTACAGACTTTTTTTCTATACGCCTTCAGATTTTGCACTGATTTTTGATATGTGAGTCTACCATGATGAGTTACAGATCAAGTTTATGTTTCGTTCCGCTATGCTGATTTTCATGTCGTTTCAACACATCTTGTTAGATCTGCAGTACATCCACTTCCTGTTTGCTGATAGTTTGAAATTTAACTTTTCATCAAACTAGTATTGGTCTTGAGATCTGGATACTATCCATGCATGTTTGTGTCCACATGTGTTGTTGAAATTGCAGATTTTTCAACTTTTTGAGACAGGGCCATTCGTGTCGTTCCGACACATCTAGTTCATTTATTGTATTGTACATAAATCAGGTCGGTAGTTTTTTCGTTTGAATTGTTTTACATTTGTTATTTCGAACCTTTATAGCTTGCTATGGGGTATGGGTTTTGCGCATTTGTTGAATGCCGTACGGTGAGCTAGTTGCTAACTTGTACATCATTAGGTCTCTGGTAGAGAGTTGTCTTATTGGCAATCATACCAAATCTTCTTGATTTTATAAGAATGTCATACTATATAATTTCCACAAAAATTTCTGAAAGCAGAAGTTTGATGTCCGACAAGTGTACAACACCAGAAATAAATTCAAATGTATCAACTAAAAATACACAAAATACATCTACAAATCATCATTATACACGAATGTACCTAAAATCATCATTATACATGAATGTACCTAAAATCATCATTATACACGAATGTACCTAAAATCATCATTATACACAAATGTACCTAAAATCAGACCATGATTTGGAGGCATTCCAAAAATCTGAAGATCTTTCCTGCAGACATGATTTCCACCAAAAAGAGGAAGAGCCATATCATATGTCTGACAAATCAAATGTTGATAACCAGATATGAATACAAACTTAAATTCTGAGTAAAAGTGAGGCGGAAGATACCAAAGGGATAGTAAAACTCGTAAGTTGAAAACTAAATTGACAATGCTGTGGCAAGAAAACTAAAAACGCCTAATTAGACTCCACAGTCTACAAAACACAACATAGATAACTAATTTAACTGACTTATCACATGCTGACAGAATCTTATACACCATCGTAGTTGTGTTGAGTTTGCTTGCACATTACCATTTGTGCAAATAAACATTTAAATCTTGAACCATGTCCTATTTGTGTTAGATTAAAGTCATTTGTATAGTCTAGGCCAACACTTGTTTATTGAATCAAAATTACAAATAAACTGATCCCATTTGATCTAGGTCCAATGAAATCAAAAGACTATTAGATCAATAATTTTTGTGTACTTTTACTTCTTTATCTTATTTTTCGAAACTAACTTTACTTTATAACTATATATATAACTATATAACTATACTATATAAAAGGTAGTGTGGTTTAGATGCCATTGACAGCAACTCAATCACACAAATGTCCAAATGTTCCCTTCTAAAGGTCTGTGGACTCTGACTTCATCCAACTGTAAAAAAAGATTGGCCAGCACGATATAGTCTTGAGTGCTGAAAGTGGCGTTAACACACCAACAATAAATCAACCAATCAAATGACCAAAAGATATTTTTGTTGTTTAACCTTTTTATTTCAAGTTTTGTTTATCACAGTTCTTCGATATAAATACAAATAATGATTATACACCAATCTGTATAAATCCATATTAGCTACGGTGTAACAGAATTATACATGTACAATGTATGTGTAGCAACCATGCACATATGTTAATGAAATACTATATTCACAGTTCCCATATAAAAAAATCCCACAAGTTTATCAAATATTCCACATGAGATTATCAATTCTTCACATTATCTAACATTTGTTTATCAAATCTTCACATTATCTAACACTTGTTTATCAAATCTTCACATTATCTAACACTTGTTTATCAAATCTTCACATTATCTAACACTTGTTTATCTACTCTTCACATTATCTAACACTTGTTTATCTAATCTTCACATTATCTAACACTTGTTTATCAAATCTTCACATTATCTAACACTTGTTTATCAAATCTTCACATTATCTAACATTTGTTTATCAAATCTTTACATTATCTAACACTTGTTTATCAAATCTTCACATTATCTAACACTTGTTTATCTAATCTTCATATTATCTAACATTTGTTTATCTAATCTTTACATTATCTAACATTTGTTTATCAAATCTTCACATTATCTAACACTTGTTTATCAAATCTTCACATTATCTAACACTTGTTTATCAAATCTTCACATTATCTAACATTTGTTTATCAAATCTTCACATTATCTAACACTTGTTTATCAAATCTTCACATTATCTAACATTTGTTTATCAAATCTTCACATTATCTAACACTTGTTTATCAAATCTTCACATTATCTAACATTTGTTTATCAAATCTTCACATTATCTAACACTTGTTTATCAATTCTTTACATTATCTAACACTTGTTTATCAAATCTTCACATTATCTAACACTTGTTTATCAAATCTTCACATTATCTAACACTTGTTTATCAAATCTTCACATTATCTAACACTTGTTTATCAATTCTTCACATTATCTAACATTTGTTTATCAAATCTTCACATTAGCTAACATTTGTTTATCAAATCTTCACATTATCTAACATAAGTTTATCAAATCTTCATATTATCTAACACTTGTTTATCTAATCTTCACATTATCTAACATTTGTCTGTCAAATCTTCACATATTCCACATGAGTTTATAAAATATTCACAATATTCCACATGATTTTTTCATATCATATTTATGTTTTTCACAATATAAACCCACATGAGTTCATAAAATTTTATTCTAAATCAGTGTATAAGGTTGCACAAGGTTTTCAACATGAAATAAATCCTTATAAAAAAGGTATAAGCTCATTTAATACAGACAAACTCAAAAATAACATTCAAAGCTTAAGATTTTCATCTCAGCATAATTTATATTTTCTAACTATTGTATCTTACTTCAGTATAAACTCAAACTATAGTAAAGAAACTATTATAGAACTCTGTTGTAGGTTGTTCTCTTGATGTTTGTCTTTTATGTTCTATTGTACCTTGTAAATATTCAGGATCAAAGTTCAGATCTATCATAAAAAATATGGAGAGATGTGTCCATAGAAATAATCAACTAATTAGAAATATCGAATAGTAAATTTTCTTACAATATTCATTGATATATCTGAATAACTTTGGTAGAATATAGGTTTATAAAATGATATAAAACCTAGCAATTGAATAACATTTGGAATCAATTAAGCTACTTAAAGGAATATATCTGGTACTAGTACATGTATTAATGTCAGATGTAATATGGCACAACAAACGGTCAAGTTTATAAACAATAATTTTACTGTTGTGAGATCCAGGGTGCATGTCAGTGAACAAGTAATACAGGTAATTTCACATATAAATTGCAATAGCATTTTTACTTACTGTGCTATTAGCACATAGCAGGATCGAGAGGAGAATTTAGGGATTGGAACCATTTTATCCAATCTACTTAAAATTAGTTCTCCGAACTTGCTCCTCATTTTCGTTCAGTTGTTTATATAAACAAATGAAAGAAAATGAGGAGCAAATGCTACCAACTGAACAAAAATAAGGAGCAAGTGTGGAGAACTAATTTTAATTAAATTACATTGTATCCCCTATTCTTTGAAATTTTATTCAAAAGCATAAAATTAACCAAAATTATACTGGAACCAACCTTTTCTTAGAATTCCCAACCTTTAAAAAATATTTCTGGATCCGGATCTGCAGCATCAACACGGTTGGAAATCTAATGATCCATACAGTTTGTAATACTATGCCCCTGTGTACAATGACAAAAAATAAATATATAACAGAAATACAGGGTACAGTAACAAAGGTCTTTTATGCTGAAGTTCTTGAACACATAATAATGATCCTGCACTGTATGCTGCCCACATTACACCAAGAAGCTGAAAAATATAAAATACACACTTTCTAATTTTTCAATGTATGCTTCAAACATTATATCAGGAAGCTGAAAATACAAATTCCAATATGATGTGCTTCTTTGGCTTTGTAAACCACAGCATAATTCTCATTATATATACATGTATATACTTAGTGCACTCAGAAACATACAAAGTAAAACCATGTTTATCATAACCTATATGCAAACACTATCTCAATTTCCCTGTGTTAATATTGAAATTGAAAAAAAAATCTACTCTATTCATATTCTAATGCATAACAAAAAGAATTAATGCATTAGAGCTTTGAAGAATGTATAAAATTAAAATAAAATAAATCTCTGTGAAATTCCATGATTGATCTGGCACATAAATGTCATGTCAAAACTAAGAATGAAAACTCTCAAGCTGAAGGTTATTCCCTTACTTGTATGCTCCAAATTCAGATAATATCTCATTAAAACAAAGTTTTGAGGTAAGTATTGTTTCATTTTCTATTCTATTGAATTATTCCCACATTTATGGATTTCAGCAGGTCAACTTGGCGACTCACTCCTTAATTACGACATGTCAACTGTGGATCTGACAGTAAATAGGAGTCAACGGAAAATAAATGAGGAATGTGTCCATGGGACACAGATGATGACCCCGCTTGCATATAACGTTATAAAGGGACATAGCTCAAAAACGGTAAAAGTGACGCTACCCAAATTCATATTTGATCTGAGTTATGTGGTAATAAGCATTGTGTATAAGTCTCATAACATTTGTTTGAGGCAAATTTAAATTAGAGAATGGAAACGAAAAATTCAGCAATTTTTCCATTTGAAAAGGGCATAACTCTAGAAATGTGAAAGTGACGCCACCCAAATTCAAACTTGATCTGTGTTTTGTGGTAATAAGCATTGTGTATAAGTTTCAAAACATTTGGTTAAGGCAAACTTAAGTTGAGAACGGAAACGAAAAATTCAGCAATTTTTCTATTAGTAAAGGGGCATAACTCTAGAACAGTAAAAGTGACAACACCCAAATTCAAACTTGATCTGTGTTTTGTGGTAATAAGCATTGTGTATAAGTTTCATAACATTTGGTTGAGGCAAACTTAAGTTTGAGAACGGAAACCAATTTCGGGACGTACAGCCGTACAGACGGAAAAGGGTAAAACTTAATGCCCCCTCCGCTATGGCGGGGGCATAAAAATGTAAATTGAAAATTGTTTGGGTTGAGAATTATAAGGATTAAAAACCTTTTTCACAGAGGTTATGTATAAAGATATAATTCATGAAACCATAGATTTATGGGAATTTTTTAGCCTTATCTTTATACATGGGGTAAAATAGAACAGCCCCACAGACGGCAAACTTATCTTCACTTCAGTTAAAAAATTACCCTGAATGACCCAAGTTCATATTTCTCAGGATTTTACATTACTCTTGATAGAAGAAAACAAACAATGGGCGATCACTTGAAAACTTTCGTGATTAGTTTTAACTTTTTAGGTTTCAATTTATAAGTAAACAGCAATCATTTCTGCCATGTCAACTCCAACAAGAAAGTCTGAATCAAGTGGCAGTGTAAAAAAGGAGAAATATAACTGCAAATTTCATGCAGTTTAGATGAAATATTTTCAATTTTTACGATTATGTTCACCCGGCAATGAATCTTCATTTGCACATTATGTTCAGTCAACTGTTCTGTTGCTTCTGGTAGTCTGTACAATGTTAAAAGGCATACTATGTCCATGACTTACAATAAGGCAGTGGAGGCTAATAAAAAATACAAAAACGATTTGGTTTTTCTCTCCCAGAAACCAAATGATAAATTTGACATTTGTTTTATAGAATATAACATAGAATTAAAAATATAAAGTATATTTATTAACCCATATTGGTGTTTTGTTCATGTATATAGTGTACAGGTTATATATTTAGCTTGAAAATGTCGTTTGTGCAAAATCTCCCGCTCAGCTGTCATAGCTGAGGGGAAGATCTACCTCATTGAAGGTTTCAGAGGTTGGGAGGCATGTAGAATTTGAATATGACAGCCCAGGTCATGTGAAAATTTCCAAAAATCTATGGCTTGCATGAATTATTGCTTAAATATACACATCACAATGCACTAAAAATCAATAATTTTGAGGTCAAATAAAAGTAGTTATCATATTGAATTTGAATTTGTTTTTTGAGTGTTGAAGCTATTATGTTTTCAACAGTGCCATGAAATGTAATAAACTGTTATCACAGAGATATGTCTCGCTTTTTGTAATTTTGATGATGCAAATGTTGAAATTAAAATAGCAATACTTTAACATGTAAGTTATGCAAATATTCAAAGTCGATGAACCATGACTGAAGGTACATGGCTAAACAATCTCCATGGAATGAGAATTCAGGGCTCACGCTACCAGGCGACTAGGGCGAAGAAGTCGCTTTCCGTCCGTCCTTCGCTTTGCCAGACCCTGAAAAGCGAAAACAAGTCGCCCTGTTGTTTACGATACTCGCTTTCAGTCGCTTTCGTCATCGGACATTTTCAATTTTTACCAAGTTGATAAAACATCAATTTCTTATTGATTATTAAAGAAATTCAGACATAAACGATTCATTTTCTTAAGAAAAGGGGTTTAAGCATTGACTTTACAGTGTGTAGCAGGTTATTTAATAAAAAGACAACTTTTTATCACTGCATGCACTTCCGTACTTGTTACTCAGAGCGTACATCAATCTAACTTTCGTGCAAAATAAGTTTGTTACTTCATTTGAAAGTGATAAAAGTTGCCTCCAGTAAATGTTTAATCCATTTATTGCATTAAAAACGTCCTATTCCTTTCCAAATAGCTTGTCAAACATCGTTTATTTTTGTAAATTTTCTTGTCCGCCATTAATCGTTTACTAACTATGGATCGGTACCGGACCAGCTATGATGGAAATCCGTATTTTTACAATAATAACTACGGACGCATGAATGGAAAAGGTGACAGAAGAATATTGATCCCAAAAGGAAAAATTACGCATTCCACACGCATTAACAGACTTTTGGTTAGATCTAATTGATTAATGTATATAATTCCATATAATTTATATGGATTGTTTCAAAATATTGATTAAAGTTGCTTAACTACTAATTTCAATATATTATGGCCCAGCTTAACTTTGTTTATCTTTTGATGAGAAACACTGAATTTCATAACATGATAAACAAGATAGTTTTTAATTGAATTGTAATTCATATATTATAATTTCTTTACCTTTTGACCTAAAAAATTCTTTTAGTGCTAGATATTTAGTTGGTAGTTTCTCACAAGAACCTAAACTTAAACAACTTTGAATTTGAACTGTTAATTTAATTGTATACTCAGATATGAATTGAACAATATAAAAGAACATTATTTACATATGACCCTTTATACTATAGTAAAATCAAAACATTGTAGCGCAGAGGGGCGAAGGAGCACTTCTCTTTCAAATCTCACCACTTCTCCTATCAGTTTCAAAAGAGAAGTCACTTCTCCTATGATTCTGAAGTAGTGTGAGCCCTGGAGATGTGCCAATGCTTATACAACTGCATACCAAATACCATTGACTTATTATAAGTCGTTCCTTTAAACAAACCTAAACACAAACATTAACTTGTAAACTATGTAAAAGTTTCAAAGTCAATGAACCATGACCAGGGGTGGGGCTATATAATCTCCATGGAACGATACTTGCAAATGCCGATACATTTGCCTACCAAATATCATTGACTTAACATTAGCAGTTCATCTTAAACTGATCTAATCACAAACTAATACATGTAAACTAAGCAAAAGTTTCAAAGTCAATAGACCATGACTGAGGGGGGGCCAAATATTCTCCATGGAAATGAGATGTGCTAATGCTCATACAACTTAACACCAATTAACATTGGCTACCACTAATGGTTCCCATTGAACTGACCTAATCACAAACTAATACATGTTAACTTAGCAAAATTTTCAAAGTCTATAGACCATGACTAAGGCGGAGCCAAATAATCTCCATGGAAATGAGATATGCCAATGCTTATACAACTGCATACCAAATATGATTGACCTATCACTAGTGGTTCCCCATAAATTGACCTAATCACAAACTAATACATGTAAACTATGGAAAGTTTCAAAGTCAATAGACCTTGACTGAGGGGGGGCCAAATAATCTCCATGGTAATGAGATGTGCCAATGCTAGTACCACTGCATACCAAATATCATTGACCTACCACTAGTGGTTCACCATGAACTAGACCTAATCACAAACTAATACATTGTTGACGCCGCCGCCGTCGACGCCGGAAACAGCATACCTAAGTCTCGCTTTTGACTTCGTCAAGGCGAGACAAAAATCACAGCGCTTAAAAAGTATGAAGAGAAAGATGCTGTAATGCAGAATTACTATTCTATATTTACTTGATGACATACACAATTGACTAAATCTATGCTAAATCTGTAACTATGGTGACCAGAGGAGAAGATGATATTTTGAGGCATGGTCACTTATACCTACTTTTATAAGAATTCCAACATAGTACATAGAACGGAACAACGGTAAAGCTGATGCTGTGATGACCAAAGGTAATACTGAGTAACCAATCACACCAAGGCACTGGGAATATGATACCTGAAATAAAGAACAAAGGTAATACTGAGTAACCAATCACATCAAGGCACTGGGAATATGATACCTGAAATAAAGAACAAAGGTAATACTGAGTAACCAATCACACCAAGGCACTGGGAATATGATACCTGAAATAAAGAACAAAGGTAATACTGAGTAACCAATCACACCAAGGCACTGGGAATATGATACCTGAAATAAAGAACAAAGTTAATACTGAGTAACCAATCACACCAAGGCACTGGGAATATGATACCTGAAATACAGAACAAAGTTAATACTGAGTAACCAATCACACCAAGGCACTGGGAATATGATACCTGAAATAAAGAACAAAGATAATACTGAGTAACCAATCACATCAAGGCACTGGGAATATGATACCTGAAATAAAGAACAAAGGTAATACTGAGTAACCAATCACACCGAGGCACTGGGAATATGATACCTGAAATAAAGAACAAAGTTAATACTGAGTAACCAATCACACCAAGGCACTGGGAATATGATACCTGAAATAAAGAACAAAGGTAATACTGAGTAACCAATCACATCAAGGCACTGGGAATATGATACCTGAAATAAAGAACAAAGGTAATACTGAGTAACCAATCACATCAAGGCACTGGGAATATGATACCTGAAATAAAGAACAAAGGTAATACTGAGTAACCAATCACACCAAGGCACTGGGAATATGATACCTGAAATAAAGAACAAAGGTAATACTGAGTAACCAATCACATCAAGGCACTGGGAATATGATACCTGAAATAAAGAACAAAGATAATACTGAGTAACCAATCACATCAAGGCACTGGGAATATGATACCTGAAATAAAGAACAAAGTTAATACTGAGTAACCAATCACACCAAGGCACTGGGAATAGGATACCTGAAATACAGAACAAAGTTAATACTGAGTAGCCAATCACATCAAGGCACTGGGAATATGATACCTGAAATAAAGAACAAAGGTAATACTGAGTAACCAATCACATCAAGGCACTGGGCATATGATACCTGAAATAAACCATCATCTGCTACAATTGAGTGTGAATACACAAAAATATCTTGCCTGTATATTAGATATAATACTACTGACAATGATGAAAAGGTTAAGAAGTGTACATCTTATAACCTACACTAGTTACATGCACTGTGGATTTTTCTTTTCACTTGTAGGTGTGAACTATGTAGTGAACTTGTCATTTCATTTTAAGACTGGCACATACAATATCTTTGAGTTAGGCTTTTATACATGTATTCAAATTTTAACAAAATCTGAAATCTAATTTGAGTGAATAGGAATGGCCATCCACATTTGAAGGTTCAAACTCTTGTTTACAAATTGCAATCTTCAGTCATAACCAACTTTGTTTATGGTTTTAACAGTGTTCCTATAGAATTTTATTTATGATCTAAGAAGAAGAGTTTGTCAACAGATATTTGACCTCTGAATAGGTTTATACAAAAAAATAAATACATTTGCACCAAAACATTTTCTTTTGGATAGAGTTAAGAATTGTAGTATAAAGAGAATTACCTTAATTTGTCTCATAATTTTGCATTTGAATATGGTATATCAGTATAAAAAATAAAATACTTTTTTTTTAAAGTCATCTGAAACGAGTTTCTTGTAATTTTAATGTTATCGAAATTATTGAACAAATGCATGCATATATATTAAACTAAGTCCTGTATGCACATTTTGTTTTATCTTTATTACGAATCTATAACTTATTAACGACATATAATATTTCATTCAGTAATTGTTGATCACAAACTAATTAACTTTCTAGCTTGTTGCTGAAGTGTACAGGATCTTGAAATTGATAAACAATCAACACAGAGCACATGGAGCACCTAACAAATAAGTAAGTTCAATTTGTTAGAGCCATGATTTTTAAAGATCAGTTATTACTATTTAACTTCCAGTGCACGTTTATTTACATTCTTTAAT
Source organism: Mytilus coruscus (assembly GCA_017311375.1). NCBI lineage: Eukaryota > Metazoa > Mollusca > Bivalvia > Mytilida > Mytilidae > Mytilus > Mytilus coruscus. The sequence continues at coordinate 4,873,386 of CM029599.1, read as the reverse complement.
CAAAGTTTTCCCTCGCACTTGGGCAGTGCGGTGGCCAAAGTTCTAACGAAAGGTCTTATAGTTTTGGTCACTGCATACGGGAAAATATCAGTGAAAAGTGTACGGGAAGACAATAATTCAATAGCAGCACATTTATGAAGATTTTGATAATATAAAGGATTTTCTTTCACAACACTTGTTTTATCGTAAAACTTAGCCATTCAAGTATGTAAAACATATTCCAACTTTTTAAAAAATTTGAAAGTTTCATATGACTTTAACATTTCTGCAAATAGATTTTTTCCGTTTTGAGTCGACGGATAGGTCATTTGTCCTTAGTAAAACCAATTAACATTTGTAAAAATATGATTTGTTTGGTATTCAGAAAACCTGAAAAAATTGTCAAAACTGTTATGTTCTTTCTATCTATTGAGGCATATCTGTCTATCCTTATTCTTACCTCTCCACCAAGAGCTCTTGCTAACAGGAAGATAATTAATGATCCAAATATCCATATAGTTATAATCCATGATATAACCTGAAAAATAAATAAACATCCTGATAGCAGATCTTTAATAGATTGTGTTTTATTCATTCACACTATTTCAAACTTTTAGATTTAGAGCTTGACATATTGAATAAATAAATGGGGAATGTGTCCATGGGACACAGATGATGCCCCCGCCTGCATATCATATAAAGTTATAAAGAGACATAACTGAAGAACAGTAAAGGATGCTACCCAAATTTGTACTTGATCTGAATTTGTGGTAATAAGTATTGTGTATAAGTTTCATAACATTTGGTTGAGGCAAACTTAAGTTAGAGAAAGGAAACGCTGAATTTTTCCATTTGTAAAGGGCATAACTCTAAAACTGTTAAAGTGACACCACCAAAATTCAAACTTGATCTGTGTTTTGTGGTAATAAGCATTATGTATAAGTTTGATAACATTTAGTTGTGGCAAACTAAAGTTAGAGAACGGAAACCAACTTTGGGACGACGGACGTACATATGTACAGACGGACAGACAGATAAGGTAAACTTAATGCCCCTCTGCTACGGTGGGGACATAAAAAACACCAGTTTTCCTTGTCATGTGACATATGACAGGTGCCATTTGTGGAGCAGGAACTGCCTACTCTTCTAGGGCAAATTAGTTCACTTACCAGTTTTTTTCTATTTCATCATTAAATTGTTTGTGTGTAGGATTTTGTGGATTGTTGTTTGTTTTCCTTTGGGTATTTTTGGCCATTATGTTGTTTGTAACAGTTTGTCCTACTTTGCCTTATGACTGTTCCCTAGCTTTGCATCTGTTTTTTTTCACTAAAGTTATCTAATTTTGATTATCTAATTTTAAGTTTCATCATGGTCATGCAGTGTAAAGAATTACAGCATTTGTTGAAAGGCCTCAACAGTTTAAAAAAAATAAAATTCATTGATGATTCCATGTTCCTTGAAGATTTGTGGTGGTATTTGAGCATAGTCATTGAAGAATATCCAGTAACTCTCAAGATGATGAACCACAATAAAGAAAACTGTTTACTTAATGTATTAATATTTTCCAGAATTTTTAACAAATCTGGAAAAAGTATTTGTTGAGTTAAAACAGACAAATTTGCTTTAATCTTTCAATACTCAATGTTGTATATAAAAATTATCCTAAAACAGTTTATAACATGTACACATGTTAGTGATGATATAAAGCAACAATGAAGTACCAGTAGTCGAAGTCAAACCATGTTTTCATTATCATTGTAGAAGTGAACCCTATAATAAAATTACTTTGGATTATTTTATAATTTAATACCTGATAAGCTTTTTAAAGAACCTCTTCAGTGTTCATTATTGTTTATGGTATAGAACCACTAATTCGGGCCTGGTCAGAAAGAACATACAAGAAAGTAGTACATATTTTAAACAAAATAGTTCCTACGCATAGCTGTAACTTTGTCAATAAGTAAAATATTTGGGTAAATTTGGTATGAAATGAAAGCTTAAGAACTTGGGATCACTGTAGGATCCTTGTTGAAAGTTTATTTGGAATATACAAAAAATATATGAAACTATAATAGGAGGGCACATTTGCTCTTGTTCAGATCGGAAGTACCTGTTTTTGTACTACCAAACTTCCGGGAACCAGTGGGCTCTAATATGCAATTAAAGGTATTTTGATTTTTTCAGAACAAGTCAGGATAAGGTATAGTTTTGACATGAAATGACTGCCACTTTATTTGAACTTAAGACAAAGTAGCCATTAATGATCGAAATTGCAGAATTTAACATAGAAAGCAATGGGGCTATGAATTAATGGTTTTATTCCTTATAGGATGCACTTTATGAGACTTTTGGTTCTTTTTTCCAATTTATATACTTACTCTGAACTGTCCATATAATGATACAAGAGAATATAACAATATAACCACAAGAGGTCCCCAGAAATCTGGACTCTCTCTGACCACATGTCTGTTGAATCCTAATTGTGGTAATGGAAACAAAACACACCTCAGTTTGTAATAAATGTCCTTCAAGTCAATGTCAAGTTCTTCTCTGTAAAAAAATCAAACAGTTAATGACTCCCTAAAGCTTGGAAGCTATGTGTTTTTGTGTGTCTGTCCTTAAAATTGAGAATGGAAATGGGGAATGTGTCAAAGAGACAACAATCCGACCAAACAGCAGAAAACAGCCGAAGGCCAACAATGGGTCTTCAACACAGCAAGAAAATCACGCACCAGGAGGACGGCTTCAGCTGGCCCCTAAACAAAAATGTGTACTAGTTTAGTGAAAATGGACGTCACACTAAACTCCAAAACATATAAATGAACTAAAATTAAAAAACATACAAGACTAACTATAGTTGTTAATTTCTGTGTCATTTGGTCTCTTGCGAAGAGTTGTCTCATTGGCAATCATACCACATCTTCTTTTTTATAACAAAGGCCAGAGGCTCCTGACTTGGGACAGGCGCAAAAATGCTGTGGGGTTAAACATGTTTTGTGAGATCTAAACCCTCCCCCTATACCTGTAGCCAATGTAGAATAAACAAACACACAGCAATACGCACAGTAAAACTCAGTTTAAAAGAAGTCCCAGTCCGATATCAGAATAGGTAATCTGCTTATATGTCGGGTCATAATGATCCTTAAAATTAATTAATTTGTAGAATCTGTCTGTTGGCATTTTGATTTTAATAAATTTATCATACTGTCACAATTTCCAAAGTTTACCATACTTTCACTGAAAGACAAATTGTAATGAAGTTATTATGAAACATTGCTTATCTCGAAATCCGTTAAAACAATGGCCTTTTAACACAATCCTTCCAAAAAATCGTAATTTTTTGCAACCTGTAACTTGAAAACAAAGATAGGGTGTCCTAGAATGATTATTGTATTGTTAACAAGAGTGCACACGCTGAAATGTCTCGCCTTCTTTACTAACCACTGATATTATGTTGATAGTCCTAAATGAAAGCTGTACTATAACTATTACATAAACTTAACATGATCCAAGAAAATGAAGTCAAGGTCATATAAACCAAACAAGAAATACATGTACACCTTACAATCATTCAATACACTAAATATAGTTGACCTATTGTTTATAGTTTCTAAGAAACAGACTTAACCTAGAAAACTAAACATTGACCAATGAATCGTGAAAATAAGGTCAAGGTCAGATGAACCATGCCAGGCAGACATGAACAGCTTACAATCCTTCCATACAACAAATATAGATGACCTATTGCTTATAGTTTAAGAAAAACAGACCGAAACACATAAACTTAACACTGAGCAATGAACCGTGAAAATGAGGTCAAGGTCAAATAAAACCTGCCAGACTGACATGTACATCATAAAATATTTCCATACACCAAATATAGTTGACTTATTGCATATAGTATTAGACATGTACACCTTACAATCATTCCATACACCAAATATAGTAGACCTATTGCATAAAGTATAAGAAAAACAGACCAAAACACAAAACTGAACTATAACCACTGAACCATGAAAATGAGGTCAAGGTCAGATGACATCTGCCAGTTGGACATGTACACCTTACAATCCTTCTATACACCAAATATACTAGACCTATTGCTTACAGTATCTGAGATATGGACTTGACCACCAAAACTTAACCTTGTTCACTGATGTCATGAAATGAGGTCGAGGTCAAGTGAAAACTGTCTGACGGGCATGAGGACCTTGCAAGGTACGCACATACCAAATATAGTTATCCTTTTACTCATAATAAGAGAGAAATTAACATTACAAAAATCTCAACTTTTTTTCAAATAGTCACTGAACCATGAAAATAAGGTCAAGGACAATGGACATGTGACAGACGGAAACTTTGTAATATAAGGCATCTATAAACAAAGTATGAAGCATCCAGGTCTTCCACCTTTTAAAATATAAAGCTTTTAAGAAGTTAGCTAACGCCGCCGCCTGATCACTATCCCTATGTCGAGCTTTCTGCGACAAAAGTTGCAGGCTCGACAAAATTGCATGATGCAAAAATAAATTTTGGCAAACTATGACTTATTGCTGTCTTTTTGGTTAATTACTCAAATACTACCTTATAGAATCACAACTCTGGAATGACTATTTTGGAAATACTCAAAAATACAGGTAATGGTAAAAAATTTATGGGAATTTGTGACAGCATACTTTGTATGGGAATTAGTGACAGCATACTTGGTACTTTGAGTTTATATTGATAAGGATTATGAAACATTGATAAATAGCCAGACATGAATTGCCTAGATTTTTATGATAAAAGTCACAAGAATCTTCTAAGATAACTTATCTAAAATCATCAAAATATATTTGATAAATTAATTTTTATAGAACTAATTTTTTAGAAGAGCTTATTTTATGAACATGTCTAGGTAGGACAATGTAGGAGTAGGTATGTACAAGTTTTTATTTATTTAGAACATACAAAAGTGGTTTCAGATCATCTTCATCCACATCATCATCTTCTTCTAAAAGCCAACCAAATCCTCTGTTTTCTAGAAATGCTGAAGCTGGGCCTCTTTTTCTGACACCATAAATATCTTGTGATGGAGTAGTTTCTGTAGGTTCTATAGAACCCTCTATTTCTGCTGTGCCTGCAATAGCAAACATGTAAAATAAGCTATACTTTATGAATACATGAATTAACATCAATATTCTGTCATGTTCATACATATATAGGATACAGGTCTGGTGTACATGTATTAAAGAAAAGTAAAGCTCTCTTATCAGATTAGTTTATACTCACAAAAAATTAACAATTTACATCTCTAACATGGTCATGGTGGCCAAGAGAAATAATTCATACTCAAATAACACCAAATCGAAACTTATCTATAGACTACATCTTGTTTTCAGCTGTTTTACTAAATTTTAATCATAAATACATGAAAAAACATAGTGTTTTAATATTCTAATTCTGAACATTTATCGACTAATATATATAACATGCATAAAACAACATAGATGTCAACTACATTCATGACATTTTGCACCAAAAAACATGACATATTCTTCTCTATACCATGGCCGATTAAAAGTGCTTGTATGTCATTGCTTTTATTTAAGAAAATTTTTATTTAAAACATACTTTTCTTTAAAATAAAAAAAAAAAATAAAACTTTCTTCTTATGAAAACATAAATTTAAATATGTGTCAATAAAAGCATAATACTTTGTGACATTTTTTTTTTGCCAGCTTGCACTGTGTTTTTAATACACCAGAATCCCTTAACACCACATAATAGCAATAGAGAAAACTTCATCTTGCCCCCTTTCTCGTGTTTGAGGTGTTTTTTTCGTAATTAATCCTTTTGGTCTCATTTACAGCGGTTTAGACATCTATAATTAACATATTTATCTCTGTTCCACTGCCAAAATTGTGACAAAATCATTTCGAGTGTCCTTACTTTTCAACATTTAATATTTTGTTCAGCAGATTTTGTTGTCGTCGATGAAATGCTTGACACTTTTTAAAACCAACCTATTTGCAAGCGCATTGCTGATCTGGCAGTAGAAATGTACTCTTAAATTGGCTTACGGAATCAGCCTCAAAATGTTTTCTTAAGTTGTCAGGTTCAAAAAGTTTAGTTTGCCAATTTGCCACCAACAGTGAAATTAAGGTCGCCTGTGGACTTTTTAGGACGCCCAGGTGACTCTTTTTGTAGTCTAAATTGAGGGCTGAACTATACTTAGATCACAGGGGCTTGTATCATTCATAGATGTTTTTGGGGTGGAAAAATATGCCAGTCGACTGGTATGTGTTCTACATTGTGTTTAAGTGGAATGCATACCAGTCGACTGGCATACATATATGTATATTTCCTCCCCAAAAACATCTATGATACGAGCCCCTGTGCTTAGATTGTCCAACATTTCTATGATGCATTAAATTTGTAAAACTTAAGTTCTACTGGAACAAACTACCAGATAGCATCGTAAATTGCACATCAGTAGACTCTTTCAAATCTTCAATTTCAAAACATCAATATTAAAAGTCAACTATTCACATCAACCAGAGACATACATTGTATTATATGTCTCTGCATCAACTAATCGTACATTTGTAATTTTCATTTTTTTTTTTTAAATTTTGTATAGTATTAATCTATGTCTTGTTGTAAGTTATCCTCCTGTGACATAAGCTTCAATTAGTTGAAGGCGGTCACTATATGGTAGAAGTAGAAGTATATGTAAAAAATATATTTCACTATTTATCGCTTGTGCAATTACTATTTCTGATAGTATCAAAATCTCCTGAGACAAGATCAACTGAACAAATATGTGAAAATGTATTCTTAACCACTTTTGAGTTTTCTCAATATTTGAATCATTTATAAATAGGTAAAATAGGTAAAAAAATAAAAATAAAATAAACATTTTGGTGGGGGACATTAAAAATTACCGCCAGTTTTTGATGAATGTACAAATTGAAATTCTTCAGATGAACTTTGACTCCCTTGATTTGGTGTGTAAGTGTAAGAATTTTCCATATCGACGGAATAATTTTCGGCACTCGAAAAATTTCCCCCACTGGCGGCCATTTTAGATATAAACATTCAGTTTCGTACTTGACACGTCAAAATAAAGAATTTTGTTCCAAATATTGTAAAAAGCTAGTAAATATATTAAAATAATCTTTTGATGCGATTTCTTTCGGATGAAAATAAGTTGTTCCTGACTAATTAACACCTCATTTTATTCGAAAATAAGATTATAAATACAGCGGGAATCATGAAATTGAAATGAAAATCCAAATAAGATTTTTCTGAAAATAGCTCACTTGTAAACAGTTATTCTACTCTAATTCAAAGCAGACCAATCAGGGTATTATATTCTAATCTTTTCACTCTGTTTGTGGTATTCAAACTATCAGCTCATGCCTCTGTTTTGTACATAAAGGGGAAAGACATTGTTACCTTGTCAAAGACAGTACCCCATAGAATTTCAGGGAAATTTCAATCCCTCAGATGCCAAATCGTGCAATCAACCCCTTATTTTTAAATATTAAGACGAGAAAAGAACACACGGATATATTATGAGCCAATCGGTATCCCCAAGAAATGACTTTTGATACCCCTCAGAAAAAACCATCCACCCCTCCTTTTCAGATATTGAATCAAATGGTCCACAGGGTTCAAATTAACATTTGTACTGGAAGGTCCAGGACCTTGACACTCCAAACTGAAAGGTCCACAACCTAAATTCCAGGTCCTACTTTTACTTGAAATATTTCATAACTCAGTAAGATATAAAATTAATGTGTTTTTGGTGTTAGGTGCGCTTGTTTCATTGTCAATGCCACTGTTGTATAATATGTTTAATAATAAATGTAATTGTCTTGTATATTATGAATTCAAATAACCTTTGTTTTTTGTATTGGGGAGGGTGTCACTGTGGGTGGGTGTGTTGTCTCAACGATTGATAATTAATTACTAATTATACCATTATCTCAGGGCTCACACTACTTCAGAATCATAGGGAGAAGTGACTTTTCTTTTTGAAACTGATAGGGAGAAGTGGTGAGATTTGGAAGAGAACTACTAACTCAAGGCGCTACAATGTTTGGTTTTTACTATAATATAAAGGGCTATATGTATCTCTTTTTTTATATTGTTCAATTCATACCCGAGTATACAATTAAAGTAACAGTTCAAATTCAAAGCTGTTTAAGTGTATCATGTCTAGCTGCACTATTATATTAGTTCCTTTGTGAAAATAAAGTAAGAAACTTCCAGATTTTTACTAGACCTTCAAAATTGAGAAGAAATTACCTCTTGGAATTGTAGTAATACGTTTACACTATGAAAACACATTTAATATCAACAGTTATTGATGATAAAGAAAATTACTGTCACATTTTATTGGATTTTGACATGAAAATTTGTGAACTAAAAATAAGTTTGAGTCTCTGTATAAAATATTTCCTGCTTTTTCTTTCTTTTCCATACTTCTTTTGGTTTTCAACTCTAGTGTTTATATTACATCATCATAGATGTATTTTGTCACCTGCCTGGAATTATTATTTATTTTTTATTGTATTTGATCGGCAAACCCGAATTACCTAATCCGCTCCCGGAATCTGAGCCGGTATTGTAATTGACCTCATTTCCGGTTTATGGCATCCATTGTTTTTCAACGTTGTATTTGTCAGTCAGATACGATTTAACTCGGATTTACACATTACTTGTTGGCGATTTTCCGTATAAAGCTAGCGGTTGAACAAAATGAACATCGCTGTCATGAATAATAAAGATGAAACAAAATTTTGAGATCGCTTTGAAATTTTGGTCCCAAAATTGGGAAAAATGTAGGGTATAATTAGTCCGAGATTACTCTGACGTCCAACGGCTGTTTTGCCAGACAAGCTGGGGCCGTGGGACGTCAGAGCTAAATCCCATATCAAAAAGTGGATATTTGCCCGTCCAAAATAGATGCGCTGCTTGCCGCTTCTGGTGCCAAAGGACGGCCTTGGAATTATATAAATCGGGTATCAATTTGTTTATTTTTCATTTATCTCTTCATTTATGTAAGTTTCACCTACCTGCCACCCTTTATTTTCTCATATTTAGACAGTTTTCACAGTGACCCACCGATTCTGGCATTTTAACTGTCATTTTGAAAGATTGTCATGTGATCACGAGAAAAAGTAAGGCACAATGGACTATGGAAATGATGTTTGCATATGACCCTAGGTCAATATGAATATATAATCTAACACCTCGCTCATTTACCATGCAAGCAATGTAAATATCCGAGAGCTTCGAACGTTATCGTGGTTAGCACTAAATGCTTAATATCGATCTTCTGTAAAGGAGGTTAAAAATCGTGGTTGGCTACTAAAAGTTAAATATCGATCTCCTATAAAGGAGGTGTAAAAGTATAAATATTTGCATATTTGAGTCTCGAGGTCGCGAAATCTCTCGTAACTTGACGTCTATTTGAAAACAAAAGTAAAAATGTCTGAATCGATGGGTCACTGTGAAAACTGTCTAAATATGAGAAAATAAAGGGTGGCAGGTAGGTGAAACTTACATAAATGAAGAGATAAATGAAAAATGAACAAATTGATACCCGATTTATATAATTCCAAGGCGTCCGTTGGCACCAGAAGCGACAAGCAGCGCATCTATTTTGGACGGGCAAATATCCACTTTTGATATGGGACGAGCTCTGACGCCCCACGGCCCCAGCTTGTCTGGCAAAACAGCCGTTGGACGTCAGAGTAATCTCGGACTAGGTATAATTTGCCATTGGGAATGGGTCCGAATCGAATACCGGACCCTGTGGAATGCTAGAAAAATCCGTGGAGGGGTATACGATGTCAATAGTAATATGGCTTTGAATGACCATACTGATGGTTAAAAGGTCGACAAAGTTTTTTTTCTTTCAAATCAAGGTCCGTCAGGCGTAGCTAGTAACCAAAACGAAAGTCCGATTGCAAAAGTGGAAGGTCGCGGACCTCGGACCACCGCTAATTTGAACCCTGGTCCATTGCTATATATTAAGTTTCCATACCTGCCAACCTCTGAAACCTTCAAAGAGGGAGATCTCCCCCTCAGCTATGACAGCTGAGGGGGAGATTTTGCGCGAACGACATTTTCAAGTGAGATATATGACCTGTTTATTTATTCATCTACTAAACACTAAATATACTTTATTTCTTCAATCATGGTTATATCCTATAGAGTGTGTTCTTGTTGTGTATTTGCCTTTTTCAGCATATTTGTGACAGAGTTGTCCAGCCACAACTGGAAATTTGAAATTTTCAGCTGAAGCATCTTTCATCATCTACAGTTGTGTCCCTTCAGACCAGAATACAAATTTCATTTAATACATTTCTTATAAATTTCAATTTAAACATTGAATAGAAGTATAGATCTCTTAAATGATTTTCAAAATGTATTTTTTCATTTGTCCTAAGACATTCAAAATCATTAAATTACAATCCTTTTATGATTCTTTGTTCAATTTGTATTTAATTTATATTCTTTTATCAATTCACATTATTTAAAGGAGGGTAACTTAAAACATGATTAAACAGGGAAGTAACCCGAAATTTCTTTGAAGTGTTTTCAAAATACACAAAGCTTGAGATAAAAGTCGTAAATAATCGTTAATTAGTATTATGTTTGACACCCAAGCTGTCAAGTGAAGCCATTTAATTTCACAAGGTCTGTGATTTACAGGTAACAACTACCCTCATCAGTGACACAAAAACGTAATTAATGTTGTCAGACTGGTCAATTGGGGTTAAAATATCCGAAAGTGGGAGATTTTATACTCCTGCGCGGGAGCTGACCAGCAAGCGGAGATTTCCGGAATTTCGCCATTTGAGCGGGAGCCTCTGTCTGATCCAACAAATTTCAATGTTGAAACAACCTGACATGCAAAACCTAAGGACTTGACAGATCAGCATTTATTTTGAAAAAGTCAATAAAACTGACATGAATAATAGCATCACATTTTATCTTTATTTTTAGGAAGTATTTGGATTTGTTGTGATGGGAATCCAAGGACTTTTACCTTTTCTAAAGAAGATACATGACCATGTGAACATTGCCAGGTTTTCTGGTTGTACAGTGGCTATAGATGCTTATTGTTGGCTGCACAAGGGAGCTTTTTCGTGTGCTGAGAAATTGGCCCTAGGAGAAAAAACAGACCAGTATGTACATGATTCAATTACCATAGTTTTTTTTATAAATTTTATATGATTTATCAGTCATATACGTTTTTCTCAATCATTAACATGATTAACACGATTAAGCACATTTGGGTTTTTTCCATGGCTTGAATTGCAAAAGTATTTCTATCAAAGTAATGCTGCTGATTTTGCATTGACTATAATGTCAGTGTTTTAAAGTTTCTGAAAATAAGCTGTCAAAATGATTAATAGATATAAGAAGATGTGGTATGAGTGCCAATGAGACAACTCTCCATCCAAGTCAAAATTTATAAATGTAAACCATTATAGGTCAAAGCACGGTCTTCAACACGGAGCCTAGGCTCACACCGAACAGTAAGCTATAAGCATATTTAAGAAATTATTCTTTCAGGCATTTTTCTACGCTCATTTTGACATGGGTAGGCATTATATTTGTCAATATCTTAATGCCAATATCTTGTCAATACCTAGTGCAAGGGAGATGTAAAATGTTGACATGTTAAAATGAGCACAGAGCTTGGTATGATAGAATTATTTCAATTCTAATATGAAAAATAAGAACTTTTTGGACATTGAAGTAGACCTATAAGGCAGCCAATTTGATTTGGTTAGGCAAATCATTCTAGTAGAAAAACAATCATTTCATTAATTGCATGTGGAAGTTTTACTATGAGTTTGAATACAATAATTGTAACCATAACCATGATTACCATGCTTTGTTATTACAATGTTTATCCCGAATATAATGTTACATAGTTCAAAATTTAATTACAGATATGTATACTATTGTATGAAATACTTGGAGTATATGTTGAAGAACAATCTGAAGCCTATCATGGTGTTTGATGGATGTCATTTGCCCTCAAAGAAAGACGTAGAAAAGACAAGAAGAGAGTAAGTCAAATATTATATAGCATCCTGGTAGACAGGGAATTTTGAAATACCATCTTGTTTTTAGAAATTATTGCATCATATCCATAACACAATCTTCAAGCAATATTGCATCACATTATCATGATGATAAAAGGCCTTGAAGATACCACTATTGAAAGTAGATATGAATAAAATAAGATATTAGGGTTTGGTGTGGAAATATTAAAATTCTTCACTTTTCCAATGACAAATACTTAACAAAAATCTAAGTACTTACCGGGAAATTTTTGTACTTGTCCCTACTGGTGGTGCTATTAATGTAATAACTTGTCCCGGACAAGTGGTTGGAACATATTTGCTTGTCCAGGAGATTTTGGGACAAGTCAGGCAAGGTGCTTCCATAACCCTCCCAGGTATATATGTTAATGATTCAGCAACCCAACACACAAAAAAACAGACATCTGATGATCTGCAGTATGGAAAACAGTTTACTCATAAAAGACGAAGATAATGATTTTCTGAAAAGGACAAGTACAAAATAGTATTTGAAATAAGATAAGAAATTATTGCTTGCTATGAAACTTGTGTATTTCAGAAAGAGAAATATGTATAAGAAAAAAGCAGCTCAGTTGTTAAGAGAAGGAAATCGAGCGGAAGCTAGAGAATGTTTACAGAGATGTATAGATATAAGTCCAGAAATGGCTCTCAGACTAATGGAGGTATACATATTGCCATTAAACCAGACTAGATTTTCTCCTTTTGTTACTACAAACCATCTTTCTCGAAATCATTTTTGCCCTGGTGGTCCTTGAAGGAAATCTGCTGGTCCTCACTATTATTTCTAATGCAAAATACCAAAATTGTGTTGGTCCTTTGGAAAATTTGGATGTCAAAACCTTGGGACCACCACTTTTCGAGAACTCTGTCTTAACTGCTGGTATCAGTTTGGAATTCTCATATTGTTTTATTTTTAAGGAAATGGCAGAAGAAATAAATGCTGATTCTACATGTATTTATTTTCATTGAATGAGCAATGTTAGCTTTGAACAATATTTGGGGAATCAGTTTTACAAAAAAGCAGAACATTCAATGAGAATCAAAACTAAAAGAGACCAGGATATTCTTTGTGGAACATCTCAATTATCTGGGTCTAGGAATGGGGCTCCAAAAAAGTATAAAAGAACATGTCTTTTCATTGTAAGCAAACTCAAAAATGCACCAAAAGTTAGAGTAGACAAGACCTTGCCTTACACTTTGTAAGCAAACCTGATGTGTGCAAAATGTATTTCAGAGTCTTTAAGTTTGATTGGTAGAAAACTTTATATTGTAAAATCTTGCTTATTGAAATTTAATTGTATTATAGGTCTGCAGAGAAAGGGGGATAGATTGTATAGTGGCACCCTATGAGGCTGATGCTCAATTGGCATTCTTGAGTAAATCTGGCATTGCTCAAATTATTGTAACAGAGGACTCAGATTTATTACTGTTTGGTTGTGAAAGAGTAAGTATATGTAAAGTTCTTTATTATCAGACATTTGACAGTCGGTTCAGGGTTTGCCTAAGCTATTTTTTGGGAAGTACATTTCTGATTTATAATTGTTATCATTTCATATGCAAGAATAAACCATATATCATTTGCCTGTTGACCAATTTTTTCAATGACCACAAAGATTGAATTTGATATAAAATTATAGTCGCATAAGGGCATCTGTTTCTTCAGCAGGATTTATAAATACACAACCACTTCCAGTCAGAATTGAGACATTTAATCCCATGCCAAGTTAAGAGAGAGAGAGAGAGAGAGCTCCGGGCCCTCTGCATGTTTAAGAACCCTTTAATATGCATGTAATACATACCACAGGATGTTAATTAAACAACACTGCTAATCAATATTCATATTTGAAGTTTTTTGTATTCTCAGTATTCGTAGTAACTGAGAAACTGAAGGAAGTCTAGCTGTTCTGTGTTTTAAAATTCTTTACTTGGTAAAAAAATAAGTTTTGCTGTTGCCACTGTTATTTTTGTTGTAGGCAAAACAGTTATCAATGTTTTGTCCTTGGGAAAATAATTTATCAGATTTTTATATTTTTTTTCAATATGAACAGGGTTAATACATTTAAATGGAGATATTTTAATAATTACTATTAGAAGGGTAACACTTTTATTTATCCTGTGCCTTAATTAAACCACTATTTAATAAGAGACTGATAAATCACTATATATCTTTTGTTTTAGGTAATATTTAAAATGGACCATTTTGGTAATGGAGTAATGATAGAAAAAAGTAGACTGAACGAAGTGATGGAAATACAGAATGGTTTCTACACATTTGATAAGTTCCGGTACATGTGTATTTTATCTGGATGTGATTATCTCCCATCTTTGTCGGGCATTGGATTAGCTAAAGCTTGTAAAGTGTTCAAATTAGCCAGACAATCAGACCTAAAAACGGTAAGTAAAGAATTACCTCCCTTGTCACAATCACTTTTAAATCCTTAGAATGATTAGTGGAGAATTATCTCCCATTTCTCAATTAGATAAATGCTTGGAATGGTAAGTGGAGAATTATCTCCCTTGTCTCAATCAATTATCCCTGTCGTCCTAATAAATTAAATTGCCATGAATGGTAAGTGTAGAATTATTTCACATGTCTCAATCAATCAATATGCCATGAATGGTAAGTGTAGAATTATTTCCTGTGTCTCAATCAATTAATATGCCATGAATGGTAAGTGGAGAATTATCTCCCTTGTCACAATTAAAATGATTGGAATTGTGAGTGGTGAAGTATCTCCCATGTCTCAATCCAAGAAAGTGCTTAGAATGGTAAGTGGAGAATTACCTCCCATGTCCCAATCAATTTAAATGATTAGAGTGGTAAGTGGAGAATTATCTTCCTTGTCACAATCACTTTAAAGTGCTTAGAATGTTAAGTGGAGAATTATCTCCTTGTCTCAATCAGATAACATGCTTGGAATGATAAGTTGAGAAGTATCCCCCTTGTCATAATCACTTTAAAATGCTTAGAATGGTAAGTGGAGAATTATCTCCCTTGTCTCAATCAGATAACATGCTTGGAATGATAAGTAGAGAAGTATCTCCCTTGTCATAATCACTTAAAATGATTAGAATGGTAAGTGGAGAATTATCTCCCTTGTCTCAATTAAATAACATGCTTGGAATAGTAAGTGGAGAATTATCTCCCTTGTCTCAATCAGATAAAATGCTTGGAGTGGTAAGTGGAGAATTATCTCCTTGTCTCAATCAGATAAAATGATTGGAATGGTAAGTAGAGAATTATCTCCCTTGTCTCAATCAGATAACATGCTTAGAATGGTAAGTGGAGAATTCCTTTGTCTCAATTAAAATATTTAGAATGGTAAGTGGAGAAATATCTCCCTTGTCTCGATCACTTTAAAATGCTTAGAAAAGTAAGTGGAGAAGTATCTCTCTTGTCTCAATCACTTTAGAATGCTTGGAATGGTAAGTGGAGAAGTATCTCCTTTGTCTCAATCAGATAACATGCTTAGAATGGTGAGTGGAGAATTATCTCCCTTGTCTCAATCAGATAAAATGCTTGGAATGGTAAGTGGAGAATTATCTCCTTTGTCTCAATCCCTTTAAAATGCTTAGAAAGGTAAGTGTAGTAGTATCTCCCTTGTCTCAATCCCTTTAAAATGCTTAGAGTGGTAAGTGGAGAAGTGTCACTATTGTCTCAATCACTTCAAAATGCTTAGAACAGTAAGTGGAGAAGAATCTCCCAGAGCTCCAGATAAGAATTCACAAATTGGGGTTTTACCCACCATTTTTATGTAATTGGGTGATAAAGTTTTTAATTGCATTATCAATTCCAATTCACCCTCAAGCAAATATCAAATTGGGTTTTCACCACCAAGCTCCTTAATGTATTGGGTTTTTCATCAACACAATATTAAATATTTAGGCATGTTATAATCACATTATATCAACCCCAGATGTGTTTCCATCTTAAATGTGTTTCTTTCTTTGTATATGTGCTTACTCACTATATTATAGCTCCTCACTGTCCTACTACCTGTCGATACATTTATTTTGGCATTGCACAAGTCATGTCTTCTCTGACTGTTCATGACGTTAAAATACTAAATCCTGGGATGTGTTTTAGTTGATTTTAGTCTCTGATGCATGATTTTTATCATTAATTGTTTTTGGCTTTTAACTAGCTGTCAGTAACTGCAGTACTCTCAAATCGTACTTTCTTTTAATTCGACCTGTTGATACTATTTTTAATACTTTTTGTTATTTTATATTAATATGGATCTTGTCTGTATACCAGCTTTGATTATTTGGAATATCTACTATTTTCACTTCTTCATACTACATTTGTATGAACATCAAGATTATTCTCCTTTAATCTGTACAGGAAGTTTTATTGTTGATATTTACCCTTATGTATCTAGTGTTAAATTAGGTATTTATATGACAGACCTTTCTTGGTATTCCTAATTATTGGAAGATTTTATATAGATAGAAAAGTATACCTAAAACGACAAAGTTATTTTTCATTTACCTGTATATATTATGAAAACCGGTTTTTCAAAAGTGATTATTTTCTAAGGGTTAAATATTTCGTGGTGGTGTATTGCCATGGCTTCATTTGGACTTGTTTGTTTGCTTTTGGCCTTGAATGTTTGTCCCTAATATTTTATTAACTTGTATTTACTTTCAGGTATCACAGATCGAATTTATTCGTTCATAGTGTGTTAATTTACGTTTTGATTGAGTTAAGCCTTCCAATTGATGTTTTATCGTGTGTTTTTCTATGTTGTGATGTTATACTATTGTTTCAGAAAAAGGAGAAGGTTTGGTACCATTAAAACGTTTAATCCCGCTGCAAATGTTTGCACCTGTCCTAAGTCAGGAATCTGATGTACAGTAGTTGTCGTTTGTTTATGTGATTTATACGTGTTTCTCGTTTCGCTTTTTATATAGACTAGACCGTTGGTTTTACCGTTTGAATGGTTTTACACTAGTACTTTTGGGGCCCTTTATAGCTTGTTGTTCGTGTGAGCCAAGGCTCCGTGTTGAAGGCCGTACATTGACCTATAATGGTTTACTTTTATAAATTGTTATTTGGATGGAGAGTTGTCTCATTGGCACTCACACCACATCTTCCTATATCTATTAGCTGTTTTATTTGGTTTATTCACTGACGAGCAATTGTACGCTTAGTTTGTGTCCCGTTTAAACGTTCTGTCAGTTTTGTATTTTCTCAAAACTTATGTAAACTGCAGCTGGTGTCACTAGTTGGACAGTAACTAATTGCCTTTCTAGATCCCATATGATCACCCCACAGTTTATAGTTAGGGTAGGTGTGGCTAAGTGTTTAGATTTTATGTAATATATGTGAAATTTAGGTGCTGTAAGAAAGTTTTGCCAGTCCTTTCACCTATTTGCCAGATCTACTTTTAATAAAATAAAAAGTAGTTCCCAGATTTAAGATATACCCCAAAACCTTCAGATTTATAGGGTGGTTTAATGATGGAGACCACATCAGGGCGGATCCAGCCATTTTAAAAGGGGTTCCCAACCCAGGATAAAGGGGTTCCAACTATATGTCCCCATTCAAATGCATTGATCGTCCAAAAAGGGGTTCCAACCCTGAGCCCCCTCTGGATCCGCCACTGCACATTCAACTTAAATTTACAAATAATTCTGCAACATCAAGTAAATAAATGACAATGTTATACTGCACTTGCCAATAAGACAACTTCTTAAGCATCCAGAACAATTAGACCAAAACAAAGAAAGTGTCAAGCTGCATAATTTGACATAGAAAACGGATATGTGTATTCATTCATCAACTAAAATGAAAAAATAATATATAAACTGTTTTTGTTTAATTCAATTTACATAAATCTGGGTTAATTTTTCCTTATCAGAACTTTTGGTTTCCAATGCTTTCCAACTACATATGTCATAATTGATTTGGCCTTTCACTTTTCCAACTGATTTCGTTTTGAAGAAACCCGTGTTTATAGTTCTATAGCAATGTTCTCGTTAATGCACGCAATACGCCCGTGCGCTCAATGGACGCTTCCTAAAATCACTAGCTGAGTCTTGTTATCATCATAACTTTCCTCAGCTATCAAAAGAGGCAGAAAACATGCTTCTATTCAATATTTTTATCGGACATTTACTTTCGCTTAAATTCATTGTATGTTATGATAAATCCAGAGCAATTAAAACAAATATGACTGTCACACGCTAATTGGATAAACGCCGAGAAGATCGAAATGTTTTCATAAACACGCGGAAAATTCCAACAGGGACCCATTACAGCTACTTGATGCAGGGCTCTATTTTAAGAACGAAAGGACATTTCCAATTATAAATATTATAAAAATAGATTTACGTGACGACTGTAATCAGATAAGGCTGAATAGCGCAAACGATAGCGAATAAAAGCTTTAAGAACTCATGGTTTTGGCATATAATTGGGTTTTCCTTTGAATTAATTGGGTTATTGAACCCTGCAATGGGCAATTACATTGGGTTTTAATTATTTGTATTGCGTGATCACGCAAATACGCAGCTTATCTAGTGCTCTGATCTCCCTTGTCTCAATCCCTTTAAAATGCTTAGAAAGGTAAGTGGAGAATTATCTCCCTTGTCTCAATCACTTAAAATGCCTAGAGTGGTAAGTGGAGAAGTATCTCCCTTGTCTCAAACTCTAAAATGCTTAGAAAGGTAAGTGGAGAATTATCTCCCTTGTCTCAGTCAGATAAAATGCTTGGAATGGTAAGTGGATAATGATCTCCCTTGTCTTAATCAGATAAAATGCTTGGAATGGTAAGTGGATAATGATCTCCCTTGTCTCAATCACTTTAAAATGCTTAGAAAGGTTAGCCTGGGATCCTGGCTCACTGCTCGACAGTGGAGCCAGGCGGAATACAACGACATGTTTTCGCCAATTGGATGTTAGAATGATGCATCGTGGGATAGCGTCATTTCTTGACACATGGCGGAAATATTTATATTGTCACGAATTTATTGAAAATTAAATTTTCATTTCATATGAAATGCAAATTTCGAAAAATTTAGCATATATAATTCAAACATTATTGATTTACATCGTGAATCAACTGTTAATTAACGATCCGATCGATATATTCCTCGTTTATAGAACATGCACATGCGCAGTCATTCAGTCCTGTTCAGCGCTGATAGTTGGTCACGTGGATTGTATTACGCCTGGCCCTATCGACGAAGTATTAGATTGGGTCAGGATGCCAGGCTATAGAAAGGTAAGTGGAAAATTATCTCCCTTGTCTCAATCAGATAAAATGCTTGGAATGGTAAGTGGATAATGATCTCCCTTGTCTTAATCAGATAAAATGCTTGGAATGGTAAGTGGATAATGATCTCCCTTGTCTCAATCACTTTAAAATGCTTAGAAAGGTAAGTGGAG
Organism: Mytilus coruscus; assembly: GCA_017311375.1. Lineage (NCBI taxonomy): Eukaryota > Metazoa > Mollusca > Bivalvia > Mytilida > Mytilidae > Mytilus > Mytilus coruscus. Next base: position 4,853,898 of record CM029599.1, on the reverse strand, counting down.
AATTATCTCCCTTGTCTCAATCAGATTAAATGCTTAGAACGGTAAGTGGAGAAGTACCTCCCTTGCCTCAATCACTTTAAAATGCTTAGAAAGGTAAGTGGAGAAGTATTTCCCTTGTCTCAATCACTTTAAAATGCTTAGAATGGTAAGTGGAGAATTATTTCCCTTGTCTCAATTAAAATATTTAGAATGGTAAGTGGAGAATTATTTCCCTTGTCTCAATTAAAATATTTAGAATGGTAAGTGGAGAATTATTCAAAGGTAAAAATATTTGTTCATGTCTTCTCACTTATATTTCTTTATATTTTTAGCTTTTGAAGAAGTTTCCCACCACTTATTTAAAGATGTCGTTGACAGTTACTGATGAATATATAGATGGTTTCATTAAGGCTTACAATACATTTCTGTACCAACTTGTTTTTGATCCTTTAAAGAAAAGACTGGTTCCCCTACATGATTATGAGGATGGTATAGAGTCCAGTGATGTCACTTATGCCGGACCGTATCCTTTATATGACAGGGGCATAAACTGCTTTTATGATAATGATATTGACATTTTTTTTTAAAAACAGCATTCATTTTCAAGCTTATCTGTAAAATCATAATCCATGCTACATACAAAATGTATTTCAATAAGTTCTTTTAGACTTACTGTGGAATCATTATTATTTGTTGGATACCAGTTTTTTGTGGATTTAGTGGGTAAAGGTGAACCTCGAGTTAAAACACAGTACAAACTTTCCATAGGCTTGTATGTAGACTTTGGCAACCAGGAAAATAAATATCTATGAAAATACATTGTTTTCATGAATCCATGAAAATTGGTACCCACAAAAATGAATGAATTCACAGTAGCTTAGACTTGAAAAAAAGGCACAAATTTACAAGGAAGATATCTTTTTTTGCCTTGTCTCAACAAAGTCACTGAAAGGAGACTTAGGAGTGCTTTTTAGCTCACCTGGGTTCAAGGGCCAAGTGAGCTTTTCTCATCACTTGGCGTCCGTCGTCGTTAACTTTACAAAATCTTCTCCTCTGAAACTACTGGGCCAAATTTAACCAAACTTGGCCACAATCATCATTAGGGTATCTAGTTTAAAAATTGTGTCCGTGACCTGCCAAACCAACCAAGATGGCTGCCATGGCTAAAAATAGAACATAGGGTAAAATGTATATTTTGGCTTATAACTCTGAAACCAAAGCATTTAGAGCAAATCTGACATGGGGTAAATTGTTGATCAAGTCAAGATCTATCTGCCCTGAAATTTTCAGATGAATCGGACAATGGGTTTTGGGTTGCTGCCCTGAATTAGTAATTTTAAGGATTTTTTCCGTTTTCAGTTATTATCTTGAAAATTATTATAGATAGAGATAAACTGTAAACAGCAATAATGTTCAGCAAAGTAAGATCTACAAATAAGTCAACATGATCAAAATGGTCAGTTGACCCCTTAAGGAGTTATTGCCCTTTAAAGTAATTTTTACCAGTTTTTGTAAATTTTGTAATCTTTACAAAATCTTCTCCTCTGAAACTACTGGACTAAATTCAACCAAACTTAGCCACAATCATTATTAGGGTACTTAGTTTAAAAATGTGTGCGGTGACCCAGCCAACCAACCAAGATGGCTGCCGTGGCTAAAAATAGAACATAGGGGTAAAATGTAGATTTTGGCTTGTAACTCTGAAACCAAAGCATTTAAAGCAAATCTTACAGGGATTAACTTGTTTATCAAGTAAATATCTATCTGCCCTCAAATTTTCAGATGAATTGGACAACTGGTTGTTGGGTTGCTGCCCTAAATTGGTAATTTTAAGGAAATTTTGCCATTTTGGTTATTATCTTGAAAATTATTACAGATAGAGATAAACTGTAAACAGCAATAATGTTCAGCAAAGTAAGATCTTCAAATAAGTCAACATGACCAAAATGGTCAGTTGACCCTTAAGGAGTTATTGCCCTTTATAGTCAATTTTAACAATTTTCATTAATTTGGTAAATTTTGGTAAGTTTTACAAAATGTTTTCCTTTGTAATCTTCTTTTCTGAAACTGCAGTAGAAAATCAATATAGAAAACAATCTACTAATGAACTGGCAATAAAAAATTGATAATTCTATAACATGAAAAAAAAAACACATTAATACCTGATGATGGTGTTTTCTTTACATTGAAAATGATGTCACAACTATAATCCCGAACAAAAGGTCGAATGTCAGATATGTTTCAGTACTTTGGCTTCATTTTCTACAGATTCAAGTGCAAATGATGCTTGAATTCCTACACTAATTTATACAGACTTCATCCCCTTTCACAGGTAATGCCTGCCTCATATTATATTTAAAACTTTAATAGAATATCAGAAATTTTGAGAGAAAATTAATCAACCATGCAAGATCTAAAACTTAATTGATATTGTTCAAATTATCAATTAACTATTAAAAAAAAATTCTCATTAAAAAATATAGTTCTTCATTTTATATTTTATCAGAAGTTTAGGAAAAAATTGAATTTAATTGTGTCCCTTGTTCTCATTTCCTGGGATAAATCCAATACAAATTAAAGTATTGGTATTGAATTAATATTTAAGAAATATTTCAAACCTTACCATTTTCTTCACAAGAATGAAGACCATATTTTCAGTGTCATGAGTATCAGTCATCATATTTGTTGTACTTTGTTGTTTAAAAGTTGAATACAAAAAGATCAACAAAGCAATTCAAAACCACTTGAATTTTGCAACAACAAATGAGAGTTTTTAACGACCTCAGCTGGCTATACAACCCTTGCACAATCAACTGAATTTTGCAGAAATCATTAATAGGAAAGATTGCCCTTAAATGATAATTTTTTATTACCTTTTTGTTTTTTTTTTGGGGGGTGTGCGAACAACAAAACTTCATAACAAACTTTCTCATCACTTGCATTTCTCGTTAGATAAATTTTACAAAAATTCTCCCCTGAAACTACTGTCAAATTAAACCAAACTTGATTTAAATCACCACTAGGATATCCAGGGACCACTGTGTATGATGACCCTGCCTGCCAACATGGCACACATGGCTGAAATAAAACGCACTTTTAGTCTTATATCTCTGAAACTAAACGACAGTACAACAGTTGCATTTATCATGCATCAATTGTAAATAAAAATATCAGGTGAGCGACACAGGGTCCTTGGAGCCTCTAGTTTCATGTCCACATGTGTTTAATTCTTGAATAGCCCTTATGAATTTCCAAGATAGAGTTCACTGATAAAGTAGTGTATATTTATAGGGCAGCAGTTTCTGTACTTTTTTAAAAGATTTGAAAACTAAGAGTCCTTAACATTCATCAGATATATACCACATGAGAAAGCTTTGCAGATTGCTTTGGGTAATATCAACATTTATACAATGGAGAAATTTGCCAATTTTAATCCTGATAACTTTGTGGTAAGGTTCATTGTCTGTTACAATTTTAGGTCTTTGTAACTTAACAGCGACACTTTTCACTAAAAAAATTACAATAAAAAATTCTGTCAAAAACATATCAGAATTTTTTGTAAAAGAATCACAGTATATCATTATAACATATACAAACATATGTACAGGTTATTCAGTAATATATGCATGAATATTACAAATAGCATCAAGAATTTAAAATATTTTACCAAGAGCATATTTGAGAAGTACCGGTATATAGAAAAGAGTATTTGTAATATCATACTGCTGGGGCATATCTTTGTAATGCATATCCATATTCTTGAGAAATACATGCAGGGATTACAAAATATGAAGCAAAAACTGAAAGCATAAGAAGCGAACAAACATAATGTTGATTTTTTGTAAGGTTTGTTGTTTATAGTAATATAAAGGTTAAAGAATAGTCTTTCTACTAGTTTCTACAGTTATAAATACATAAAATATTTAGTTAAATATCAGTGTAGATTTTTTTTCTAACCATTTTGCAGCCAAGTAAAGCAAGTAAAAAGAAATCTGAAAGTTTACACATGCTGAGTATATGGAACAAAAATTACAGGATCAGACCTAAAACTCACTTAACTGAGACACAGAATAGACCAAACCTGAAAGGAAAGGAAGTAGTCATCAAAACAAAGATACACAGACAAGAAATTGTCAAACCTGGTAAATATGAATATATATAAGAGGATGAGTTTCATTTTATTCTGCAACAAATGACTGTGACAGCAATCCAACTACACAACTAAACTATAAACATACATCTAGAGGTCAATATTTGACTTTAAATGATAAACAAGCATCTTCACCACATGACAACTCCTAATTTACTGAGACACTACCTAAAATGTTTATTAGAGCTACAAATGTATATGTGCAAACATAAATACCAGTCTAAAAACTATAAAACCATTTATTGCAAAACCTAATCAGTCGAGAGTTGTTATCATAAAAAGCAGAAATTGGTAATATAACTTTGAACTAGATATTGAACAGAATTTGGTTGCTTAGATTATTTTTCTGAGCTTGCAGAATGCCAGTGTCTTATTCAGGCAACTCATTCTTTGTGATGTCAAAAATTTCAAGTGCATTATTTATAAATGACAAAACAATAAACCAAAAAACAAATATGACAAACAGCAATCAGCAACAACTTAACACATATAGAATGTTGGGGTTAAACTTATTAGTGATTGCTCATCTCTCCTGCTAATCTGGGACAGTTTTGTAAAATCACAACATAAAAACAAATTGTAAAAATTAGTTGGAAATGCCTTGACTATTTTAAAAGAAGGGCAATAAGCACAAAATACAACATATATAAAGACAACAGACACAAAGTACCAATCTAAGAGTACTTGCTTATACGAGAAGCTAGTTCAAAGCTAATAACAACTTATACATAAATCTTGTTCTCACTGATTATGCTTATTTTGGAGACTGTGGTTATTCATTTATTCAGCTGATGATAGCTTGGAAGTTAAAACAGATGGGGAACTGACTGGTATGTACCAGAACTCACCAAAGAGGAAACTAAGGGAGATAAGTAGCAGTGATGATGAACCAAGCCCTTGTAAAAGACGACGACAAAACAGCAGTAGTGGAGAAGAACTTTCTCCTAAAAAGTACCAAAAATTTATGAAATCTCCACGGAAACCAGAATTTTTCAGTTCTCTAGTTGAAGCAGATGTTGATTCATCTATTTGTGACAATTCTATTGCTGAAGAGAAAAATGATAAAGAAAATGGTATTGTATCTCCACGAAGAAATAGATTTGCTTTAGTGAGTCCTTCAAAGAAAGCAAAATTCAACTTAAATGCACCAAAGGAAGTTGTGAAAAGCAGGTACTGTTATGATTAAAACAATTTTAAAAGATTTAACCAAATTGACACACTCTTTTTTCTCAACCAGTAAAACAAAATTGTTAAAAAAAATTATCTACTTAAATCTGGTAAGGTCTGTTCCATTAAAACATACATGGTACCCAGGGAAGGCACTTTAAAAAGGGGGTAACCACCTATAGAGGCAAATTAAAATTTAACTTACATTTCCACAATGCAAAAACGTAGATGAAATGGTATATTTTTTTGTTGGGCTTAAATTTCACTATTATTTTGGCAAAACCTATGCCCAATAGATATAAGAAGATGTGGTATGAGTGCCAATGAGACAACTCTCCATCCAAGTCAAAATTTATAAAAGTAAACCATTATAGGTCAAAGTACGGTCTTCAACACGGAGCCTTGGCTCACACCGAACAGTAAGCTATAAAGGGCCCCAAATTACTAGTGTAAAACCATTCAAACGGGAAAACCAACGGTCTAATCCATATAAAAAACGAGAAACGAGAAACACTTATGAACCACATCAACAAACGACAACTACTGAACATCAGATTCCTGACTTAGGACAGGTGCAAACAAATGCAGCGGGTTTAAACGTTTTAATGGTACCAAACCTTCACGTATATTTTTGTTTTTCTTCTCCTAATTCTGATAATCTCCAAAGATTAAATTTTAGTGAGATGGTACTTTCCCAATATTATCTTAATCACAAAATTGGCCACAAAAGAAACCCCTTGTGAAATTTTTCCATTTTACAGTAAAGACAGTATTATATGTTGATAAATTTTATAGACAAATGTCATTTTCATGCATGAAAAACAAAAAAAGTATGCTCATTGAATGATAAATTCTGGAGTTGACTATGAAACTATCACTGGAAACAAAGGAATTAAATTAGATGTTGTTTCTTTACAGTTATATGTTTCTTTTTTTTTTCTTTGCATGGCGGAATTGATCTGAAGAAATAGTCTGAAGTAAATTTGTATGGTGGGTCAGGTAATGTCAAACTTACTATTTGATATTGGCCTAATTCATTTATTCAAGGATGTATATTTTTCTTACTATTTTTCAGGTTTTTTGCTTTATCTTCTTCACCATGCATCAAAACCGAACCAGTTGCTGGAGACATAAAAGTGGACCAGAACCTTGATAAATCTGCCTCTGTTCAACCTGACATTGAAACAAAACAAGAAATTAAGAACACTGTACCTCAACATACAAAAGACAATTCCAAACCTTCAAATAAATCAGCTTTTAGTTGGAATAGGTTTAAGTCATCTTCTCAAAATAGTATAGAATCTAGTCCTCATTCTAGAAATCCATTTAAACGGGTTGTATCTGAAAAACAAATAAGCTCTACACAAAAAAAGACATGTCCAATACGCAAGTCATCATCACAGCCATCAATGTCACGGTCTGATTCACAGAAAAGTTTAGATAATCTGAGTCAAGTCAGTTCCTATAGCAACTTGTACAGCATTGATTCTGACTGTTTACCAAAACCTGAGGATATGGATGACTTAAGTGATTGTGAGTCTAGCGTTCGGGATAGTGAGACAAATAACTGTAGTCAGAATATAAGTAGTCCAAATAGTATCCAGTCTTCAGGAGGACAGATAAATGAAGTAGATTCTAGTGAGAGTTTAATTAGTCAAGTCATTCCAGAATGTCCGGAGGAAGATGATGAGGATATTATTGTAGTAAAAACAGAACCAGGAACCAATTCTCAGGTAGGTTATCAGTATATTTACAGATTTTATTTACTTGAATTTTGATGCAAAAAATCATTTGTTTTCAGACATAACATCCATCTTTTCATATAAACTTATAAATTACCTGTTCAGTGCACACGACCACTTACATTAAATGTTCACACAGCTGATTTTTGTATCTTGAAGGTTATTTCTGGTCATAGTCCCATTTTCACACTTTTTAGGCCTTCAGCAGCATGAGCAGAACATTTAATAAACATTATTTTTGGTTTACTGAAGCTTTGCCTTTACTTACTTGTACAGTCGATTCCACTTACTTGCATACCGCTTAATTGCATAATTCGGTTAATTGCATAATTTTCTCCTGCACAAAACCATTTCCCATGAGAGAATGCAAAAGAAGTGCTGTTACAAATTTATAAGATTTCATTCATTCAGTGATTTATATGTTTACAGGAATCCAAAGTGAAAGTAAAGAATGTACAAAAAGGTTAGTACTTATTTTTAGGAACTGTTTCCATGGTGTTGTAGAGGAGAGTTGTTTCTCTTTGCCACCATGGTGGAGAGCAAGATGCACAGATTCCTTCATAACTTAATTATTAGACTTGCTTGTCCTTCATGATAGTTAAATAAGAAAATCAATTTGTTTTTCCTTCTTATATGGCTAAGGAAAATAACTCCAACCCAAATTGGAAACTATAAATACTTCAATGAGACAGCAACTCAACAACACAAAAAAAAACACAAACTAAAGGTCATCATAAGATAAAATTTTAACCAAAAGTAAAGAAAAGTATGGCATTCAGTTACACAGATGTTTGTGACATTTTGCCACAGGACTTATTTAAAGAAAAAACAACCATCAGTCGTTAATATATATAAGTCAGGATTATACTGTACTTGCCAAACAGTTTAGACTACAAATTTTAACGGAGCGTTTTCTGAGTCAATTCCGGTTTTTTCTGGATTTTAGGGGTATAAATTTCCTGCCCAGCTTCAGCAAGGTAAAATAAAAATTAACACATGGGAATATTTTGGAACTGCAATACATTTACATTATTTACTTACTTTTTTAAATATCTTTATGAATATAAGTTATAGTTGCATGCAGTGTAAAAATATCATTCTAATGACATAAACATAAAATTCATCTTTGAAAAATCACAACTTCACTTTGCTCTTCATTGAACCATATCATTTTAACCCCTTAAAGAAATAGTAGAAAATCCTAAATATTGTAATTGCTAGAATCAAGTTTGGTCCAGCAAACAATCTATAGAAAAAAGAAAACAACTTTTTATGTAAGAACATGAAAATCACCTGAGACGTGACATAAATTTGTTTATGATCAAACTGATTTATATTTTGAGTTATCACAAGAGAAAATAACCTGTCCTTTAATATGTATTATATAATTTCAGCTCCAACTATGTCTGGTTGTCGTGTTTCTGGCTTATCAAGGGGAAAGAAGAAGACACCAGCTGTCGATATAAAACAACAAAGTTTAAAGGATATGTTCAGTAAATTCTCAAATAGCAGAAAGTAAGTAGAGATAACAGAGGCAATAAATATATTTCATTTTGCATTGTTTTACTTTCATGTTTCTACCAACTGTTACAAAATTAAAGATTTGAAAGTGAATTACAATTGCAATTTTACATAATTTGCAAACATAGCAAAAAATATAAAACTTTTAGAGGCATTTCGCTAACAACATTGACAAACAGTAGTGATTGGATAAGTTTTAGAAATTACCAATCAGCAATAAAAAAAGTATTAGTTGTGGAAAAACTAGATAACAGTATGGCCAAATGAAAAAGAAGTCCACAAAGCAGAAAACTAAAGATTGAGCAACGTGATTCCAACGAAAAACTTGGGTTAAACTTGGGTACTCTTGGAGAGTCAGCAGTACTAGTGACACTTTTGTTAAAATACATTGAAGAGCCTGTCTTCAACATTCAACAGGTATCCAATATTAATTCAAGCTCTTAATTGCCCTGTGTATAGAAAAGTTGTAGAAATAAAACAGACTATGAAAGTTCTGCAATTAACACCTTCCCCCAAAAAAATATGAAAAAAAAACACAAGATATGCAATAACTAACCAGGTTCCTGACTTGGGACAGGCACATGAACGTAGTCTGGATTTGTCATACTCGTTTTTTGTTGCTGTTCAGCTGTTCTTTAAAATTTTTGACTCTCAAAAGTTGATCTGAAGACATCATTTGTCAAAATATGCATGTTCGCATACATTCTGGTTTCAAAATTAGAACAATTCAATATTATTATGTTACATCTGTAGGATGTCAGATAGTTTTATAAGAACAAGTTTTCATGCAGCTATTTTTTTTGTCATTTCAGTGAAAAGCCAAAGTTGAAGCATGAAAAGAGTGAAGACCTGAATGCTACTCCTACCACAGACAATAGTGTTTTATCTTTGAAAGGTGGCATACAACGTTGTTTACTGCCATGAACGGACATGGACAGTTATAAATATATCTCTTAGAGAACTTAGCTGCAATGAGTTTGATCTCTGAATAGAGCAGTACACCACCTAAGAGTACAATGCTTCAAGTTAAAAGTATAATGCTTGAGATATTAGTAATGTTTTATCATTGAAAGGTTTTCTATAGTGCTGTCGACCAATATTATACCTTATAAACAGCACTGAAAGTGATGTATCTTTCAAATATGATGTACAATTTATGTCAACAATGATAAGCTAGATCTTGGAAGAGTGTAACACTGTATACTGCCATGAATGATGTTAACATATTATCTTGAGGGTAGTGAAACAGCTAAAACTTAAGAGGAAAATTTCATGGTTCACAATATATGGAAATTTGAAAGTCTGATTGGGGCATGGTGTCATATGAACACATATTCTTGAGCATGGAATTTTTGTTAACGTCAAACAAGTGAGGGTATATTTGACAACTTCTAGATTGCGACTTGACACAAAACCTATCAGAACTATTTTGAAATGTCAGCAAATGGCCAGTTTTCTCTTGATGCAATGCTTTCATGAGAATTAGATCCTTTATGATCTGATATTTGAACATTTATCAATAAATTGAAGGTTATAGTGCTTATAATTATTTGAAAGTAATGAAATCAGTTTTATAACCACATTATACAGTGTTCTATATTTTACTGTTTTTACATGATTTTGTTTTCTTTTATTTGTATGGTTGTTAAACATTTTATATAAAAATAAATCAAGATTTTATTATTGAAACATTTTTTTGTTTCTGCCACAATCACAACTTTGTAAAACTTGATTCATGAATACACATAGATATAAAAATAAGGAGATGTTGTATGATTGTTAATGAGAAATCTATTCACCAGAGACCAATTGATGTGGATGTAAGCAACTATAATTCACCATTTATTGCCTGACTTGTTACATGAACTTACACCCATTGTTGAGTCAAGCTAGTTTTGTGAGTACTCAACCCTCAACAATTTATATTATATGTGAAAGTTCTTTTTATAGAAACAGTTTTGATGTATATTCAATATTTTCCATGGTGTGTTAAGGACATATGAATGTAACAATTTAGAAAAGGATATCGCCTTTTATAATTCAATATGGACTGGTACTTTATCTTAGGTTTGAATAATATCAGTTAAGATTTGAAATGGTAAAGAAAGAAGTTGTTGTTTTATATAATGCTCTAGAAATACAGAGGGCAGGTTGGAGTTGCTAGAGGTTGCAAATCATATAATCTCGTGACATAAATTTTAATGAATTAGATTTTGCATTTCTTTATTCTGATATAAAAAACCTTCCCAATCAAATTTGACTGCAAGAATCATTCCTTACCTAGATAAGTTCTTTCATACATTCATATCTTTAATTCCTCATAAATGAGACTAGATGAACATACAATTAGTGAATATAAGTAAACGTCATAATTACTTACAAAATATCAGTATGAGAACAAAAAGAATAAAGTAAATACATAATAAATAAATAACTGTTTATACAAGCAATATTCAAAGTATTGATGCAGTGACATATCATGTATTGGCACATCTAATATCACTGTCTCAGGGATCTACTTTATCCTGCTACACATTGAACAACATGTGTGTGAGACAGCTTGAGAAACTGAACAGATCCATATTTGAAAAATTTGTCAGTGGTTTTCGACGAGTAACTTTTGAAACAGGATTTCGTCGTTATGCATGCTTAATTCACAGTAAAGCTGTACTGGATAATTGTCACTTATAATATCCCACCAGACTTGTGCATTGGTAATGGGGCAATTGCAGCAAGCGTGTACGTAAACATCTTAAAAATTCCTTCTATATTTATCACATGTATTAACTGTTGTATTTGGTATTTCAGTTCCTGGTTCTGTTTTTACTACAATAATATCCTCATCCTCTTCCTCCGGACATTCTGGAATGACTTGACTAGTAACAAGTCAATACTGTTTTAGAATATCAATTATATCAGGAATAAATCCATAGTTATTCCTTTGAGTGTCTATAAAGAATATAAACAATCTGAGAGAAACGCTGGGCAGTACCACAGTTTTATATAGTTTTAGTAATACACAAGGATTAGTTGTTAGATATAAGAAGATGTGGTATGAATGCCAATGAGACAACTCTCCATCCAAGTCAAAATTTATAAAAGTAAACCATTATAGGTCAAAGTACGGTCTTCAACACGGAGCCTTGGCTCACACCGAACAGTAAGCTATAAAGGGCCCCAAAATTACTAGTGTAAAACCATTCAAACGGGAAAACCAACGGTCAAATCTATATGAAAACGAGAAACGAGAAACACTTATGAACCACATCAACAAACGACAACTACTGAACATCAGATTCCTGACTTTAGGACAGGTGCAAACAAATGCAGCGGGTTTAAACGTTTGTTTGGATACCATTTTTTGCAAAATACTACTGCCTTTTCTGCATGAAGTGCAGATAATAATTTGCTATCAGAATACTTTCAGTACCATTAACCATGGAAAAAAGCATTGATCTCTTTTACATTTTAATACAAAAAATTGAATAACACATGACTTATTAGCATTGAAAGGAAAACATCATTTCTTGGAATATTGGTAACACACATTAAGCATAAAATACCTGTATTTGGATTAAATTTTTCAAGATCACAATTTAAATCATTTATAAATACCAAATACAATAAACCTGAGTGCACACCTCCTTGTCTTACACCTTGTAATACATGAAAGTAATCTGATTGAAATCGATTAACAATTACTACACTTTTCGTATAAAACGTTTTGATTTTGATTTTTGGTGTTTTAACGCCACTTTTAAGCACTGCTTTTGGGCTATTTCGTGGTGGCCAGTTTTTATTGGTGGAGGAAGCCCGAGTGCCCGTAGAAAACCACCGATCCTCGATAGGAAAACTGACAATCCTAGTCAATTAAGATTGGAGTCGAGTGCATCCGCACGAGCGGGGTTCGAACTCACAACCTCAGTGTTGACTGGCTAGTGATTACAGTAGTAACTACTTAGACCACTTGGCCACCGAGGCCCCTCGTATAATACAACTACAGTCATTAATTGTTAACCATAGCTTACCATTTACACCTAGTTTAAACAGCTTGTACATTAATCCTTGTCTCCATACCGTATCAAATGCTTTCCTGCTATCCAGGAATGCTACACAAATTTTACTAAACAATTCAATATTATGAAATATCGTTTCATGTAAATTAAAGGATGCAGAAAGACATCAGAGATATTTTTGAAAACCTTGTTGCTGAAGATACAGAAAGACGCTTTCATCATAGATATATAACAACAATCTTGATTTATTTCACATGCTCAAACACTTTGAGTACACATGGCAGAAAGGTGATTTGTAGGGAACTGTCAGGTGAAGTCTTAGGCTTATTGTTGCTTTTAAATAATGGAACAAGAAGACCAATTTTCCAGCCATTAGGCATGGACCATTTGACTTTCTGGGAGGCCTGGGTTTGTATATCAAGCCAGATTTTTTTTTATCATGCAAACCAAGCAAGAATATTTTTTTTCAACATCATACATGTCATACTTGCTGAAGATGAAGCCAGAATATTTTTTTTAGCAACTGAATAGGCCAAATTTTGTCAAAATAGAGGCCAGATTATTTAAAACCCACCCCCAGAAAGTCAAATGGTCCATGCCTTAGGAATACAACCTTTGCTCAGAACTAGGTTGAATAATGATGGTAAACATCGAACGACAGTATTACCACCTTACTACAGATGTTGGATTTTGTCATGGCCACTTGCTTTTCTACGCTTTAAGAGTTTAATTATACCATCTTTCTTGGATAATACCACCTGACAAATACAGGTCCTTGTCACAACAAGATTTTTTATGTTTTATTGTAATCAAGTTCTATCTGTTGTTTCATGTCATCACTATTTTACAAAATTTTCCTTTCATCTTACTGACTTATAATTTCCTTACTCAGGACAGTAGAGTGATATGAAAAATTATCGCTAGAAACTAAGGGTGCAAGTGCCGTTGTCAATGAAATTAACATCGTCATAGGTAAAATAGCTATAAACAGATTATCATTGGTCATCTCAACTCGATTGCTTTTCTCACTTTCGCCGTACCGGCTCAAGCGAGAAAATTAATCTCGTTGAGATGACCAACGATAATCTATAATTATCACAAACTTCATCACCGTCATGCTGGTAAAGTTTTCAAAAGTAGTCCATTTGAAAATCTAATATTAAAGTATATACTTAAGAGAAATGATGATTTTTTTTACTTTGTCCTGTTGTTTCCATAGTTTTCTATTCTTCAGAAATATATGAGTTATAACAAATTAAATATTTTGACAGAGAAGTAGCAATTTTGATTAACTGCCATATTATTCCATGTATATTTTGAGAAAGTAAATCCCAATGTTAATTGATCTGAAAACTGAACACTGAACAATGTATCTATTTCAAAAAAGTGAAACATGAACTTAGAATTAGATCACCATCTTCTTGAAATGAAATAATCATATGCTTCTAAATGGCATTCCATTTATAAACAAGAGGCTATCGTAACAGCAATTGGGATATACCTGCATGAAAATGATATTTGCAAATCTGGACCCCCAAACAGGATCAAGTAAAACAAATAAATGAATTTTTGTAGAGTTCAGAAATTGAAAGGCCAAAATCAATCTTGACCTATTAATCATAAGTGACATAATATTGGCATTTAAGAGAGTATATAAGTACACACACATTTGTTCATCAGGGGTGGGTAGGCAGAAATTATGAGGTCAATAATGAGAGAAATATGTTTATGCGATTATAACCTTATTTAATATAAACCCATAGAATCTTGTGTCATGTAGTCACTCCAATAACTTTCCAGAAACCCACATTCAAACGGTTGTTGTCTTGTTTCTTCAAAGTATCACAAGATTTTCATCAAAGCCTTTTATTTACACTACTTTTAAAGTCTATAACTCATCAATGATAAAAGCTAAAATCGTGAAAATGGAACTTGACCTTCATTTAGTTACAGAAAACAACATATCTAAATTTGAAAAGATTTCGTCAAAGTGTTTTCAAGTTAATGCACAGACACTGTTTGGCAGCTGGCCGCCTGCCTGCCCGCCCGCCGTACATCACAAAATTAATAACCGATATTCATCTTTGGAAATCCAGATAAAAATCATAAAACTTCTGAAGTCATTGAAGCAATTATGAGAAGAAAAGCCTTATTCACTGCTTGCAATTGATTTACACAAACACTTCAGTATACCTGTTCACCAAAAACCAAGTTTTCAGTAGTCATAAGTAGATGTAAAATTGAGAATGGAAATGGGGAATGTGTCAAAGAAACAACCCCGACCAAAGAACAGAAAACAGCCCAAGGCCACCAATGGGTCTTCAACACAGAGAGATTCCTGCACCCGGAGGCTGGCTTCAGCTGGCCCCTAAACAAAAATGTATACTAGTTAAGCGAAAATTGACCTCACACTAAACTCCAAAACATATAACTGAACCAAAATTAAAAAACATACAAGACTAACAAAGGCCAGAGATTCCTGACTTGGGACAGGCACAAAAAGGCAGCGGGGTTACACATGTTTTGTGAGATCTCAACCCTCCCCCTATACCTCTAGTCAATGTGGAATAAACAAACACACAGCAATGTACTTGTTCTCAAATGGATCTCCTCAGAAGCCAACAAAATTATACGTTTCTTGGGATATTTGTCACTGGTGAGAAGAAAACCTTGATGTAAAGCTATTTGATTAAAGTTAATTGTAAAAAAAAAATAGACGAACTAGATTTAATTAATTTTTATTATCAATAACAATTGTGAGACTTCAGATAGAAATAACAACAATAGTTATAAAATTGTGTAGATTAAGTAATACTTAAAGTAATAGCAAATAGGAAAATTGTACGACAGCATCATTGTCAACTGACTTCGTCAGCTGAAAAGGTTGTTAATAATGCATGCTCTTCCCGTTATAGATTGAAGGTTTTTTAGACGATTGGTTTCATGAACAACCAGAAAAACTGAGCATACATCACAAATTAGTGCAATATCATAGAGTTGATGTTTTTCTGTTGGAAAATATACAAATAAAAAATAAGAAATAGAGGTTGTACAATGCATTAGGCACTGAAAATTTTTATGAACCTTAAGGTGTAATACCACCAAATCATAGTACGTCACATCCAGTTTCATACGAAAAAGGGTTAAAAAAATTCCCTTGAATTTGACAGTTGTAGGAAGTTAACCCTGCATTTCGTTGCAGAAAAAAAATTCTGAGTTATAAACATATATCTTGGGTGTTTCAAAGCACAATTCTCCTTATATTTGGTGTTTCTATAAAATATTTTGCAAACTTGAGGTTACATGGTTACTAGAGCTTGTAAACAGGATTAAGGGGGTGCAAATTTGATAGTTAACTTCCAGTGATGTTTATTATCTTATATGTAATGAAATGTTATGTGAAATTTTGTCTGTAGTACTGGACTAGATAAACTTTACTCATGCCAAGTATTTCTTTATTTGAAACAAAGATAAATTCTGCACTATTTTTGAAAAGTGCCAATTTAACAAAGACTAATAGGGAAAAACAATGGTGGTATTACTCCTTAAACTGTGGTCAGGTCACTGGTTTATGAGGATCTAAAATGTCTAACACTTTCTAAAGATATGGCAATGTCTATGTTAAGTTACGGGAAACCCCAAATATTATTTTCATCCAAAATAAAATAGAAAGTACACCATGTAATAAGTTATTAGTAATCAAATATCTGTGGAATGCAAACTTAAGTTGGAATTAGAAAAATCATAAATCTTGGGTGTATCCTTACAAAATTTTCTGATTATAGAATCTTAGAATTGATCTTTCATGTTTGACACATTAACCTACTCAAGCCAGTGAACCTTGAAATGTAGGTCATGGGTCATTGAATTTTCAATTTGTAACATCAGCAGATTCTTGTACATGTATATCAAACGTTTCTAAGAACTGTATATGGATCTGTATGCAGACAAGCAAACCAAATTGTTCTACAAAACTTCCTTAAGGTGTCAGGACAAAAAATGATTTCAAGCAATGATAAATATATGTACTTATTTATATATTTTGGCAAACATTTATTTGGAGAAATTTGTTAAAGCTGACATCCTGGATTTCATAACAAAAATAGAAAGATGGGCATGACATAAATTTAAAATGAAAAGAACAAATGTGTAGAATATATTTTCTGTTAACATAAAAAAGCAAGAATATATAATTTATATTAAAGATTACTGTTAAAAATACTTTCATTCATGAGCATCAGTTTTCATGGATCTAATGTTTTTAATTAAAAATCCAATAAAAATTCATATATGCTTTTATAAATTGTGTCTTTAGCCTAAAATCACAAATTAAAAAATAAACTGTTAACACAGAGATATGTCTAGCCTTTTTGTAATTTTGATAATGCAAATGTTGAAATTAAAATAGCAATACTTTAACATGCAAGTCATGCAAATATTCAAAGTCAATGAACCATGACTGAAGATGCATGGCTAAACAATCTCCATGGAAATGAGATGTGCCAATGCTAATACAACTGCATACCAAATACCATTGACTTATCATAAGTCGTTCCCTTTAAACAAACCTAAACACAAACATTAACTTGTAAACTATATGCCCTTTATAGCTTGCTGTTCGGTGTGAGCCAAGGCTCCATGTTGAAGACTGTACTTTGACCTATAATGGTTTACTTTTATAAATTTTGACTTGGATGGAGAGTTGTCTCATTGGCACTCATACCACATCTTCTTATACCTATGTAAAAGTTTCAAAGTCAATAAACCATGATCAGGGAGTGGGCTATACAATCTCCATGGAAATGAGACTTGCAAATGCCAATAAATTTGCATACCAAATATCATTGACTTAACATTAGCGGTTCATCTTACACTGATCTAATCACAAACTAATACATGTAAACGAAGCAAAAGTTTAAAAGTCAATAAACCATGACTGAGGGGTGGGGCTAAATATTCTCCATGGAAATGAGATGTGCTAATGCTTATACAACTGCATACCAATTAACATTGGCCTACCACTAATGGTTCCCCTTGAACTGACCTAATCACAAACTAATACATGTAAACTAAGCAAAAGTTTCGAAGTCAATAGACCATGACTAAGGGGGCGGAGCCAAATAATCTCCATGGAAATGAGATATGTCAATGCTTATACAACTGCATACCAAATATCACTGACCTACCACTAGTGTTTCCCCATAAACTGACCTAATCACAAACTAATACATGTAAACTAAGCAAAAGTTTCAAAGTTAATAGACCATGACTGAGGGGCAGGGCCAAATAATTTCCATGGAAATGAGATGTGTCAATGCTAATACAACTGTATACCAAATATCATTGACCTACCACTAGTGGTTCACAATAAACTAGACCTAATCACAAACTAATACATTTTTGATCCCGCAGCTGCCGGAAACAGCATATCTATGTCTCGCTTTTTGACATGTCAAGGCGAGACAAAAAACCGTAAAGCAATGATTTTACACCAAGTAATAAAAATCTAAATCCCTGTATGAAAGTATTCTGACAGTATCTGCTAATACAAACTCCTGGTTATACAAATATACTCGTATCTGCTTTAAACTATACGCTCTTTTGTAGTCTAATCGATATTATATGTTTTTTACAACTAAAATTGTAGAAGTGTTTTCTTGTAAGTAAATAAAACGAATAAAGTTTTATAAAAGATTTAAAAAATGTCAGGGGTTGAAACAAATTGCTCAGGTGAAACTCTGGTAAATCTAAGGTAAAGTTTTAATAACTGATTTGAATACCTAAAAAATATTGGAGCAGCCTGTCGGATAGTTGAACTACCCAAAATTAATAACAAGACTTTTCCATTGGAAAATCTGGTTAAATATTGAAGGTATTTAGAATATCCAAGTTAATGCACCTGATTATAATTGTAACAAATTCTTCATTCATCTTTGCACATGCACATTTAATAATCAATTTTGAAATCACTAACTTTGATCCCAATCTTTCTTACATGTAGATAATTACAAAATTAAGATATAAAATAACAAATATTTCTTTCATCACATAATTTTGCTGTTTTCAAATATTATACAAATGTTAATGGTTTCATTAATAGAATAAAATGTGACAGGTTTTATGTCAGGTTAGTTAACTGAGTAAATAACGCTACATACATGTATAATAATAAAAGATTTGGTATGATTGTCACTGAGACATCTCTCCACCAAAGACCAAAGACATAAAAGTTAATAGCTATAGATCACTGTACTGCCTTCAACAATGAGCAACATAAATAATTAATACAGTAAAAGAGGAATATCTTTGAGATGGAGAACAATGCTTTTAAATTTAAAGAGCAATGTCTACCCGTAATTGAAATGAACTCTTCAACTACAGCTGACTAGATTTAATCTTATTTGGATTTCTTTTAACACTTTCATTTGTAATGGCAAGAATATGATAGCATTCATAAGATATACAATTACACAACAATGTTACTTAAGAACTGATTCATATGCAGGTTTTTTTTAAACTACAATGAAAGAAGATGAATATTAGGGCTGTTCCAGATTTAAATACATGGGAAGGGAGGGGAGGCACTTATTTTAGACCCCAACCAACCAATAATATAAAATTTTCATTTTACTAATAATTCTTACAAATTTCTAAAGAAAATGCAACCACCCACAATTATCAATTTGAGAGCCTCCCATCCCACATGTGTTTAAATCTGGAACAGCTCAATAATAAAAATTTCTTGTTCATAGTTTCAAAATTAATTTCCCATTAACATGTAATATAATCTCATTGCAAAAATGTATTAGATTTGAATGACCATTGATTATAGCATAACATGCATTAAGCATGCATTAATTTCCATAGCATAGTGAAATCTTCGAAACTTAACACTGCATAATCCATTGACTTGTCTAAACTGAAATCTTGAATCAGGACATAATATAAATATTCTTTAATACTTTAACCTATGTAAAGCAAACACCTTTCTATTTTGAAGAACATCTTTAGTCTCTTTAAGTTCAGTTTAGATATAATTCACTGTCTATAGGAAATATCTTATAACAGATATTTTCATATGCTTAATATTACAATTTTTAAATGCATTTTCAATTGAAAATATTAAGTCAGTGAACAGAACAATGTCAACACAATTAATAAAGCGAAATTTTTTAATAAATGCATTTTGATTGAAAGCATTAAACCCTACAAAAGAGCACAATTCATAAAAATATCATTTTAACAATGCATTTTGGATAAAATATCATTACACATCCAACTGAACACATTTATAAAGCTATCTTTTGAGAGAAAAAATTCTCATATAAGATCTATGATAAGGTTTGGCTGTATTATCAAAATATACATGGCTTACAAGAAAGGCTCAGTGTCCAATAATTCTGAATAATCATGAGAAATATTACTAGAAATGTATTAGGCACTTGCCATTTATGTTGGAAAGGCATGAGTTTTCTTCTCTGACAATTTTTTTCAAAAGCTTACAAAGGAACAAGATTTTTTGTTTAGAGTAACATTTTATTTCATTCAATTATTTTTTTTGTTTTTTTGTTTTGAAAACAGGATTTTTTCACTTCCTTCTGAAACAGTATAAAGATTTAAAAATGTCAGGGGTTGAAACAAATTGCTCAGGTGAAACTCTGGTAAATCTAAGGTAAAGTTTTAATAACTGATTTGAATACCTAAAAAAATATTGGAGCAGCCTGTCGGATAGTTGAACTACCCAAAATTAATAACAAGACTTTTCCATTGGAAAATCTGGTTAAATATTGAAGGTATTTAGAATATCCAAGTTAAAGCACCTGATTATAATTGTAACAAATTCTTCATTCATCTTTGCACATTCACATTTAATAATCAATTTTGAAATCACTAACTTTGATCCCAATCTTTCTTACATGTAGATAATTACAAAATTAAGATATAAAATGACAAATATTTCTTTAATCACATAATTTTGCTGTTTTCAAATATTATACAAATGGTAATGGTTTCATTAATAGAATAAAAATGTGACAGGTTTTTATGTCAGGTTAGTTAACTGAGTAAATAACGCTACATACATGTATAATAATAAAAAGATTTGGTATGATTGTCACTGAGACATCTCTCCACCAAAGACATAAAAGTTAATAGCTATAGATCACTGTACTGCCTTCAACAATGAGCAACATAAATAATTAATACAGTAAAAGAGGAATATCTTTGAGATGGAGAACAATGCTTTTAAATTTAAAGAACAATGTCTACCTGTAATTGAAATGAACTCTTCAACTACAGCTGACTAGATTTAATCTTATTTGGATTTCTTTTAACACTTTCATTTGTAATTGCAAGAATATGATAGCATTCATAAGATATACAATTACACAACAATGTTACTAAAAACTGATTCAGTATGCAGGTTTTTTAAACTACAATGAAAGAAGATGAATATTAGGGCTGTTCCAGATTTAAATACATGGGAAGGGAAGGGAGGCACTTATTTTAGACCCCAACCAACCAATAATATAAAATTTTCATTTTACTGATAATTCTTACAAATTTCTAAAGAAAATGCAACCACCCACAATTATCAATTTGAGAGCCTCCCATCCCACATGTGTTTAAATCTGGAACAGCTCAATAATAAAAATTTCTTGTTCATAGTTTCAAAATTAATTTCCCATTAACATGTAATATAAACTCATTGCAAAAATGTATTAGATTTGAATGATAATTGATTATAGCATAACATGCATTAAGCATGCATTAATTTCCATAGCATAGTGAAATTTTGAAACTTAACACTGCATAATCCATTGACTTGTCTAAACTGAAATCTTGAATCAGGACATAATATAAATATTCTTTAATACTTTAACCTATGTAAAGCAAACACCTTTCTATTTTGAAGAACATCTTTAGTCTCTTTAAGTTCAGTTTAGATATAATTCACTGTCTATAGGAAATATCTTATAACAGATATTTTCATATGCTTAATATTACAATTTTAAATGCATTTTCAATTGAAAATATTAAGTCAGTGAACAGAACAATGTCAACACAATTAATAAAGCGAAATTTTTTAATAAATGCATTTTTGATTGAAAGCATTAAACTCTACAAAAGAGCACAATTCATAAAAATATCATTTTTAACAATGCATTTTGGATAAAATATCATTACACATCCAACTGAACACATTTATAAAGCTATCTTTTTGAGAGAAAAAAAATTCTCATATAAGATCTATGATAAGGTTTGGCTGTATTATCAAAATATACATGGCTTACAAGAAAGGCTCAGTGTCCAATAATTCTGAATAATCATGAGAAATATTACTAGAAATGTATTAGGCACTTGCCATTTATGTTGGAAAGGCATGAGTTTTCTTCTCTGACAATTTTTTTTCAAAAGCTTACAAAGGAACAAGATTTTTTTGTTTAGAGTAACATTTTATTTCATTCAATTATTTTTTTTTCTTTTTTTTGTTTTGAAAACAAGATTTTTTTCACTTCCCTTCTGAAACAGTATTTCAAGGGTAAAAGATTTCACGCAAATGTGAAATCAGTAAAAACCAATACCATAGTTTATGTTTATTGTTTTGTTGAAAGGTCTACATACAAATCTATAGAAAATGTGTATGTCATTGAACATATAAATTTGTGGTTTACCTGTACCCACGAAATCCACAAAAATTGGTATCCCACAAATAATAATATCCCCAGTAACAGTTTTCAGCAGGCACTCTCCTTTTTTTCAAAATGCCTTCCCTTATAATATAATTAATTAAATGTAAAAAAAGCTATGGATAAATACCTTAGCTGTGTATCAAATCGAGAAAAAAAAAACTGGCTTTACAATTTCTTAAGTTTCAAATTTTAATTCTTAAAATAAAAATAACACCCAAGTAAAAAAAAAAAGGTCATGTAACTCATACCAGTTGTCCTTACTACAGTACTACAGACGAAATATAGGGAAACAAATATCTCTCCTCAAGTTTTAGCATTTTAATTTTCTAACAGATTGCATGAAAAAGACAGTTACCTGAAACCACACAGAATTTTACAATGTAATTTGTCATTGAAACAATTTAATGTTCAATTCTGGGAAATGTTCTTGAACACTTACACAAAAACACTTTGATAATAAAAAAGTCAGTAATTAAAAAAATGATTTTAAATATTTCTTTTTTTTACCCCCTCCCCTCAAAAAAAAAATTAACCATTGTTTTTCAGGGGTGGCTGGGTCACCCTTATTGCCAAAAAATTTGGTTCTTAGTACACTTTCCTGATTTTTTACTTTTATGGCAATATTTTTCAGTGGACCCCTTCCTTGATCTTCAACAAAATATAGCATGTTTAGTATTGGGATTTTTAAGATAAAAAGTTAACAAATATAAAAGCAAGAATAAAGTCACAAATAAATTACGAAGTATTTGGCAAGTACAGTTTTTAACAAATAATTTAAATGAAAACATTTATACATACATAATTAAATCTACATTGTTCAATAAAATGGTTTAATTTGTTATATCTATAAAACAAAAGTAACATAAAATACATATCTTCTTTAAGCACATGAAATCAAATCAAATTTAACAAAACTACATAAATCTCTAAAAACTCAACTCAGATATTAATAACAATAAAATAAAGCACCAACTAATCAAATGACTGCATTTCAAAAAATTAAACTAAAACAAAAACCAATGACTGTGAAGAGATGTAAATATATAGCATGCCAGAATACATAAGAAGATATGAAGTAAAATATATGACTGAAGACAATTCCATAATAATCTACTTTTATTTCTTGTTCTGACAATCTTGGGAGATGTCGTATCTGTTTGTCTGTATTATTCATAGATGTTTTATTGTTGTAGTATTGTTCCAAAAATTCTTCTTTTTCAATATATCTGTCATATAGCCATGTCTGTAAATGGTTTGAATCATGTGGTACTTCTGTTACTGGATAGGCACGGTAGTGAACGTTTATATGACGTGGAGAAAATACTCCCGCCATCATTCCCGGGAAACTTAATGAATCTCGATCAGGGTAACCAATGGTTATGTCTATTACCCATTTCAGCTTTCTCTTTGCAGGAACTGAACTTTCTACATTTATAAAAAGATAATTATAATCAGATTCTCAATGTACTATTTGTATGAATTTGCTACAGCAAGTGAATCAGAGTAGCTTAGTACCTATACAAAACAATTACCTAATTAGTTTTTGTAAGTTTCAACTCTTTTGCACTAATCAAAAGTTAAAATTTTACGGAGATGCTTCAGGGTGTTTTATGTTAAAACCCATTTTTTTTTTTTTTTTAAAGTTTAATCTTTTAAACTTGTTGATTGCACCTTTGACTAGGTAGTTTTGTGTTCGATGTATTTGGCTCCATCACTGTAATGAAATTATTTACTTTCTTTATGTAATGAAATAAGTATTATAACTTCAAAGTACCCAAATTGCACCCATTTAGCGAAAATACCAACGTAAATCTTACAAGTTTTCTTAGAGACTTAACAATATGTATTTTTATGATTTGACATTATGCACGTCTTTGAACATAGCTAAATGTATTTAAATATACACAAAATGTTCACAGCATATATATATATATCAACAGATGAAGTATTCACTCAAAAAAGTAAAATCTACGGAAACGTGGACAAGTGACGTCCACAAAAAGTCAACTTTTAAAACTGAGCAATTAAAATATGTTACAGACATCCATTTCTTAATTAATAGTATGCATGGACTATGGTAAAATTATTCTAACTATTTGAAGACATAAAACTAAACATCATTTATTTGATTTTTACGGAAGTGAATCTGAGCATGGATGCAATTTGAGTACTCCTCATTACAGAATCATGGGTCGTTTGGAGGTTGGTTCAAACCTGTTTTTCTATGATTCAATATGGATTCAAAATTAAATTGGTGGAACTATATAACAAATAAGGATACATCTACAAAATAAATACAGAATGGAAACTTTTGTCTGGATCACAAATAAACGTACAGTAGAAAGGCTTGTATAGTCCAGCGGTTTTATTCTCCAAAATTGGACCTTCCAGACAGGGTGCGGACTATAGAGTACAATAAGCAAGAAATAAGAGAAAATTTCAATTTCTGGGAGATGGTTTGTTTACGTTTCCGCCATCTTTGTTATTGTAGAGGACGCCTTATCATTTTTCAAACTAATAATTTTAACTCATCCATATTAATAAGTTATTTCTATTCAGTATCAAATTAATACTGATAAATATAAAACTAAACCTTTCATTACAAATTTTCGTTTTTTCAATGCATTGGTTGAAATAAACGGGTATCTTATTGATTGAAACGATACAAACATAGTGAAAAGACAACCGTAAACCAGCTTAGAATTTGTAAACTACAAAACGTAATCGGTTATTGTTCGTCCGTTTTGGTGTTTCATACTGACTAATATGGTTTGTATTAGCTTAAGACCCTTCAAACATTAATGTGATAGATATATTAAAGACTGTTTTACAAATGGATTGAACTGTTTTACTTTCAAAGTCGATAATAGTGATATCTGTTAGTATGGATTTCGACTTCACCGGTTAATTTCTTCTTTAACGTGGTTTTTAAACTTCCTGTTTAAACATACACAAGTTTCTAAATTGTTTTTAAGTGAATTAAACTTATTTTAACAATCATGAAGGTTCTAGAATCATTTAAAAGCAGTTTCAGCTTCTGTTTGATAATGGAAAACAGGTTTTCAAGAAAATACCGAAACGACCGACAGGATTTGAAATTACCGGAGTTTCATTAGACCTTTTCTAACAGTTACAGAAAGTTTTTACCTAAAATTTCGTGTGGAGAAGGTGGACTATGTACCAGTGCGAACTATCAAGCCTTTCTACGGTAGGTGAAAAAAATGTCAAAATAGGTGCAATTTGGGTACCCTCACGTTACATCCATATAATTATTCATAATTATGTGTATGTATACAACTTGTGCTTAATTTGCATCACAAAGATTCTAAAAAGAGTTTTGAACATAGGGCTAATTTTTTAAGTTGATACCATTTTTGTCATACACTCAACCAAAATGTGTCAGTCTTTTATAAAGTTTTACCAATGATTTACTAGCTGCTGACAAATTTTAGTAACCCTATACAAACAAATAATTTCTAGTTGATCTTATTTCAAGTGGACTATTGAAAGAATCATTATTACCTTTTTTCACTCCATTCTGTAGAGTATCATGATATAATGAATCTGTTATGACTTTGACAGCTCCAATTCTTGGCAGTGTCACATGTTCTAAAACTGGAAAATTATGTTTCTTGGCATACCTGTAATTATACAATCCTTCAGTATCAAATTAAAGATATGAATTATTATTACAAATACAAAATTCTATACATGTATTCCAAATCATAGGGCCCACATAAGGCATATTAATCAATATCAATTATACAGAAAAGAAAATACTGGCACACAATCATTTATATATTCATTCATTGAACATGAAATTAAACAAACTTCTGACAAAGTCCTTCCAATCAGATTTCTAAATTTGTTATTATGTTGTTCATTTACACTACTTTCTCAGGTTAGTGGGAGGGTCAAGTTAAACCAGCCACATTCCTTTTGTGCCTGTCCCAAGTCAGGAGACTATAATCCAGTGACATATTGGTTTTTCGTTAATATATAAACAATATTAGGTCAATGTCAGAAAAATATAAACTTTTTGTATGAGGCTGAGAAACTGGGGAAGGCGAGGTTCTACCGAGCCCTTCCCAGTTTTGTGCCGTACAAGAAAATTTATATTTTATGACATTGACCTAATATTGTTTTATACTCAATTTAAATTGGTACATTAATAGCTATTTAAATTGGAACACAAATTTCAAACTTATTTTCATCCCTTAATGAACCCTGACTGTGGAAAAGGTGTTCCATGATGAAATTGACATTGCACAAAATATAGCTGTGTTACTATATTTAGGAAATAAACACAACTAGTTGCAGTATAAATTTTTTAGCATAAATCAAGCCGCTAGTTTTCTCTTTTGAATTGTTTATTATTTGGTCATGTTTTTATCATGTTTATAGCTTACTACACAGCATTTTATAGCTTACTACACAGCATTTTATAGCTTACTACACAGAATGGGTTAAAGGTCTGGCAGTGACCTACAGTTGTTTAAATCCTTGTCCTTCGGTCGATTGTCGATAGTTGTCTCATTGGCAATCATACAACAGCTCCTTATATATATATATTTCATACTCATTTATGGTCATACTTACTGTTGACTTGATTTTCTACGTTTGTACAGAAATCCTCCTTCAGGAAAGACAACTATCCATTTTTTACCTGTTGGCAGGTAAGAATTTAACATGTGCTTCTTTAATTTTACTAATTCATTATCTCTTCCATCTTTGCCCTGGAAAAACATGAAACGTAAGAACTAAAGAACTAAAATCTCTTTCTGATTAATATATAACTTCTTTAAAACTTTGAACAGTGGCAGGTGCATTTAATATAGGTCCTTTGATGAAGATATTTAGTATCATAAGTAATTTGTACATCTGCATAATATATTTTAATAAAGGAAAGGACTAGATACTCCAAAATATTAGGCAATAACTTCACTTACAATGCAGTAATGTCATGTTTATCATGTCCATCTATGTTTATCTATCAATGAAAAGCACACAACGTCATTCATAACTGCATGATGTAATTTCATATTCTACCACAAGAAATATATAGTTGATAGGACAAATTGCCAATAAATAGAATCATGGCCATTTTTTTTTTTATTCAGATTTCATCACTGTGCCTTAGTGGACTTGCTTGATATTCTTGCTGATATTGCTAGAATCAAAAACCAGTGTTATTATTCTATATGTATCATACGGACACGCAAAGAATAATCATGCCAACACTACTGATTTTTTTACTTATTTACATTCTGTGTACTGCATACCATCATGGGTTGAAAATTCAAGATTTTACTTCAGAAATTTCAGATAGATACATAAGAATTTTCTTATCGAAATTTTAAAGAAGTCCAAAAGAAATTCTAACAGGTTCAAAAATTTGCAGAGAAATTATAAACATTCAAGCTATCATTATAACATTAATAGATTTGTGGTCACACAAAATAAGATCCCAATATTCTAATATGAAATGCATTGTACTGTTAACCTCTGAGCCCTGGATAAAGTAAGAATTCAACTTACCTGACATATAAAAAATCTTCATGGAAGTAGGATATCCATCCAAAGTTTGTAAATTTAAAAATATAGTCCATGACCCAAGTCATAGATCCACAGGCCACACCTTTTGGGTACATACTGCTCATTAAAATTGGTACATCAGATGTGGATTGGTGATTTACTAAAACCAATGCTTCTTTGTCCAGTATGCTGGTTAAATCATCACCTGATTCTATCACTGAAAACAGCATTAAAATCATATAAACATGATAAATAGCATTGTAAAATTACAACAACAAAAAGCATGGCATGAAAATTTACAAACAAAAACTTTTTTAACAAATTTGCACGAAGTCTAGTTTTAAGAGTTTTACTATGTGCCTAAACAAATTGTGATTTCATTTTACTAGAAGGAACCAATTTGCTATTCTCGGCATTGCGCTAGTGGCTAAAGGTAAAGACGGCAAAGCTCAAATAAAAGTTTTAATAGTTGTCATATCAATTGAATGTGGATTTATAATTCACTACCACTTAGGCTTCACTGTAAATTAAGAACTAGTATATATATTTATAAATCATCTATGAATTCCACAAGCATGATAAGAGACTGGGAACATTAAGTGTAACCAGATGAAGCTTGGTGTCATATATCATATTCATTTTTATCCTTAATGTATAACATCCAATTTCAGGGACCTCGTAAATGATGTTGTAACCAGCAAAAATATTTAAAACAATGACATTCCCATTTAATAGAAAACACCTTTTCTTAGTTGACCCTTATGTTTTGCTCTTTTTGTCATCACAACTGTTAGAATTAAAATACCATTGGGCAATTGCAATAGTAATTAAAAAGAGACCATGATGTAATCACATTAATTAATTACAAAATTATTATTTTAAATATACCTTTATATCCTCCTGAGTACAACCAGCTCGCCACCATTCCCAATAGTGCTTGAAACAGACGAGGCTCTACATGTGTCCAGTAGAATTCTGGGTAATATTTTTTAATAGGATACAAAAGCAAGGCATACACAATGTATGCTGGGATAGCAATCAGGTTAGAAAAAGTGATAAACAAGATACGAAAAAAATATCGCATATACTCAAGAACTTTCTTCGAAACCTGAAAAAAAGAAGGAGAAAATTAATAAACTATCAAATGATTTAAATATCATAATCAATATTCATACCTTCTAACTTTTCAAAACCTCCATGGGGGATTTTAAGCACAAGAGGACCTAGTGCATGTTTTATCCATTCTTTCAGTTTATTTTATGAAATATGCTAAGCATTTTAAAAGTATATATGTACTTAAATGTCATTAAACTCATTTGAATAATCTTTTGAGGTACCAAGTTCAGTAAAATAAGCGGATTTAAATAGTCAGGCCAACCCTCCAATGGGGATAATTTTATAGCTTACTACACAGCATTTTATAGCTTACTACACAGCATTTTATAGCTTACTACACAGCATTTTATAGCTTACTACACAGCATTTTATAGCTAACTACACAGCATTTTATAGCTTACTACACAGAATGGGTTAAAGGTCTGGCAGTGACCTACAGTTGTTTAAATCCTTGTCCTTCAGTCTCTTGTCGATAGTTGTCTCATTGGCAATCATACAACAGCTCCTTATATATATATATTTCATACTCATTTATGGTCATACTTACTGTTGACTTGATTTTCTACGTTTGTACAGAAATCCTCCTTCAGGAAAGACAACTATCCATTTTTTACCTGTTGGCAGGTAAGAATTTAACATGTGCTTCTTTAATTTTACTAATTCATTATCTCTTCCATCTTTGCCCTGGAAAAACATGAAACGTAAGAATAAAATTCAATTTAGTTAAAGAACTAAAATCTCTTTCTGATTAATATATAACTTCTTTAAAACTTTGATCAAAATTATCTTAAAAAATTCTGAACAGTGGCAGGTGCATTTAATATAGGTCATTTGATGAAGATATTTAATATCATAAGTAATTTGTACATCTGCATAATATATTTTAATAAAGGAAAGGACTAGATACTCCAAAATATTAGGCAATAACTTCACTTACAATGCAGTAATGTCATGTTTATCATGTCCATCTATGTTTATCTATCAATGAAAATCACACAACGTCATTCATAACTGCATGATGTAATTTCATATTCTACCACAAGAAATATATAGTTGATAGGACAAATTGCCAATAAATAGAATCATGGCCATTTTTTTTTATTCAGATTTCATCATTGTGCCTTAGTGGACTTGCTTGATATTCTTGCTGATATTGCTAGAACCAAAACCAGTGTTATTATTCTATATGTATCATACGGACACGCAAAGAATAATCATGCCAACACTACTGATTTTTACTTATTTACATTCTGTGTACTGCATACCATCATGGGTTGAAAATTCAAGATTTTACTTCAGAAATTTCAGATAGATACATAAGAATTTTCTTATCGAAATTTTAAAGAAGTCCAAAAGAAATTCTAACAGGTTCAAATATTTGCAGAGAAATTATAAACATTCAAGCTATCATTATAACATTAATAAATTTGTGGTCACACAAAAATAAGATCCCAATATTCTAATATGAAATCCATTGTACTTGTTAACCTCTGAGCCCTGGATAAAGTAAGAATTCAACTTACCTGACATATAAAAAAATCTTCATGGAAGTAGGATATCCATCCAAAGTTTGTAAATTTAAAAATATAGTCCATGACCCAAGTCATAGATCCACAGGCCACACCTTTTGGGTACATACTGCTCATTAAAATTGGTACATCAGATGTGGATTGGTGATTTACTAAAACCAATGCTTCTTTGTCCAGTATGCTGGTTAAATCATCACCTGATTCTATCACTGAAAACAGCATTAAAATCATATAAACATGATAAATAGCATTGTAAAATTACAACAACAAAAAGCATGGCATGAAAATTTACAAACAAAAAACTTTTTTTTAACAAACTTGCACGAAAGGCTAGTTTTAAGAGTTTTACTATGTGCCTAAACAAATTGTGATTTCATTTTTACTAGAAGGAACCAATTTGCTATTCTCGGCATTGCGCTAGTGGCTAAAGGTAAAGACGGCAAAGCTCAAATAAAAAGTTTTAATAGTTGTCATATCAACTGAATGTGGATTTATAATTCACTACCACTTAGGCTTCACTGTAAATTAAGAACTAGTATATATATTTATAAATCATCTATGAATTCCACAAGCATGATAAGAGACTGGGAACATTAAGTGTAACCAGATGAAGCTTGGTGTCATATATCATATTCATTTTTTATCCTTAATGTATAACATCCAATTTCAGGGACCTCGTAAATGATGTTGTAACCAGCAAAAATATTTAAAACAATGACATTCCCATTTAATAGAAAACACCTTTTCTTAGTTGACCCTTATGTTTTGCTCTTTTTGTCATCACAACTGTTAGAATTAAAATACCATTGGGCAATTGCAATAGTAATTAAAAAGAGACAATGATGTAATCACATTAATTAATTACAAAAATTATTATTTTAAATATACCTTTATATCCTCCTGAGTACAACCAGCTCGCCACCATTCCCAATAGTGCTTGAAACAGACGAGGCTCTACATGTGTCCAGTAGAATTCTGGGTAATATTTTTTAATAGGATACAAAAGCAAGGCATACACAATGTATGCTGGGATAGCAATCAGGTTAGAAAAAGTGATAAACAAGATACGAAAAAAATATCGCATATACTCAAGAACTTTCTTCGAAACCTGAAAAAAAGAAGGAGAAAATTAATAAACTATCAAATGATTTAAATATCATAATCAATATTCATACCTTCTAACTTTTCAAAACCTCCATGGGGGATTTTAAGCACAAGAGGACCTAGTGCATGTTTTATCCATTCTTTCAGTTTATTTTATGAAATATGCTAAGCATTTTAAGAAGTATATATGTACTTAAATGTCATTAAACTCATTTGAATAATCTTTTTGAGGTACCAAGTTCATAAAATAAGAGGATTTAAATAGTCAGGCCAACCCCTCCAATGGGGGATATCCCCCATAAATCAAGATAGTTGGCAGGTCTGAATATTTTTTATGAAAAGAGCTTATTTAGAAATGCGGTAAGATCAAAACTTTTGTTATCAAACAATAAATGACAATAAAAGTACTTTTATGGGATTTGTTTAAAATTGAGGTAAGAGAATTAACAATACAGTTTTGTAAAAATAAAGCTAAGCAAAGAAAAAATGAAATCCAAGATTTAGAAAAAAAACTCCAAACATTACAGGAAAAAAACGATAACAAAAAAATAAGTGAAGTGGAAAAGAATGAAATCAATTTATTAGAAAGTAAGATAGAATCTCTTTACAGTTATAAAGCAAAAGGTGCACAGATCGTTCTAGAATAAAATGGATAGAAAAGGTGAAAAGAACACTAAATTTTTTCTAGGATTAGAGAAAAGTAGACAAACAAGAAAAAATATAACAAGTTTAAAGAATGAGAAAGGGGAGATAATTACAAAACAATCAGAAATACTAAATTTTGAAAAGAAATATTATGAAAAACTTTACACTAGCACTGAACCTGATAAAAATTTTATAAAAAAATATATAAAAGATACAAATATTAAACAATCATTGAATAAAGAGGAAAGCAATTCTCTAAACGGACTTCTCACAACAGAAGAATGTACTAAATCAATCTTTCAAATGAAATTAAATAAATCCCCTGGCCTAGATGGACTTTCAGTAGAGTTTTACAGAGAATTTTGGCACAAGTTAAAGAACTATGCAATTCAAAGCTTCAATTATTGCTACAAAGAAGGGATGTTATCTGAATCACAAAAAATAGGCCTTATTTCTCTAATATTTAAAAAAGGAGACCCCACTGAATTAGGTAACTACAGACCAATAACACTATTGAATGTTGATGTTAAAATTATTGCATATACATTAGCCCAAAGATTAAAACCTCTAATGTCAAAAATTATCCACAGTGACCAAAATGGATACATCAAAAACCGTTATATAGGTTTTAATATACGTCAGATACAAGACATTATTGATCATGCAGAAAAGTTAAAATAGATGGAGCTATACTTTTTTTAGATTTCTCCAAAGCCTTTGATTCCCTAGAGTGGGAATTCATGTATCAATCACTAAGAAAATTTGGTATTGAAAATTCTATGTTAAGATGGGTTAAAACCTTGTATGCAGATATTAAGGCATGTATTTCAAATAATGGATGGATTTCAAGCCCACTAAAAATTTTTAGAGGAATTCGTCAAGGATGTCCTTTAAGCGCCATTTTATTTGTTTTTGCAGTCGAAATATTAGCCTGCAGAATAAGAACTGACAATAATCTTAAAGGTATAAACATAAAGTTAGATGGGAAAACACATAGCCTTATAATAAGCCAGTTAGCTGATGACACTACATTGTTTCTCAGCTCTAAAGATGAAATTACTCAATCACTTAATATAATTGAAGTATTTGGTTCGTTATCAGGACTAATTTTAAATCGAACTAAAACTGAAGGATTAGCTTTCGGTAAATTAAAACATATTTCCAACAATTTTGAAAATATAAACTGGAGTAAAGAGACTGTTAAAAGCTTAGGCATTTACTTTGGACATAATAAATCTCAATGTATGAATTTAAATATAGAAAAACAACTTCAAAAATCTGAAAAAATTCTTAATTCATGGAAGAAAAGAAAGTTAACAATGATGGGAAAAGTAGCAGTTGTAAAATCTCTAGTTATACCCAATATTACATATTTAGCTTCAGTTTCTAACATTGACAAAGATTCATTGTATAAGTTTAAAAAAATGATTTATGACTTCATTTGGGACTATAAACAAGAAAAAATTAAAAGAAATACAATCAATATGAAAAAAACTGAAGGAGGTCTTGGAATGATAGATATTGACAAGTTTATTGATGCAATAAAAATTAAATGGGTGAAAAGATTATTGGAGGGTGAACAGTCAAATTGGAAAATTATTCCAACATTTTACTTAAATCAGTATGGATCAAACTTTCTAATATTCCACATGAATCTGGATAATTTAAAATCCATTAATTACCAAAAGAACAAAATCCTTATTTCTACTTTGAAATACTTAAAACATGGGTAAGATATGGCGGACAAACAAGCAAACCAGAAAACTTTAGAACCATTAGACAACAAATAATATGGGGTAATAAATATATAAAGTTAAACGGGCACAGTTTAGTTTTTAATCATTGGATAAAAGACAATATAATCTATGTTAATGACATTATTGATGAGAAAGGTAGAATATCAAAAGAAAAATCCTTAATAAGTTAAAATGTAAAAGAAATTGGATTGCTGAAATAATACAAATAAGAAAGAGTATACCAAATCACTGGAAATATATATTACAAAAGGAAGACTCAACAAAACTATTGTTAAGTGCAAAAACTACTCTCCTTAAAGCAAGGCGCAATTATATATGATTTACAAAAAATAATAATAAAGATATCTATAAAATTCTATCAAATGTTAGTAAAGATATACCTATAGGGTTTACAAGATGGTGGAAAGAACTAAATATAGATAAGACTCAACAAAATATTAAATACACATTAAATTTTATTTTAATTATTTAGAAGACAATAAATTAAAATGATTCGATGGAAGTTATTACATTATATATTACCTGTAGGTACACATCTTTTCACTTGGAAAATTAAGAACACCAATGTGTGTTCACTATGTGGGGTACCAGATACTTATCAACACAATTTCATGGATTGTACTTATTTTAAAGTTTTTGGAATAAGATTTGTATTCTTTTAAATAAACTTCAAATTGATAAACATATAATTACTTTTAAACATTTGGTGGTAGGATATAAAATAGGAGATGACTCATTAAATGATATTAATTATCTCTTGACAGTTATCTTATTCACTCTTCACAAATGCAATTGCATTTCAAATAATAAGACAAATCAAGTTAATGTGTATGAAATATTTAAACAAGAATATAAATACAGATATTTTCTAATGCAGTATAGAAATAAAACAATAAGTCAGATGCTAAAAATATTCAAAAATATATGTAATTGAGATGTAAAGGTCATTGAACTAGACTTGATATTATTGTTGTTTGTT
Source organism: Mytilus coruscus (assembly GCA_017311375.1). Lineage (NCBI taxonomy): Eukaryota > Metazoa > Mollusca > Bivalvia > Mytilida > Mytilidae > Mytilus > Mytilus coruscus. The sequence goes on along the minus strand of CM029599.1, from coordinate 4,818,966 downwards.
TTGTACTTTTCTATGTTAAAACCACAAAACAAGACACTTTATTTATTATACTTTGAGGCTAAAATGAACATATTTCAGTACTGTTTTGTACTTTTGATAGATTCAACACATGTTCAAGTACAAACCTGAGCATGTGTTGAGTAAATCCTATTTCAAAGTGTACATAGTTAATAAAAAGTTGTGCAGCAATAAATGACTGTAAATTTAGAAATTATTGTGAGTTTTTTATTAAATGCAAATAAAGCGACTGGGTGAGTATCACAATAATTAGAACTCACATTCTGATATCTGATACATATAGCTGTTTGCAAATTGCAATAATTAATCTAGTATTTTGTCCATTCTTCGAAAATCACAATAGTAAATGCACTCAATAATTTTTGAATCTATTCCGCAATTACTTCTTATTCATATTCATAAACTATTGCTACTGCAGAAATAATTCTTTCATCATAATTATTTGAAAAATTTAAATACTTGATATACATGATATAGTTAGAAAGAATACATCAAAATATTTAATGAAACAAAATTTAAAGAAATTGAAAAAAAAAACAACCAAAATTAGGTTCTAAATTCCATTATTTATGAAGTGTTCGGCTCATTTATGTCGATAATCAAAGTCAAAATTGGGACAAAATGTTCAATGCTATCATATTTCCATGTAGTTATGTCAAAATATTGTGTAAACTAAAATTGGAGTTAATATCAGAAGTGGTCCATCAAGGAACACAAAACGCTTTCAAAACATATCTTGTATCACAAGAACACAATCTGACAATGAAACATTTGGAAAGGTAAGTTCCTTTAGTAAACTATTTACACAAGAAATCACACATTTTTACTTTACATGTCCAACTTGGTTATACTAAACTTATTATATAGATGATATGATCAATCAAATTGAACAATGATCCATCATAGTGAATACTAGTGTGAATATTTTTATTGTATATCAAATCCTATCATGACTATCATGACTATTTTTATATACAAAATTTGTAATCAGCAAGTAATCATATGAATGTAATCTTAAGGTAATCTGAAAGTAATCATGATTACACCTGTTTTTCACATTGTAATTGATTACATTAGGATTACATTTAATCAGAAATTGCATGATTACTGATTACATGAGATTACATTGAAAATGTAAGCGATTATAGCTGATTATGATTACTGATTACGATTACTCCATGCCTTCTTTCATGCCATATCCTATGCTTATAATAACAGGAGTAGGCAATGTTTAAAATACCCTAACTTGGCCGGAATCAACTTGGAGTTGGTTCGACAGAAACAAATTATAAATCCATATAATATATTGCTGTAAAAAGAATAATGTGGGAAGTGAAAATTAACATGAAATACACGGTGAACGTCTGACTTCTAACTTGCTAATATTCATCTGATAGTAGAAAAGTATAATGACAAGTAAAATAAACATGATAATAACCAATAAACATCTGAGAGCGCTTCAAGAAGCACCTGCCTATGACCATAATTTGATGACTTAAATGACTAATGTGTTGTGTAGTTCTAAGGAACACTGGATCACAGTAGCTATTCTAAAGCTAGCAAAATACGAATATATGATGATGGAAACTATCACTGTTATTGAAAGTCAATACCGGTGCAAGACAACTCGGCCCGGAGACAACTCCGACCGTCTTCAAAAAAGACCACTCGGACCGTCTATGAAGACAACTCGGACAGTCAATAAGACAACTTGGACCGTCAATAAGACAACTCGGACCGTCTATAATAACAACTCAGACTAAGTATAAAATTAGACTTTTGATGAAATAAATGATTTAAGTGAAAAAAGAATGTGTCTGATGAAAGTTTTGAAGCCGATTTTGAGTATATAAATAACGACAACTCGGACCGTCTAGGAAGAGACGTCTATATACTAGTATACAATTCAGTGTTGTTCCCAATTATTTTTATTTTGGTTGTTTGAAAGCTGTATGAGAAAATAATGTTTGTAATGTTTTGATGAAGTCTCTTTTTATATATGTTAAACGGAGTATTTTAAAGTACTGTCGTATTAGTCTTCTGTGTAAGGTAGTGTGGCTTCACCATCCTGTTGGGTACTGGTGTTTGTAACTATTGGGAAGTCTGGAGCTCTCGTATCATGCATGTAGGGAAGAGTAATAGATAGGCGGGTGCTTTCAGCTGTTGGAACCTGTATACACTGCGTACATGTAAATTGTAATTGGACTTTATCTTTGGATGCTTGTCTGTAAAGTTGCCGACTGATGTCTGTTTTACATGTTCTGTGTTGTAGTCTTTTACATTGGTTACAGCATACAACCTCTTGGCAAGGTCTAACTGGTAGAGAACACTCTATGCAGGACTCTGACATTGTGAAATATGAGAGCCATTAACAAATTCTCTGTATTTATGGTAGTAATAGCTTGTGTAAGCTGAAAAGGAATGCGAACACCAAGCTGTTCAAATCTTTGGAGTAAGTCGGTCTTTATGATTAATTTCTCAACGACCTGTAATGAGCTTGTGGAATTGAATTATCACTTTCTTGATCATTTAATTAGAATAATTAAATTTACATTACTGATTGTTGATTTAATTTAATGATTATGACAAAATGAATAATTTTATTACCGCTTTTTGGTATGTATAGTGCACATTTATACCCTGGGTCATGTTTCTTGTAAGAGAGGTGCGCATTATACATGCCTACAAACATTTTCTTAGTCTTTTTTCAGGTCCGAACTCTGACAAAGAAAAAAACAGGTGAAGTGAAGAGTACGGAATTTTTCGCTAATACCTAGACTTTTATTATGTTCTACACGTTATATTTGTAATATGTATCTTATTGTACTTGATATGTCATGTATGTCATGTTTTATTCAAATAAAATACATTTTATATCTCTGTAGTAACGTTCGTTTATCGTGTAAATTTGTCCATCTGTTTGCAATCCGGAAGTTTGCCATGTCTTAATAAAGACACAATGAAGCTTTTGTTGTCGGTTAATTTAGGCTCTGTGTTTCTTGTGGTCATAACTTACTGTTTTTGTATGTGTTCATCATGGAGAGTAGAAGATAAGTGTATGAAAATTGAATAAACCACGCTCGTTTTTAAAGACAAACCGCCATTTTTTTAATGTATCAGGTGATCGCCAGTCATGTGACTTAATATTGTAAAGTGATGATTTAGTCTATGAGAAGTTTTTTTGTTATAAATACGTTTCTACTTTGTAACTTTTAAACAGTAACAACTGTTTAAAACCGTTCAAGAAATTATGATTGAAAACATGATTATCCCATAATTGTAACCTGAATGAATTTAATTAGGAACAAGGTGAACCTGTCATTGATTGTTTTGACATCGATTAGACCCATTGATTGAGGTGTGATAATCCGGATTAACAGCTAGAATCAACAAACAAAAAATAAAAATTATGAGATTTTAACAATTTATTTCAGCACTAATTCATAACATAAAATTAGATAATACAAGATAATACAATTTCGTATTAATTACGTATTCCGTACGGAATTCACCAACATCGGTGACCATTTAAAAAACTTCCAGTTTAGACTTCCTGTTTGCCAACAAACGACAAACATTAACTTGTGGGTTATAAAAAGAAGATAACTATTAAAATTCTTTATTCAGCTACAATAAATTCTTTCCATGATATTAATCATGACCTCGTTAATTCCTTGCCGAAAAAAATCACGCTCAAGCAACATTTTACCGATTTTGGAGCTGTGACTTTTCCGAAAATGTCTATTTGTATTATACGAAGAAGAAACTTTTTTTCTGAAGTTTCTTGGACCATAAAGGGGGTGCGCACAATACATAAATGCGCACTATACATACCAAAAGACGGTAACAGATTAATTAAGTTACTTTATTGAATTAATGAAGATTTTATTCAAAATGTAAAATCACTATGATGAAGTAGAAATAAGAATCAACACGTTAAAATAATAAAGAATTCAAAAAATAAATAAAGTGAATTCAACCTAAACTTATTTTCTGCATAATTTAAGTTTTATAATAAATTAATAAAGATCAGTAAAATTTGTATTCACGTAAAACAATATCATGAATATTCATTATATTATGTTTTCAAATTCAGTAACATGCCGAAAGGATGTTGCCATGTAAAATATATCGTTTATTAATTTATAATAATTTATAAAGTTCAAATCCTCTTTTAATACTTTGTCTGAGTTGTTCTTATAGACGATCCGAGTTTACTTAATGAAGGTCCAAGTTGTCTTAATGACGGTCCAAAATGTCTTCTTAGATGGTCCGAGTTGTCTTGTTAGACGGTCCGAGTTGTCTTGTTAGATGGTCCGAGTGGACTCGGTTCGACTTGTCTCCGGGCTGAGTTGTCCTGCATTCGTCAATACAACTGTCATGACTGTATGATTAAGTCTGAGCACAGGGGCGCATATCATAGATGTTTTGGGGCGGAAATATATGCCAGTCGACTGGTATCGTTATACATTGTGTTAATAGTGGATATTTCTATTAACACAATGTATAAAGCATACCAGTCGACTGGCATATATTTCCGACCCAAAACATCTATGATACGCACCCCTGTGGTCTGAGATGCAATTAAAAAATATCAGCTGATGATGTTATCAATTATTGTGCAAAATTTCAATCAAACATGTCTTTTATCCATTTTGACATCAAATATCATAAAAAGCTAAGCATTGTTATTTACCATGTTGAATTGTTCTTTAAAGACTCATAATCTCAACTAGGATATTTTTCAAGTACTCGAAATTGATCTCATGGTTTGTTTGAGTACTCTCCCCTTGCTGTGGTGCATCGTAAATTTCGACCGGAAACGAAATTCCACCTCATTATCAGAATTAAAATTATTGCAGTTATCTAAATTATTATGATTGATGATTTAATGTTTCTCTCTATCATTTTTGTTTCAAAAAACACATAGAATCTGTAAGAAACTAATTACTATAAGTAGTTAATTTTAGCAAGAAAAAAGTCATTAAACACCGGTCAATAAGGGGAAGTAACTGCTGCTAAACGTGTCAAAATTGAGATTGAGAGAACGAAAACTGGACAAAATGACACAAATGAAACATTCATTGGTTTTCAGATGAAAATATAGATGCACAAATATAAAGATTATTCTGCAACTTAAAGTTATAAGAAAGCTTTCTTTCAAATATTTCGGAAGTGCATATATTTTTTTGCAGAAATATCTGGAAACTTTCCATATTGTGCAATAAAGTCTTACATCAGAGATAAAATACCAGTTTGAAATTTCAAAAAAGTTAAAGAAACAGTCATGGTTCTTGCAGATTTAGGGAGGAAAATTACCTCAGCACTGAAATCTCTCAGCAATGCTACAATCATAAATGAAGAGGTAAGGTTAACCTTCTGGAGGTAAGTCCCGTCTTGGCCATGCTGGAACTGGGTAGGCAGATGCTCACATTAAATCTGTGCCGAACCAGTGTGCTAAATGTCCTCCATTAAACCATTACTGATGGTCCTAATGATAGGAGGCTATACGTAGAATACAGATACAATGTATTTGGTAGAAGTTTTAAACTTGAGGATATCCTCGATGCAAGTGTTTCAGCTATACTGCCAGTTCCGCCACAGTTGTTTTGGCCATACTTTGTAAAGATGTTTCAGTTATGGTTTTTCTTGTTATAAAGGGAGGAAAATATAATTGTTTTTAGAAAGAAAGGTAAAGAAACAAATGGCAAAATAGATTTTAACTGGGACTATTATACTAACGGGACTGGAAACTGATCGATCTGTTGAGATTTCATTGTCCCGATAGCGGATTATTGATTTTTGTTTTGATTGACAGCTTATCGTGCCACGTGGTTAATTAGCCTTCGGTACATGTAAACAATTGATTTCGTGAACAAGTCAGCTTATAGAATACCGTTAAAATTGGTGGACTTGAAATTGAAAAAAAAAATTAAATGCAAAAAAAAAAAAAAATATATGAATAACAAAACTATTTTAACAAATTAAATATATTTACTTAAAATAAGTGTTTTCACACAGGAATAAACTAATGCCGGTTAAAACTGGGACAAGTTCTTGGAAAAGTAGTTTTGAAAGATAAATACTTTTCTTATTGTTAACGAAAAATTATTAATAAGTAGTCAATATATTAATGTTGAAGATAAAACAAATAAAGTCGAAATGCGGCGCTTTACTTGACCGCTAAGAAAACAACGTGTCGCGAAAGATAACAGATCATACTTAATCCTAATAAAAACAATAAATGTGCAATAAAAACAATGTTGGCAATTTCAGTTCATAATTAATCCCTATAACAAAAGTTACCCGTGGTCTAATATAAACATAGCCACATTGTTTTGAACTTTTCTAAATTTTGGGTTTACACCTAAATTTCAATATGGCAGAAATAGCAGTGAAAGGGCCTACTTTTGTAGTTCTGATTGTGGAACTTATTGAACATATTTTCATGAAGTAATATGCTTATGCCACCAAGACCATTACTAAGCAAAAACACCCGATTTTAATACAAATATTGCACATATAAATAGGAGTAAGCAATTTTATAGGAACAGTATAATTTATTTGAACCCTGCATGTGGTTTCCGTTTGTAATGAGAATGAGATTTATATTCCACTTTTCACTTTAAAAGTGACAATAAAAATAGGCCAATCCAACCTATAACCTATAAATATGATTTTACAACTAACCGAACTTGAGTATCTCTTTTCAATCAACAGTTTTAAGAAATTTTATGAATCATACTTGTTTTCCCTGCGTCCCGCGCTATTATCATCCTGAAAAATTCAACCTTTAGATGTCGTTTTTACACTTAAGCCGGATTTGGTGATTAATAACAACTGTCAAAGGTCGAGATATCTTTATCATTAAAGTAATCGTGTTTACATTAAGGATTATCATTTGAATAACTATTAAAAATAAAACAAATTACAAAGATTATACGATCAAGACACGCTGTCACTGTCAAAACAATATGGCGATCGATAAATCTCGCGCAGGTAAAGTCTCGTTCTAATGACCGTGATGTTGAGTATGATTACACTGATTGGTGTAACAGTTTCCAGTCCCATTAGTATAATAGTCCCAGATTTTAATCATACCATAAGGAGGGTCACTTCCTATAAAAAGGTTACACAGATGTGCTGCTGGCATAGTTCACTTTTTTAGAATATCAATTATATAAATGGGGTGCAATTTCATGGAGGTAATATATCAATGGGTAATGGGTAGGAATTTATATATCAATGCCCATAATACATGTAATAAATATTCATCTTCTTTTAAGATATCTGTGTTCTGATCTCTTTATCTAATAATGTAAATGATCCCACAAGGTTAAAGATGTCATTATAGCTAGGAAATATTTCTAAATAGATGGTAATTTTCCTATGAAATAAATGAATGAGTAGGAATTATTGGTAAATCAATATATAAACATGATGAATGGGGTGATATCTAAACCTCAGCTGGAATTTGAATGTCGAGACCCCCTTTTATAATACATTATATCGATATAGCTTTGTACTAGACTGACAGGCTGAGCCAGATTTTTTATGTGCTATAGATATAGTTCACAAGGTTACAGTCTACATTAAGACATATTACCCTACCCAGACACATTATTTTGACTCTGGGCTAACCAAATTTTGCTCTTACTCCTTAGTGGTGTGTGCTTCTAAAGCATTGAAGCAGCAAATACCAATTGTCAAGTATTCGGTTTGACATGGTAGGGGATTGAAAATAGAAACCTAATTTGAAATATTTGGTCATGGTACAGACAAAAAAGTTATTTGATAAATATGGGTTATAAATTCATATAATGGTTGATAATTTTTAAATTCCATAAAAACAACAAACAACTATTTTTTTGTTCATTCATATGTTTTCAGGTATTAAATGGCATGCTTAAGGAGATATGTGCAGCTCTGTTGGAGGCTGATGTCAACATATTCCTAGTCAAACGGTTGAGAGAAAATGTCAGGTATGTAGAGATGAAAGCAGGGTTTCCCTGGGTCAATTTTCTTTTCGCCACCTCTTTCGCCAAAACAATATATTTTTCGCCACTTTCAATTTTTTTCGCCAACAAACAAAAACATATTTTTCGTTTAAAATTTCCTTCTCTAACAATAAAAAATTAGTTTGCCACATTGCTACTAGTATATGAAAATAAGAAGATGTTGTATGATTGCCAATGGGACAACTCTTCACAAGAGACCAAATAACATAAAAGTTACCAAACTATAGGTCACCGTACAGCCTTCAACAATGAGCAAAACCCATACCACATAGTCAGCTATAAAAGGCCCGAAATGACAAGTGTGAAACAATTCAAACGAGAAAACTAACTATGTCTTTTATCAGTGTTCTCCCCAGGATTTTTGGATAGCACCAGGGTAACGCGTGTGGACAGCTTGGTGAAAAGATTCATGCAATCAGTCGCGTTGCGTCGCTTAGCTATATTTCTAGTTTCTACACTTTTTATGTCTCTTGTTTTGTTTTAATACTGTGTTACTGTTTTATGTAGACATTGAGTCCGAAAATTATTGGCAAAATAGAAGTAAATCAATAAACAGTTTGTTTACTTTAATATTTTTTAAAAATAAATAAAACATGATTCATTACAAAATATTCATCTAAATTTAAAGTAATTAAATCTTTTATAAAATCCATGATCAATATAAATAAAATATCATTCAAAGGAGACCAAAAATGTTCAATTTAAAAAACTTTCTAGTTTCTAGAAAAAAAGTTGGTGTATATTAATGGATTCTTGTCATAAGGAGATATAAAATTAATAAGAACAAATATTGTTGTATTATTTGAACCAGTTTCTATTTTAAATTTTAATAAAAGAAATTTTTCATAAATTTTAAAACATTTTGCCATAGATTTCATGTAAATATTAACCTTTCTTTTCTTTGGTGATAATCAAACATAGATAAATCTAGACTTAATACTGCACTGAAATATAAATCTTTATTTGTCATGATCCATTTAGAAAGAATTCCTAAATCTATAAATTTATGTTAGGTCTATAGATCTATAAGTAACCATATTCAATGTCAACAACAAAATCTCCATTTTCCCCTAAATGACAGGAAGTAGATATAAATAGATTTAACATGTGCTTATGGATAAAATTTACAAAATTACTTCTGTTATTCATTAATTGTGGATATAAATATCTAGTTTGAAGGTACAGTCATGCACTTTATTTATAAAATAGAATAGATTGCAATTAATTGTAAATAAACTTGAATATTCTCGTGAACTAACTGGGTCATGTGATATGTACAGATGTCTGTTCCTTTTAATTACTTGTTGACAGATACTCTAGTTTGAAACCCGACTATCATGCAATATCTATGTCATAATTAAAGATAATTTTGGCCATGGTTTAATCAGACAAATAATACTATAATATAAGAATTGAGAAATGTATAAATGTCAATTATCGTAAAGATCCAACTTTATTATGTACAAAAATGTACCGGTCCACACTGTTTGTGTATAAATATTTGCCGACTTGTCACTGGTCAGAGCTTGGGTGGTGAGTGAAGCCATGATTAAATAGTTATCTGTGATCATAAAGTTATGATCTCTTAATTAAAACACAAAGAATCATGTTACAAGTGTTAATTACATCGATTACATCCAATCAACAAGGTTAACCTCATAAGGTAAATCGATCACGTGGTGTAAACAGTCTGGGTTGAACTGGTTTGAACTGGTCAAATTTCACCTGAATTTTATACCGCACGGAAAAGATTTAACAAGGTGTTTAAAACTTTACCGATTACGGTTTTTAACCGAAAATTATAGCACCACGGAGAAAAATTATACATCGCGGTAAAACGATACCACCACGGTAAAAATTATTCATCGGGCCCTTGGTCCTTTAAGGGCCTGGGAGAACACTGCTTAATACAAATATTGCACATATAAATAGGAGTAAGCAATTTTATAGGAACAGTATAATTTATTTGAACCCTGCATGTGGTTTCCGTTTGTAATGAGAATGAGATTTATATTCCACTTTTCACTTTAAAAGTGACAAAAAAATAGGCCAATCCAACCTATAACCTATAAATATGATTTTACAACTAACCGAACTTGAGTATCTCTTTTCAATCAACAGTTTTAAGAAATTTTATGAATCATACTTGTTTTCCTGCGTCCCGACGCTATTATCATCCTGAAAAATTCAACCTTTAGATGTCGTTTTTACACTTAAGCCGGATTTGGTGATTAATAACAACTGTCAAAGGTCGAGATATCTTTTATCATTAAAGTAATCGTGTTTACATTAAGGATTATCATTTGAATAACTATTAAAAATAAAAACAAATTACAAAGATTATACGATCAAGACACGCTGTCACTGTCAAAACAATATGGCGTATCGATAAATCTGGCATGAGGTAAAGTCTCGTTCTAACGACCGTGATGTTGAGTATGATTGCACTGATTGGTGTAACAGTTTCCAGTCCCGTTAGTATAATAGTCCCAGATTTTAATCATACCATAAGGAGGGTCACTTCCTATAAAAGGTTACACAGATGTGCTGCTGGCATAGTTCACTTTTTAGAATATCAATTATACAAATGGGTGCAATTTCATGGAGGTAATATATCAATGGGTAATGGGTAGGAATTTATATATCAATGCCCATAATACATGTAATAAATATTCATCTTCTTTTAAGATATCTTTGTTCTGATCTTTTCATCTAATAATGTAAATGATCCAACAAGGTTAAAGATGTCATTATAGCTAGGAAATATTACTAACTGGATGATAATTTTCCTATGAAATAAATGAATGAGTAGGAATTATTGGTAAATCAATATATAAACATGATGAATGGGGTGATATCTAAACCTCAGCTGGAATTTGAATGTCGAGACCCCCTTTTATAATACATTATATCGATATAGCTTTGTACTAGACTGACAGGCTGAGCCAGATTTTTTATGTGCTATAGATATAGTTCACAAGGTTACAGTCTTCATTAAGACATATTACCCTACCCAGACACATTATTTTGACTCTGGGCTAACCAAATTTTGCTCTTACTCCTTAGTGGTGTGTGCTTCTAAAGCATTGAAGCAGCAAATACCAATTGTCAAGTATTCGGTTTGACATGGTAGGGGATTGAAAATAGAAACCTAATTTGAAATATTTGGTCATGGTACAGACAAAAAGTTATTTGATAAATATGGGTTATAAATTCATATAATGGTTGATAATTTTTAAATTCCATAAAAACAACAAACAACTATTTTTTTGTTCATTCATATGTTTTCAGGTATTAAATGGCATGCTTAAGGAGATATGTGCAGCTCTGTTTATAATTCTAAATATATATTTTTTATCTCATTGTCATTATAAAACACTCAATAATAACAAACATTTAGTTTTTAAAAGATACTGTAAAATTGCAATATAGAATAAGATCATGAAATCACCATGTTGACTTCTGCAAGGGAGCATGGGATTCATCTATAATAGTTTATAAGATACTTCCGTCTAGTTGAAGGATAAAATCAGAGATTTTTCTTACTTTTGAATATTTTCTTAACAATAGATTTCTTTTCCGGACCATCATTAAAAAGTTTTGACGTAAAATTATGCCTCAAACACGTGCGTTGCTAAAACGATTGTAAATTACCAATTTCAAAAGAATTATTACTCTCAAAAGTTATAAGATAAAATTTAAAGTCAGAGATTTTTCTTAATTTTGAACATTTTGTCATAACAACAGATTTTTTCCAGACCATCGTTAAAAGAAAAGAGGAGACGTAAAATGTGCGTCGCTAAAAGGATTGTAAAGTACCCACTTCAAAACAGTTATTTCAATCAAAGTTGTAAAATATCCTTTAAGTGACATATGAAGCCATTTAACCACACCATTTCACGAAACAATACAATCAACACATTTATTAATTAAAATCCTTTGTTGCCGATGGCTATAAAATGCAATCTGATGATTATTGTCGTAACGAGTTCAAGGTGAATTCCCAGTATTGTCTGATCAGGGAAAAGTCCAGAAACACGAAAAAAGTAAACAAGATGGACGAGATCGAACAGTTATATTTCTTTCGCCAAATTCTTTCGCCAATAACAATTTTAATCGCCACAATTTTTATTTTTTCGCAAAATGCGAAAATGGCGACCGCCAGCGGAAACCCTGGATGAAACTTTCAAATGACCATTGTGCACAGTATTCTGTTGACTACATTTACATCTTTAAGGATACATGTCAACATTTTCAGATCAAAATTTGTCTGTAAATAATATCACATTACATAGAAGCATGGATTAATCTCTACATATATTGATGCAATAACAAGGAAAAGTGATTAGGGTAATAATAATTGATTTCTTTAGATTTTTAACACAGTATTTAGAATATACTGTTACAGATACACATATATGATACACATGTATGACAGCAAAGTTATTCTTATATGTTGGATAGGCATATAGTTCTATAACAACCCAGCAACCAGCTAACAGTAAAAAATACACTGTTATTTCATCATTACATGTATAAGATTTTTCAAAATATTGGAATCATCGGTCATGTCGGTATGTACACAATTTATTACAAATGTTGATTTTTATATCTTTTTCTCTGACAGGAGGCAGGACACTCTTTTACCAGTTTACTCAACCATTGCTCCATGTTAGTAAACAAATAAATGATTAGATGGAATATTATATTTCAGATCTGTTATTGACTTTGATGAAATGGCAGGAGGGTTAAACAAAAGAAGAATGATCCAGTCCGCTGTGTATAAGGAACTTGTCAAGGTAACATTTGTATGGGATATTTGTGTGTTATCAAGATCAGTTTTTAGGTGACATGTTTTTTGTCTTTTGTCCAGCCTGCAACAAAAGTTGTGGAAGGAGACGATCCTACTGTTTTCAGCGTAGTCAACATTAAGGTTCAATGTGTGGTTAAAGGTTCTCAAATGATGTTAAGGTACATTATGCTTTGTATTGGTAGTTTTCCTATGGAATGATTTTGAAATCTCTCTTGGGCTTATGTCAAAGTCATTTAGCTAAAAGGAAGTGGATTATATTCACATTTCCATTCTCAATTTTATATCTCCAAATTAATCCAAAAGTACATACTTTATTTGATTAAATATTCATCATTTTATATAAATTTTATATATTATTTATTTATTTGTCATGTTTATGTAAACTTTATGGTTAATTGCTTATTATTGTTGAAAATCTCAAACATGATTTTAATTACATCTAATGCTTATTTTTACAGTTGATTGATCCTGGAGTAAAACAATGGACACCAACCAAAGGTCGTAGTAATGTCATCATGTTCGTAGGCTTACAGGGAAGTGGAAAGACTACAACATGTTCAAAAGTAAGTGTTTTTTGTTTATCTATATAAGACAACTGTCTTAAAATTTTCAAAATGACATAACAGAAGCCCTAAAAGTTAGCAAAACTTTGATGTATTAAATCCAGAAAAGCACTTTAGAAGCATGAAATATATAAAGTGGTAATTTTCTTAGATATAGCAATTGTAAATTCTTACCTTTTGCAATCAACTTCTTTTATTTTGTTTGGAAGACATCAACCACACATTCAGTCATTTTAAGGTTTATAATTGCAATGTTAGAAAATATCAATCAGTTAGCCATTGTACGATAAAGCCTAGTGTATTTATTACAGTTGGCATATTATTACCAGAAGAAAGGATGGAAGACATGTTTAATTTGTGCCGATACATTTCGTGCTGGAGCTTTTGATCAGTTGAAACAGAATGCTACAAAAGCAAGGATTCCATTTTATGGAAGGTATGTTTAATGGACTGCTGATAAGAACAAAGTATTACATTACCATTGGAAACAGAAAATAAACAAGCAATGATTGGTTGTTCATGTTGGGTACAGAACAAAGTATTACAATACCATTGGAAACAGAAAATAAACAAGCAATGATTGGTTGTTCATGTTAGGTACAGAACAGAGGCATGAAAAATACAATAAAACTTGGTCCAACCAAAAGCATTTTAAAAATTTTGATGTAGGACTGTACTGTAGTACATTTGGTTTCATCTTCAAACTTCAAAACTTTACATTAAAAAAATGAACAATTTCATAAGGCTATAAATCAATTAAATGATAGAAGAGCGCCTGAATAGTTTAGAGTTTACAGATAAAATGAGACAGACAATATACAACAATGAAAATTAGCATTTTAGGTAATTATTTTGTATTCACTTAACTGAAATAACTACGAGTCAAAAAGGCAATATAATGGGGGGAAAAAATCCAAGACAAAGGTACAATACATGCAATAGTCAATAAAACACTATACTGAAAACTAAAGATTTGGAAAGATGTGATCTCTGCCAAACACCAGGGGTACTCTCAAATGCTTCGGAAGGGAAAGCAACATATGCTGCACTAGTTGGACCTGACCAGGGCTTCCAAAAAATATTTGAGCCAGCCAGACATTTTTTTGTCTTATCCAGATTTCAATCCCTTAAGACTTAGTAACAAAAGGCAACAATAGTAATCAGTTGGGCATCATATAAATTATGATTGACACAAAAACAGTATTTGCCTTGATTTTTAATATAAATTCGATGTTCTGGCGTTAACTGTTAAATTGACAGTGCACCATTCGAAGTGTGCAACATCAGCATACTAATATCTGCCTAAGACTCTTTACTTGTGCAAAATAACGCTGTGGATAACTTCACTTTCGTTTTTAAAAAGTACGTTTTCCTAATACCGGATGTTAACTTGACAGTGCATATGGTAAAACATGGACCAGAGACGGATACGTAAAATCCGTGTACTCAATCAAAGCATGATTATGTTTAATAGCTCTTTCCGCGTTATTTCTTCAGTAAAATACTCGAAATGAACGTTAGATAAAGGTATCAATGATATTTTTAGCATTTTTGGAAATTCGGATGCATAATTAAATCTCACACCTGCACACATGAGTGTACTAGTTCAAACAATGTGGTTCTGACGATTTTTCACTTAAAACCTTTATTACTACCTTTTTAAATTTTCATCAAATCATATTTATATACGTTTTGGTTATCTGAAACTTGCTGATTAAATTAATTAGATGCAAACTGTTGAAAATTTAAGAAAATAACTTTTAATAGACCGATCAATGTCCAGTACAAAATAGTTTACCTGTCGCCCGAAAACAGGTAAAATCAGCTGTCAGACAACTAATTAACCTTGATTGTAATGAGAAGGTATTAAAGTAGGGTTTGTTTTGATAGTAATTATTCATCATGTCACTTATATGACCGGAAATGTGTGGCTGTTTAAGGCAGAAGGTCAGTTCAATAAGATCGCATAAACTTCAAATTTTTTTCTGAACTATGTTATTAAAATGTCTATTTGACCCTTGGCACACCAAGTCATTTATTGTCGAGCCTTCGACTTTTGTTGAAAAGCGAGACATAGCGATCCTACATTCCGTCGTCGTTGTCATCGGCGGCGGCCTCCACAAATATTCACTCTGTGGTTAAAGTTTTGAAATTTTAATAACTTTCTTAAACTATCCTGGATTTCTACCAAACTTGGACAGAAGCTTGTTTATGATCATAAGATAGTATCCAGAAGTAAATTTTGTAAAAAATATCCTGTTTTTCCGTATTTTACTTATAAATGGACTTAGTTTTTCTGCCAGGAAACATTACATTCACTCTGTGGTTCAAGTTTTAAAATTTTAATAACTTTCTTAAGACTATCCTGGATTTTACCAAACTTGGACAGAAGCTTGTTTATGATCATAAGATAGTATCCAGAATTAAATTTTGTAAAAAAAAATTCTGTTTTCTGTATTTAATACTTATAAATGGACTTATTTTTCTGCCAGGAAACATTACATTCACTCTGTGGTTCAAGTTTTAAAATTTTAATAACTTTCTTAAACTATCCTGGATTTGTACCAAACTTGGTCAGAAGCTTGTTTATGATCAAAAGCTAGTATCTAGAAGGAAATGTTAAAATTTTATACCTGTTTATATGTATTTTACTTATAAATGGACTTAGTTTTCTTCCATTTAACATTACATGCAGTCTGCAGTTAAAGATTTAAAACATTTATAAGATTCAT
Organism: Mytilus coruscus; assembly: GCA_017311375.1. Lineage (NCBI taxonomy): Eukaryota > Metazoa > Mollusca > Bivalvia > Mytilida > Mytilidae > Mytilus > Mytilus coruscus. The sequence continues at coordinate 4,802,822 of CM029599.1, read as the reverse complement.
AAACTATCCTGGATTTTTACCAAACTTGGACAGAAGCTTCTTACAATCAAAAGATAGTATCGAAAGGAATATTGTTATTATTTTTTTTCCTCATTTTTGTTGAGCCTGCGATTAACAGCAAAAGTAGGCGAGACGCTGGGTTCCGCGGAACCCTTACAAATTTTATAATTTATCGGACTTGCCCGGAAAATACGACTGTTTTGGAAGCCCTGGACCTGACATGACAAGTAGAACTCAGTGATTAATCACATTCTGTGATTAAACAATCACCCAGTGGTGACAGACATTTCATAGCTATCAACCAAATCATTTTATGGTCCATAATACTTTACAAGGGATTACTTTAACTCTACGATTTGGAACAACAACTTAATGAATTGTACAAGCAACAAAAAGAGATTGATTCAATCATAGTAACAAAACATGATTTAACATGTTTAATAGCTCTCTGTAATTACAGTTACACAGAAATTGATCCAGTGGTGATAGCACAGGAAGGTGTAGATAAATTCCGTGACGAAAATTTTGAGATCATCATTGTAGATACGAGTGGTCGTCACAAACAGGAAGATTCATTGTTTGAAGAAATGTTGCAAGTTTCAAATGTTACTGTAAGTTTTCAATTCAGAAATCAAGTTACATTCTTCAGTGATTTTTCAGTCTTGATTATGTGAGCTTATAGTTTTAATGTCTGGATATGTCTGACCAAAGAAAAAATTGGTATATGCTGTTTCTCAGTTATGCTTTCAGCAATTAGAAGTAAGAGCAAAAAAACTGGTTAGCTTGGACATGTTGGAATAAAAGTTTGTTAAAATAATGTAAAAAAAAAATCTGTTTTGAAAATTGACTTTTCAAGAATTGTCACAGAGTAGACTTCATATGATTTACCACACAAATGTTACAGCTAATATCTGGCTAAGAATAGATATAGAAGATTTATTGAATAAACTGTTAATTAATGCTCTAGTCAAAGGAGGCTTTATTAATTAAAATTTAAAGGAGATGTTGGTATACATCAATGAGACAGCAACCCAACACCACAATAAAATCAACAGATATCTAGAGGTCAATATATATACAGTCTTCAACGATGGACGCATGTCTTTACAATATGTCAAGCTCTACATTGTCCCAAGTAATGAAATGTTGTTAATACATGTTAGCAGAGACTATCAAAGATCTACATCGTCCCAAGTAATGAAATGTTGTTAATACATGTTAACAGAGACTATCAAAGATCTACCATCAAAATTCCTTTGTGACACAAAAGAAAAAAATTACAATAGACAACCCTTGACAAGGTTCCTGATTTGGGACAGGCACATATGGTGGGGTTAAACAAAGAATTGGTTTTTAACCAATGTTTAAGTCAAAACTTCTCATCAAGGGCTTGTGTTAAATTCACCATGAGAGTTAACGTTTTGAATAATTAGATATAAGAAGATGTGGTATGAGTGCCAATGAGACAACTCTCCATCCAAGTCAAAATTTATAAAAGTAAACCATTATAGGTCAAAGTACGGCCTTCAACACATCTAGATCATTACTTTTGTAACTATGTAACAAATAAGATATTATACAATTTGGTTTTGTTTACAGGATCCAGATAATGTTATATTTGTAATGGATGCCACCATTGGACAAGCTTGTGAATCTCAGGTAAATTTTATATTATATTTGTAATGGATGCCACCATTGGACAAGCTTGTGAATCTCAGGTAAATTTTATCATACTTTGGTTATGTATAAATTTTATTGTTTCTATGAATACATGATCAGGGCTATTGTTTTCTACCTGATTTACAGATATGAAAGATCTTATTTGATAAAGATAATAAGAATGCACAAAAATTTCAAATAGAAAACAAAGAAATCAAAATTTAAATAAAGCAGTTGAAAGGAAAAGTGTGTTTTGCATTTAATATTTGTTCGAAATCTTAATACCTAATAGGAAAAAAATTATTGTGTGCTTGTTTTGATTGTTTTAAATCCTGCTTTCAATTTTAGGACTGGAAAACAAATTTAAAAAGCACCATAGATTAAGACCACTGGCTTGTTGGTAAAAAAATTTAAAAAATACATTTATGGGGGCAATGTATAAACCAAATTATGTACATTAAAAATCCATTTAAACATTTAGTTTATTAATTTATTCTAGGCCAGAGCCTTTAAAGAGAAAGTAGATGTAGCTTCTGTGATCATTACCAAACTGGACGGCCATGCTAAAGGAGGTGGTGCTCTTAGTGCGTAAGTGACAGTAAAAAAAAGTTGTTTATTTTTTGTTCGTCTGATATGGCTGTGCATTTCATTGATATTTATAACATTAAATGAATGAACATATGGAATGAAGGTAATAATTGTTCAGCATTGTATACAAGATGGGTGGTACCAATCCATTCATTGCCCACAAGTTATACATAAAAAGGGGAACAGAAATTTCCAAAACAATTGGAAAATACAACAGACCACACAACCAATAGCACCCAAGACGTACAAACATGGCAAATGAATTAAAAAAAATAACACATGGTTCAGATAGTCTGACTTGGCTCAGGGGTTTAACACAAAGAAAGTTATATCAATATATTGTTATTGCTTTTGTTAAGTGTTGGAAATGTTTTGTTAGATCTTTGGTAAGTTTTCTTGATGTAAGGTATATTCTTGGTTCACCAGTTTGTGCTAGATGTATGGTATTGTGTCTTGAATCACTTATTGCATATTATCTTTGTTATTACTGTGCTATTTGGGCAATCAAATTGCATTGACCGTATATAAATTTGTGATATACTGTCACTGACCGTATATTAATTTGTGATATACAGTCACTGACCATTAAAAAACCTTGTTTGTGACATTGTGTTTCGGTAGAGTTATATTTATGACGCCATTATAGAATATTTCATTTGTAAGAGTTATAGAAGTTGCAGTATAAAGAGAACAATCATACTTTGTCTGGAAATATAAATTGTATTTGTATGTAGCTTGAAACAGGATAGAAATGTTTACCAGAGGCTCACGTTCTACCTGTTTCTAGGCTTTGTAAAAATTAATTTTACATTTTCTATGGATGTATTATTTTGATCTTTCTTGTAATTATTAATCGTGTTATATTTTATGTGTTATGGACGACATGAAATGTAATTATCATTATTTTACAGAGTTGCAGCCACCAAAAGTCCTGTGATATTTATAGGAACCGGGGAACACATTGATGACTTTGAACCATTTAAGGTTCAGCCTTTTGTCAGTAAATTGTTAGGTGAGTTACAGGTTAACAATTGATTGTTTATAATCGTTGAACCATGAATTTTTTATAGCCATTGTAAATATAGAAACAAACTGATCAAACAGGTTTTCTGGTCATCCTTTTGGTATGTGTTCCTTTTTATTGATTAAATAGGAATCAAATGAAGTAAACTAAACATCGATTTCATGATTCTTGCAAAGAAGCATGCTCAACTGCATTATAGAGCCAATAGCTTGTCAACTTTGTTTTTATGAGTTTGAACCCTGCTTGTGGCTGGGTGTTTTGGACTCCCAATCTTTGTTGACAAGCATTGCCAGATTTCCTGGCGAAGGTTGATGGTTTCTACAGGTACTCAGGCTCCCTCCACCAATACAAACTGACATGATATTGCCAAGGGCGCTGAAAGTGGAATTAAAACACCAACCAACAACGACATAATTTTCATTTTTCTTAGCAGTAAAAGTACCGGAACAAATACTGTTTTATCTTTTATATGCGTAATAAAGAGGTCAAATCTTACTTTAAAAAGACCATTTAAATATAAAGCTTAATCGATAAAAATAGAAAAATAGCAAAGAATATTTCAGATTTAGTGACAAAAAGAGAGAAATCACTTATTAAAATGCATAGTTTTCATCTGAATTTGTTTTAAATGCAGGCCTTTTACATGCTTGTTCATTACATGTCAAGTATTTAAATAAGAGATAGAATTGGGAATGGAAACGAGGAATGTGTCAAAGAGACAACAACCCGACCAAAGAGCAGAAAACAGCCCAATGCCACCAATGGGTCTTTTATTGTATATTGTTATATTATTTTAGTTGTCAGTTAAATATAAAAGTTTTACAGCCTGTAGGATATATGGCTAAAATAAAGATATTGCATTTTATAGGTATGGGTGATATCGAGGGATTGATCGACAAAGTCAATGAATTGAAACTTGATGACAATGAAGAACTAATGAAAAAGTTAAAACATGGTAAGATTACAGACATTTGAGTGTTTTCTAGTTGATAACGAAGAAAATAGATTACAATCCAGATGCTCTTTAATTTCAAATATAATTTACTGTGGAATCTTCCAATTGTTTAAATATTTTCTTGCAACTTGACATGTCGTCTGCTTTAAAATTACTGTGACATCATGAGTTTTTGAGATTTTGAAAGCATCTTGCGCATGCCAAAATATGAATAATGAAAATGACATTTGTACCTTTACAAAATATAGCAAACTAAATATCCTAAAATTAGGAGCACAAATATATAAAATACATGCAAGTTTCACAACAAAAGTAAAGATATTTTTATTTTTTATTTTTTTTTGGAAACCCTATCTGACAAATTTTCTTTAAAAAGATATCTTTCTGAAACTGAAATTTCTTTTTTATTGATATAAAATTTACTATGACATGAGCTTGAAAAAGAATAAACACGTGTAAACAAATTGCTGACACAAAACACTGAATCTTGGAATATATTTAGCACAAGTTTCATATTCTGCAGCTAGAACATTTCCTGTTGTCTTTATCTATCAAATATAGTAACAAAGGGATAAGTTTTACTTTTTGTGTTAACATTTTTATAAATATAATTGTAGCAATTTTTAGCTGCAGTATAAAAACAATATTAGGTTAATGTCGGAAAAATATCAACTTTTTTTTGTATTCGGCATAAAACTGTTGAAAGGCTAATATTGTAATATTATTTATTTCTGCAGAGGCTGCTATCATTTTCTGTATGGCCATAAAATAAATGCATGAGAAGTTGCAAGAAAACATGTATAAAGAAAGAAATTATAAGTGTAATTTGTTTTCACAGTAATACAATGAATAAAAAGTATATTATTAGTTATGAAATGAGTAAAAGGAGATGTAGGGTATATGCCTCTGTGACAGCAATCCCAACAACACAAGTAAGCAAAGGAAATTTTGTGAGAACTTTCAACGTTTTATGCTTACATTTTTTGAGTGCTTGGACAATTATTTTTTTCTGTTGAAAATCGTGAAAAATATTGATATTAAAAATAAGGTTGCACTTCCCCTGACTAAGCCCCATTGAGTTCCTACCCCATAGGTAGTACTTGCATGACTGTGCTATGACGAACACCTGACCCATCCTCAGCTCAGTCCAAGGACCTCACGGCTGGTAAAGAGGACTGGGGCCAGGATGCAGTGATCTACTGCTGGACACTTTCTGCCCTTGGTCTGGGGACTTTTCCCAAGGCTTTTGGAGACACTGGGTCTCTGTTTGTAGCCTCAATTAGCAAGTATTGGAGAAGTACAATGTACTAAGAAATAGTCATGTACTGTTTATATACTTTCCTAAATTGTCAATTTCATATAAAAATTTAGTGATATTTACATACTAAAAAGGGTAATTTACACAAACAAATATTTTTTTAATTATAACAGAAACACATTGATTGATAAATAAACAAATGACAGAAATGGTTATTGTATATATTTGTAGTTTCATATATAGTTCAATACTTTTGTTTTGAATATAGTTTTGCTTGTAAGAAATATAGTAAGGGGAGATAACTCTATATTTTCTTTAATTTTTTTACCAGGTCAGTTTACATTAAGAGATATGTATGAACAGTTCCAGAACATTATGAAAATGGGACCTTTCAGTCAGATAATGGTAATTATAATATTATAATATTTTAATTTTTATATTTTATATATGTTATTTATCTGATAAGAGGAAAACATTATCCACATAGTGGTATTGACGAAATGATAACAGTACTTTTCAGTTTTTTGATGTATACTATTGTATGATTTTTTTTAAATAACATTGATATGATTTGTAGGGAATGATACCTGGATTTAGTTCTGATTTCTTAACAAAAGGAGGAGAACAGGAATCAATGGCTCGTCTAAAGAAGTTGATGACAATGATGGACAGTATGAATGATATGGGTAAGGAATATAACAAGTTATTTACCATTTTACTTTTAAGCATGAAAAAAAAAAAAACCCAGAAATTTAAGACTATTATTTTTTATTCAAAACTTAAAGTTACTTAAATTAAGGAGTAAAAGTACCTTTTTTGCTTTTTTATTTTGACGGGACGTATTATGGTATACAAATGTCATCTGTCTGTCCGGCGTAAACATGTCGCACCGTAACTTGAGAACAACTTATCCAAATTTCGTGAAACTTAAAATAGTTGTTTCTTATGATGGTCAAACGATCTGTATACTTTTTGGTGAAAATAAGAATAAAACTCTTTGAGTTACGGGACTTAGTAACTAAAACAGGTTTGTGGTTTTTTTCACATGTCGCGCCGTATCTCAAAAACAGTTTATGATTATTGCCTAAAACTTTACACACTTCTTAGTTATATTAATCTAAAGATATGTATACTTTTTGGTGATGATTCAAAATTTTATTTTTGAGTTATTGAGTATTTTGTAAAAAAAGGGGGAGGGGTTTTTCACATGTCGCGCCTTATCTCAAAAACGATTTATGATTATTGCTTAAAATTTTGCACACTTCTTAGTTATATTAATCTTAAGATCTGTATACTTTTTGGTTTTGATTCAAAATTTTATTTTAGAGATATTGATTTTTAAAAAAAAAAAAGGGGGGGTTTTCACATGTCGCGCCGTATCTCAAAAACGATTTATGATTATTGCTTAAAATTTACACACTTCTTAGTTATATTTATCTAAAGATGTGTATACTTTTTTGTTTTGATTCAAAATTTTATTTTAGAGATATGAGTTTTTTGTAAAAAAAAAAGGGGGGTATCCGCATGTCGCGCTGTATGTCAGAAACTATTTATGATTATTGCATAAAAATTCACACACAAGACGACGGGCGTATCATGCACTCATGGCGCAGCTGTTTATTTAGAAATGTGGGGGTGTAACATCTTAAGGATTATTATTTCTTAAAGAACTCAAAATAATTCCTCTTTTATTTGCTATTTTAAAGTTTTATGTTGAATTTGAAACATTTATTATAAAGCTGCCATTTTATAAGATGCTCATTCTACAAGATACACTGTTGATTTCTGATTCCTAGGCATGAAATCAGGGTTTCAGCTAGGATTTTGAGGGCTTAAGTCACTTTTACACAAGATGAAAATCTACCTTATTTTGGGTAACAGCAAGGGATCGAGGATGTATATTACTAGCTATATATATGCCCAAGTCCTTCAAGGACTAGGATCTTTGAAGGTCTTAGGCATGTTAATGTAGGCAGTTATTAGATATAGGAAGATGTGGTGTGAGTGCCAATGAGACAACTCTCCATCCAAATAACAATTTATAAAAGTAAACCATTATAGGTCAATGTACGGCCTTCAACACGGAGCCTTGGCTCACACCGAACAACAAGCTATAAAGGGCCCCAAAAGTACTAGTGTAAAACCATTCAAACGGTAAAACCAACGGTCTAGTTATTGCATGATTTTACTGATGTGATGCTAAAATATGAAGATAAGAACAGGGATCCGGAAATCTAGCTCACAATTTCACTTCAGTTATTTTCAGGGGACATTCCTGATCAACAAAAGTTGGGTGCCTCTTTTTTAAAACCACAGCATAAAAGAACTTGTAATGACTATTTTACTGCATAATCATTATCCTTGTAAATAAGTTTAACTCAATATTTGGAATTCATTGCTTTAAAGTTGGAAACAAGGATTTTTATCAATCCTTATTGGAACGATTCTAATGACTGTAAATTGTAAATAAATCAGGAATACTGTAAATTCAGAAATTAATGTGATGTTTTTATTATTGCGAAAACTGCGACAGGGTTATAATCGCAATAATTTAAACTCGCATTTTCAAATTTTTTATAAGAATTAAACAGGACTTTTCTCAATATCGCAAAAATTAAAATCGCATTTTAGTCTTAAATTACGAGATCGCAATAATAAATGCACGCAATAATTTCTGAATTTACAGTAGATCACAACTTTTAACACCAGGTGTAAACGTTAATTAGCTGAGGGTCATTAACTTGTCAGAAACATGAAGACAGGTAGAATAGTAATTTAAGGTGAAATTTTTTTTTAAACTTTCCAAATTCAAGTGATGAAATTGATATGAAATACTTTCGTCATTTTGAAAACCGTTTCGTAAATGAAGAAAATGACGAGTGCTAGCAAAATCACTATTTACTAGTACTTAATTTGATGCATTATGTGGTTAGAGGCAAATCATAAATGCATGTATGTAATAGAAAAACAAAGGATATGGGGTATCCATCCATGACACAAAATCAGTACATGCACAGCAAAAAAACACACAATAAGCAAAGGAACAGCGCTTTTATTGCTGTTCTTCATCTCAAAGTCACAGTGAGGTCTTCAACACTGAGCAAAAAAAAAACTCTTCTCATGTGGTTGTTTTGAAAGGTGTTAATAATAAAACCAGAAAATCAGGAACCCCCCCCCAAAAAAAAATATAAACTTTTTGAGGGACATTTGTTAGTAATTTTGTGTTAATTACCTGTCTAGCAAAGTTGACACACAGGGAACACTATCCAGCATTTTGTATCGTCCATATAGTTATAATTTGTTTGGTACACACACTTATTGATAAACCACTATAAAATAAATAAAATCATTTTTGAAACTCTGTATTTGATACTTTTTTCTTCAGAACTTGACAGTTTAGATGGAGAGAGACTGTTTGCTAGGCAACCAAGTAGAACCCACCGAGTAGCTCGAGGAGCAGGAGTATCTGTGAAGGAGGTCAATGAGCTACTTACACAATATAAAAAATTTGCTCAAATGGTAAAGAAAATGGGTGGAATTAAAGGATTATTTAAAGGTAAGTTATCAAACAGATATAAAAAATACTGTAAACTTTGGAAATTTGTGTAATGATTTTATTACTGAGAAAAATGTGACTAGATGAACATTGCAATAGAACTTTATATGCTTTTTTGATTTTAGAGAAGTACATTTTAATAATTTATAACAACACGTTCATTGCATTTTGATTTATAGAATCAGAGATTTTGTCATGTAGGTATATTATATAAATAATACATAGGTCAGAGGGTGATAGAGCAGATTGATACACAGAGAAAATATTGTCCATATAAACAAGCATTCTGAGAGTATTGCATGGCAATACATAGTCCCCTACTGGTTAAAATTTCATTATACTGGAACAAAATGCTATACTTGATCTATAACTTGTCATGGTGTAAACTATATAACAAATATCAAGTCAATATCTTCAAGCATGATGAAGAAAGGTGTGGAAACTGATTATTTGAGTGAATTTTCCAAGTCCAAGGACCATAACTCTGCACAAAATCATCAGACCGGAACAAAATTCGAACTTGATCTGAAATTTGTCATTATAAAACTACATACCAATTATCAAATCAATATCTTCAAGTATGACCAAAAAAAAGGTGGAAAACTGATTATTTGGGTGAATTTTTTAAGTCCAAGGACCATAACTCTGCACAAAATCATCAGATCGGAACAAAATTCGAACTTGATCTGTAACTTGTCATGATCACACTATATAACAATTATCAAAACAATTTCTTCAAGTACGAAGAAAAAAAGTGCTGAAAACTGAATATTTGAGTGAATTTACTAAGTCCATAAACCTTAACTCTGGACAAAATCATCAGAAAGGAACAAAATTCGAACTGGATCTGTAACTTATCATGATGAAAATATATACCGAATATCAAATCAATACCTTCAAGCACGAAGAAAAAACGTGTGGAAAACTGATTGCCGGATTGACAGATGGACAGACAGACAGACAGACAGAGTGCAAACCTAAAGTCCCCTTCGACTTCGTCGGTAGGCGACTAATAACACATAGGTCAGAGAGTGATAGAGTAGATTGTTACCCTGAGAAAACATTGTCAACAGGTCAGAGGGTGATAGAGCAGATTGTTACCCTGTGAAAACATTGTCAACAGGTCAGACAGAGGGTGATAGAGCAGATTGATACACAGAAAAAACATTGTCCATATAAATAATACATTGGTCAGAGGGTGATAGAGTAGATTGTTACCCTGAGAAAACATTGTCAACAGGTCAGAGGGTGATAGAGCAGATTGTTACCCTGTGAAAAATTGTCAACAGGTCAGAGGGTGATAGAGCAGATTATTACACAGAGAAAACATTGTCAACAGGTCAGAGGGTGATAGAGCAGATTATTACACAGAGAAACATTGTTTACTGAGATGATGCCAAGTATTACAGTTTTGTCAAGGAGAACAAATTTGCTCTATCACTCTCTCAGCTAAGTGTTAATTAATTTATCAGAGTGAATGTTCTGTTAATATTGTCTTTTAAATTTTAAATTAAAAGGAATAAACTTTATATATGTTAGACTTTCATTGCCTGTTGTGTAGTACTATGGAACATCTTTCATTCAGGGAGATTGGACAGTCTGCCTTGCACTACCATAGTTTATACTGATAAAGACAGCAGTTAAAATGTTATACATATACATCTGAAATATTTTATACATAAGACAAAAAATGGAATTTATTTTTTCAGGTGGTGATATGAGCAAGAATGTTAACCCAGCACAGATGGCTCGTCTCAATCAACAGATGGCTAAAATGATGGATCCCCGTGTACTGCAGCAAATGGGTAGGTATTAGATATATGATAGGCTAAAATGATGGATCCCTGTGTACTACAGCAAATGGATAGGTATTTAGATATATGTCATAGGCTAAAATGATGGATCCCTGTGTATTACAGCAAATTGGTAGGTATTAGATATATGATAGGCTAAAATTATGGATCCCTGTGTACTACAGCAAATGGATAGGTATCAGATATATGATAGGCTAAAATGATGGATCCCTGTGTACTACAGCAAATGGGTAGGTATTATATATATGATAGGCTAAAATGATGGATCCCTGTGTACTACAGCAAATGGATAAGTATCAGATATATGATAGGCTAAAATGATGGATCCCTGTGTACTTACAGCAAATGGGTAGGTATTAGATATATGATATGGCTAAAATGATGGATCCCTATGTATTACAGCAAATGGGTTAGGTATTAGATATACGATAGGCTTAAATGATGGATCCCTGTGTACTACAGCAAATGGATAGGTATCAGATATATGATAGGCTAAAATGATTGATCCCTGTGTACTACAGCAAATGGGTAGGTATTATATATATGATAGGCTAAAATGATGGATCCCTGTGTACTACAGCAAATGGATAAGTATCAGATATATGATAGGCTAAAATGATGGATCCCTGTGTACTACAGCAAATGGGTAGGTATTAGATATATGATATGGCTAAAATGATGGATCCCTATGTATTACAGCAAATGGGTTAGGTATTAGATATATGATAAGCTAAAATGATGGATCCCTGTGTACTACAGCAAATGGGTAGGTATTTAGATATATGATAGGCTAAAATGATGGATCCCTGTGTACTGCAGCAAAAGGGTAGATATTAGATGAAAATGTGTTGTAGGATTGCTTGGTTAGTCAAGAAAATCTAGCCCAAAAACTGAATCAACCTATGGCTAAATGATGGCGTCCTGTAGTTAATATGATAAGAGCTATAATTTAGCCTATGAAATTGCAAAATAAAAATTCAATCTGTCATGTCTATAAAATAATATGTAAATAAAAGATAGAGGTGATTCATTCTGGTCTTTTTAATGCAAAAAGCCATTTGATATAAACATATCAAAATTGAAGTATTTGATCCAAATTGCCATTTTAAACCATTTTTTTGTGCAATAAGGCCACACTTAAAAATATTTTGGTTTGCCCAAACCCTACCCAGAGGTAGAGACAGTGGGTAGGTAGGTAGGCATTTTCTTTTCTTTTTTTGGCAAAGAGAAATTGAAGTGTCAGATGTTATTTAGTCTTCATGCCTATCTGATTAAAAAAAAACTTTTTCACTTCAGGACAATAAAGATTTTGAATAGGCATCTATTTTCTGGGTAGGTAGGGTTAGGGCAAACAAACATATTCTTTTTTATGGCCTAAGTTATGGGCAACAGCCTTATCGAAATAGATATTTACTCTGATTAGCATCTATGTATAATGCTTCTTATAGAAAGAAGAAAAATGAGTTAACTTTAAATTAAATTAATTTCTTTTTTTTTCAGGTGGAATGCAAGGATTACAAGGAATGATGAAACAATTCCAGCAAGGTGCGGCAGGAAAAATGGGCAATATGTTTGGTGGCAAATAATCAACTAAAGACACTATTAATGAAGCACCTTATTTGTGAACATTTGAATATGCCATACTGATTTATTTGATACAAAACTTCATTTAAAAAATGGTAGTACTTGGACTTTGTATATACATTTAAATGAATGATTGTACATGTTAAATGTGATGTGTAGCAGACATTTTGTGAAAATATTTTATCATGTTTGTAAAAGTTAAAGAAAAATAAAATACCTAAGAGGATACACAAAATATCATCCCCTTATCAAAAGAATATAAAAATTACACTTTTCAATAATTGAGGGTCACAATGAAGTATATAAATCGAGGAACCAGTGGAAGGACCTTTTTTCTCATTCAAGATAAGAATTTTAGATACTTTGAGGTAAAGCATTTAAGTCATTTGAGATATATTATATATGCATTGTAAGGACTATTCCTTTAAAGCGAAAAGTAGGGGGAGAGGAAGGGAAGTTTCATATTTTGAACATGGGTTTGGGTCATTTATATTTGTATTCAAAATTACTTGAAGATAGTTTATAATGTTGGTTGTGGGGGAAGTCCCTTCTTACCCTCTCACTTCGATTTAAATGCAACATCTCTCATCTAAAGTACCTATAATTCATTTCCATTTTTCCATATTTTAAGTCATTGATTTTGTTATTATATGTGTAATTGTATTAAATACATCTTGTATTTAATCTAGTAGATAACATTTTGTTGACTGTACATAAAGGTTGTGTCAGCAACTAACAGATTACAGCTACATTGAATGGTTTTTATATTGTACTACATGATGATAGAAATTGTCATACTAATTGTTAAAAAAAACTATTTATAAAAGAAATTATCGCTATTTTGTGCATTTTTCCTTTGATCTTTTTTTGTGATAATTTTCATATCATGCTACTCACTTGAGATGGAAAATTATCGCTAGAAACTATGCAGGCACATGGCGTTGCTAATGAAATTGACATGAAAGTTACAACGTCGTCATAGGTAAAATAGCGATAAACAGATTATCATTGGTCATCTCAACTCGATTGCATTTCTCGCTTTCGCCGTACCGGCTCAAGCGAGAAAATCAATCTCGTTGAGATTATCAACGATAATCTATAAGTATCATCAAAACACTTTACTCGTATTTCGTGTTAATGGCATTACACTTGTGACCCTATACTAATGTATCTTAGTTGGAGAGAACTATTACAAGGGTTAGGACTTTTTTCTTGTTGATTGAGGGTCTCATGTCCTCCCATTTAATTCCCTTTGTTAATGAATAGTAAGTAGATTATCTTGTGTAAATGTTAACATAACTTCTATGATTAAAGAGATGTGTGGTATATATGTCAATGATACAGATATATCCAACAACACAATGAAACCAGATTCATGGCAAATTTTTCAATTAGCTTAAAATGATCTGTGAGCTCTTGCCAACGATTGATTCCACGGATAAATGTATTCCATAAACAGGAAGTTGAGCAATGGATGTGAATATGTAGCCTGATACCAAATTTCAGTGTACTCTGATACAGAGTCCTTGAGAAAAATGTGACAAAAATTACACACATGGTATTTATGTAAAAGAGAAATATATGAATTTGGCTAACTCGAAGTTAATAAAGAGATGAAACTGCATTACAGATTTAAGCTTGCTCCCATGAAGCTTGATTCCAGATTTCTGATTCTGTGAAAAATGTGAAGAAAATTGCATACATGGCTATTATGTGTAAGAATATACAATGTATAAGTATCTGGTAAACTGGGAGTTCATGAGTGATGAATCTGAAATTTCTTTACACAGAATATTCTCACTTCGAGGTTATTACCAAATTTCAGAAAGTTTTTATTTGTAGTTCCTATTTCAAAGAAAAATGTGATTATAACTTCATACATGGCCATTATGTGTAAGACTATAAAAGTATTTTGTAAACAGGAAATTGAATGTGAAAATGCATCACTCAGTAAGAAAGATCACTTTAAGCCTGAAACCAAATTTCAGGAAGCTGTGATTTTCTTTTCCTAAGAAACTGAAAGAAAATTGCATTCTTATTTTTCTGTCCTAGCAAATTAAGAATTCTAGATTCTTAAGGAGATTGAGATACTTTCCACTGGTGTGAGAAATTCAGTCTTTTATTAAATATGGTTCATAATAAAAAGTTGAATTTTTACTGGTCGATGCCTATCATTGTTTATATTAGATAAACAGATGGTGGTGTTCATTCAAATGCAAATAAAACTTTGGTGATTAAAAAAAGCATGAAAATTTTCACATGACAATTAAATGAAATATATAAACTGTTATCACAGAGATATGTCTCACCTTTTTGTAATTTTGATAATGCAAATGTTGAAATTAAAATAGCAATACTTTATTTAACATGTAAGTTATGCAAATATTTGAAGTCAATAAACCATGACTGAAGGTACATGGCTAAACAATCTCCATGGAAATGAGATGTGCCAATGCTATTACAACTGCATACCAAATACCATTGACTTATTATAAGTCGTTCCTTTTAATAAACCTAAACACAAACATTAACTTGTTAACTATGTAAAAGTTTCAAAGTCAATGAACCATATTAGGGGGTGGGGCTATATAATCTCCATGGAAACGATACTTGCAAATACCAATAAATTTGCATACCAAATATCATTGACTTAACATAAGCAGTTCATCTTAAACTAATCTAATCACAAACTAATACATGTAAACTAAGCAAAAGTTTCAAAATCAATAGACCATGACTAAGGGGGCAGAGCCAAATAATTTCCATGGAAATGAGATATGCCAATGCTTATATATACAACTGCATACTAAATATCATTGACCTACCGCTAGTGGTTCCCCATAAACTGGGCCAAATAATCTCAATGGAAATCAGATGTGCCAATGCTAATACAACTGCATACCAAATATCATTGACCTACCACTTGTGGTTCACCATAAACTAGACATAATCACAAACTAATACATTGTTGATGCTGCCGCCCCTGCCGCCAGAAACAGCATACCTATGTCTCGCTTTTTGACTCCGTCGAGGCGAGACAAAAATTAACATTTGTATTATTGGTGTTTAATGCCATTTTCAGCACTATTGCACTATTACATATAGGTCAGTTTTCATTGATAGAGGAATCCAGAGTACCCGTTAACATTTGTATGTCTGAACTCATCCCAAATAGTTCCTCCTTGATTATGAATAAACTGATGTGACCTCATATCGATCCTTTCTGTGACATTACACAAATCCACTCACCTAAAAAACGAAGTCTGGGATTTCTGTGTCAAAAGATAAACACAAAACAAATTTATAAATCAAATTTTTATTGCACTATCTCTCAATTTAGTAAATAAATATGTATGGAAGAAAATATTCAAATATTAATATAATATTTAAATCAAGCAGAATTTGGTTACATAATTCAATTAAGGAGGTAGACCAGGGTAAGGGATATAACTCTTTAAAAATCCCTCCCTTAGCTGCCCTGGACCTCCACCCTTTAATCTTGTAAGGATGTTTACTTCTCCTGTTTTCAACTTTTCAACAATATTTTGTAACATTTTGATATTTAAAGTTTAAGACCTACAAATATAGTTCCATAGAAAAGTAACAGGTTTTGAACTTGACGGTCCTGATTTCAGGGATTCATTAATAGTACCCCAGGAACTTTTATTTGATAAAAAAAAATGTTGCAATCATTAACAAATATATTTATCACAGATCAATTTTCTAGAAACAACACACTAAAAACATAATTCCATTCACTACGCATTAAAAATAAATCAATATTTACATCAATTCTCTGAGGGCCAAGACCAAGCACTTCTAAAAATCTTTAACATTCAACAGACAGAGATGTCAATCCTTGTTGAAGTGATCAGTAATCATTGGTTAGAGATGACAGTAATTTGTAATTTTTTTAGTATGTTATTTTTAAACTTTTTTATAAAAATTATTTTGGCATTAATCTTTGGCTTTCATTAAATAAAATTAGATGGGTTGGATTGTTATTTACATTTTTATACTTTGGAGATAAGAATAAAATAACCATTTACCACTTATAAATATTTCATAACGGACCAATTCCAATAATCTCCTACAATACTCATACATTACATGCCATAGTCCCATCATTCTATTATTTGATGCTTTGACTAATCAATTTCTCCAAAAAATCTGATTCCTTAATGTATCCTTATTTTAAGTTGCTCAATTATAACCAATCATGAAAAGTTGAAATGATTCCAAATTAGATATAAAAGGAGAATATTCTCTGACTGAAAACAAACAGAAATCTGAAAACAATAGATTGTTTGCTGTAGTGGCAAGACTTCAGTCCTTAATTTGTTAAAAATATGATTTAAATTATAGGTTATAAGAATGGCATCTATGAATAGCATAAACTTTTCCAACCAGATTAATTCAGCAATGATGAGTGATCATTTCAAATATTTTACATGTACATTCACACTATGTGTACAACAAATACTGTTAAATCAAATTGGTTATACAGACTACATAACATGAAGCAAGAAAGCAAACTATGTGAACCAGAGAGGCAACTTTTTCCAAATCTCCCTTACCTATTCCATTTCTGATTTTTCTCAATCCCCCCTTTTTCACTCATTTTTCAGTACCCTACAAGACCTCTAATGCTTCAAGACTTCATAATGCCCTTAAAATATATTGTAAATTTAGAATTTTTTTGCGATTTAATGCGAAAATTGTGACCTGATAAATTTCGCAAAAGTAAAAAGTTGCATTTAAAATTTTGGAGCCATTACTTGTGTGCAGCCTCTGTTGAAATTGTAGTAATTAAATCTTGCATTCTTGTCCAATTTTTTTTCATCAATCACAGTAATACATACACACTGAAATTTCTGAATTTACGGTTTATTAAATAAATCCAAAGGAAAATTATCTGTCACATTGTATATAACAAATTAATAAATTGTTAAAAATTATCACATTCTTACTTAGTTTAATAAATTGTATGATTTAATGAAATAGTTCAGAGTTCAACTTATTAATGCCATCAAGGATTAATCCATTGACTGAAAACATATTAGTTAAGTGAAGCTTGGATGACCTTTTTAGGGATCACCATATATGTATCAAAAATGATTAAAGTGAATTGTAAGCTATAAGAAAAAAACTTCTGGTTAAAACTTGAAAGTCATTAGGCACAAAAACCTCTCATTCTAAAGTTAAAAGTCTATCACATTTTTGTATCATTGTAACAATAACATTATCTTATTCTTAGTCACATGACTGTCACATGTTTATATCTTAGTAACAATTGTATCTGGGTAATAATTCCCATCCTCCTCTCCTACATCACTGTCCATGGCTATGGAGCTTGGCCTTGAACTTTGGTAACTGACTGTAGGTCCCATGGGCACCTGTAGTACTGAGGGGGCTGGGCTGATACTAGGTGTGGTATTTCTGGAAGTCAGATCACATTGGTCCAGAAGTTTCATTAGTTCCTCTGGTGTAGGCCCTCCTTTCCTCACTTCACCATCAGATTTATTCATCATCTCCAAGGCTGTTGTCAGATCCCACATCTACAAAGTATCAACAGAGAAGAATGGCATCATTAAACAGAGATTTAAAGTTTTATTCTTTTATCCAGAATATTGGCATGTGGAAAGAATCATTATTGAATTAATTTGACAACACTGTGTATGGCTCAAACCACACGATCATTTCGTGACATCCTTCTTTCGGCGAGGATAACTGTTGTAAAGCTTGATATTAATTAATTTGTAATTATCTAATTAACACTATCATTTAATAAGAGGATTGAATCTTTTCTTATAACTTAAACTTACAAAATGTAATGGGTGTTTCTATCCTGTGGATTCACTACTATTTGTGGGATACCAGTGTTCACAGATTTCATGGGTAAAGGTCAACCACACATTTTATAAATGATCATTTTTGTAAATACATGATTTCATGGTTTTTACAAATTTTCTATAGGCTTGTATGCAATATTTGTTAAAACCATGAAATCATATATTTACAAAAATACAACTATAACTATATACAGGAAAATTAAAGAATCAACAATATTTGCTTTTTTTCAGGAGTTTAACCCCATGTCCATATTGTTTTAAGGAGTAATACCACCATTGTTTGTCCCCTATTAGTCTTTGTTAAATTGTCACTTTTCAAAAAATTGTGCAGAATTTATCTTTGTTTCAAATAAAGAAATGTTTGGCATGAGTAAAGTTTTATCATGTCCAGTACTACAGAGTACAGACAAAATTTCACATAGCATTTCAATGCATATATTTCAGATAATAACCATCACTGGATGTTAACCAATCAAATGTTCACCCCTTATTTTCCTGTTCACAAGCTTTAGTAACCATGTAACCTCAAGTTTCCAAAATATTCTATAGAAACACCAAATAAAAAAATAATGGTGCTTTGAAACACACAAGACATATGTTTATGACTTGGAAATTTTTTACTGCAATGAAATGTAGGATTAATTTCCTACAACTGTCAGATTCAAGGGAATATTTTTTTTCGACCCTTTTTCGTATGCAACCAGATGTGACATACTATGATTTGGTGGTATTATTTGGTGGTATTACACCTTAATGGATGAGGTAACCCTACATATTCAGTTATCTATAAAGGAAGAAATGTATTTAAATGAAAACAATACTTGTTAAATGATGTGTAATCAAAGCCCTTTCTGGATCACTCAAACCTAAACATTTTGAATGTATATATATATGTCGAAATGTTAAAAGCTAAAAGATCAAAAGGGATAAAAAAAAGAATATCCAAATTCATTTAAGGTCAAATTTGTCTGAGGAAGTAGGAACCATAGTTTCTTAATAACTTTTTATTTACCTGTATTGTACCATTTGTGTGACCAGTAAATATATATCTCCTTGGTCTGGAACCCATTCTATTAGAGCCCTCACACTCATGTACACAAAATGCTGCAATACTGCTATTATCCACAGACGATATGACACACACTCTGAAAATAATTCACAACAAAATGATGTAAATATACAATGATTTTTTTTTTCATGACAATGACACATGCTATGAAAATACAGCAAGATATAACATTACACATTTTTATAAATACTGTATATCTACAGAGGATCTTATAAATTAATACACAAAAGAATAATATAAATGTAGTAGCAGAAAATATTAACTTATGTTAAGATGAGGTCGAAATTAATGAGGTCAAAATTAATGGATGACAGTGTCTTTTCATGAACAATCATATTTTCTCATCCAGGGTGAAAGTATAAACTAGGTATTGAGGTAATTTGCATAATTGCTAACAGCAAAGTAAAATCTTAGTTCCTCCTTCCCAAACATTTTCTCAACAGGTGCGACAAAACATTTAAATAATTTGACCTTGAGATCAAATGTCAAAGTCAATTCAGTCATGATTAGTATGTGACACAATGATTTACAAATAAAAACACTTAACAATTATTTGTCTACGTCAAAGAACATTTTTGCAAACACAGCTATGTGTTAAAGCGATTCACAATTTGACTTTATTTGGCATTATGGTATCAGACACATCTCTCATGGTAACTAAAAGCATACAAAATATCTCAATTCTACATCTAAACAATTAAAATTTATCCTATATTTTACATGCCTGAAAGAGGGATTTAACTCTTTTTCTGTTTCTAGTTCTATGATAACATTCAATAAACCAGGCTCTTTAAAAAACAGCCTCAAGTAATAAAGCTGTTTCTATTACATCACACATCTTATGATTAGAAAGTTGTCTTCCAAAAGATTTATGTCTTTATGGATTTATTTATCAAAATTTTGACTGTTTACATAACAGCCTATCTTCTCCCATAAGCATCAAGTTTTGGAAACTTTTTTCTAGGAAAATTACTCCTATCACAACATTATTCTAATATTGAGAAGATCACATTTTATTACTTTTATTATTGCATGTTTCTATGGCAACTACCATCTTATCATCAGACAGTGTTCCAGCTTGAATCTCAGGGCAGAAGGGTGCTAGTTGTCTGAAAGGGCACTTTAACACAATAACCCAGATTGTAAAGGCACTGTGTATAAATTACCTTGAGTATTGCTAGGCTCAACTGGAGGACATTTATTTAGTTGTATTTCAAGCACATTTAGAAATAGTTGTGTTCTTAATATTGATTCCAGTAAGATTTTTTTTTTATCAAATTATCATACCATGATGCAAAGCATATCATTTTGATTTTAATCTAAACAAACTTGTACATTTGGTGAGGAAAATAATCATCAGAAATTTCAATGTTTTATTACTGCTATCAGCATGATCAGTCTATAAAAATAAACAAGTAGTTTTGAAAGATGGAGGTATACATGCAAACATGATTTTTTAATGCAATAAAATTATGTAAATTTAAATTACTTGTTCAAACTTAAAGTATATGTTATCATGGTTATTGAAAGTTACTTTTCTCATTTAAATTGTTACAAAAAAGTATTTTTTAATTTCACACCAAAGTGCTCCTAAGTAAGGAGTTTTATAAATATAACAGGTGAGACAGGATACGATAATATTTTATTAATGTGTACATTGCAGAAGGTATTAACAGTTACTTTTTTTCTCCATAATTGTAATGAATAAAAGCATTTGTTAAGTGTTCCTATAAGAGGAGGATTATAAATACAAGAAGTAAAACAGGAAGTGGTGCAATTTTGTTTTTGTTCAAAATACAAATTTATTTTAATTTCATACTCAGGGTTACACATGTATGAAACAAAACTTTCTTTAACCAATTTAGTCAAAGCTATGTATGCCTTTAAAATTGTTTAACATTTTAATTTTATTTAATGCCTACTTTTAAAAATAAAATTTTTATGTTGTACATCCTGTACATAAACATTACAAATGGATAACATGTGGACATTTTCATTCTGTAATAAATATACCAAGTATTTGTTCAATTATCTTAAATCACCTGATTAGCAGTAAACAATCATTAACAGAGGTGATAAAACTGCCAAAGGCAAGGTATTTAACTTTATGCCATTGTCAGTTAATTAAAGTGTTACACTCGGGTAACAATTTTACCGGAAACGCCGGTAGGCATGTAATTTGAAAAGTTTATTTTTTGAAAAGGCAGAAGGGGGCATTTTTTGACTTTGGAGGGCAGAAGGGCGGGGGTAAGGGCACCAAGGGCGGGCCGCCCTTCTATTTTGGGCAGGCGGGAACACTGTCAGAAGATAACCTAAACAAATTTTATCTGTTTCTACGACAAAACACCTTGGACCACAAGAAAATGGCCTTACAAAATTTGTTTCATGACAACATACCATGGGTCATCATAATATAGCCCTACCACAATTTATCTGTTTCTATGACCACATACCTCTGTCCATTAGAAGATAGCCTAATAAACAATTTATCTGTTTCTGGAACGGTTTTCTGTATAAACACTTGTTGGTCATCTTGTTCACCATAAGGTCCTATAACAAAACTTTTTGTTAGAAAGTAAAATTACATATCTTGTGCAGTTATTTTATATTCAAAGACTTTGGTTTCATGAGACCGAATTCTTAACCATTATTTCCCTTCAAAAAAGCAAGGCAAATACATTTTTTGGTTCTCAGATACAGCCAAATCAACAAGAAATTGGTTGCTTGCTACATAGTATTTTTTCAACATCAAACGTTGTTATAAAGAGGGCAACACTTCAAATGTTAGAGCCTTCAAAATAGGTCATAGAGGGTAAATCTTGAAGGAGGTCAATTGTTAGTAAAATCACTGAACTCTTTTAGTAAATATTTCAATATTGAAATTTATTCTACAATTTATAAGATCTGACAACAGTCAAAGAACTAGTGAGCAGGGCAAGAAATTAAACAGATTGATGCAATTCAACAAATGAGGAAAGGATCTCCAAATAAGTAAAAGGGACATTTTTTCAGGGTTATTGGTTTATATTTTGAATCAATATTTTATGCATTACATGTTACTTATTATTGAAAATTTAGCAACTGCTTTAAAATAAAAGAAGAATGTGTCTGGGGACATGAATGTCCCGCTCAAGCTTTGCAACAAAAATGGGAAGGACAGACGGATAGAAGGACAGAAACATGGAAGGTCAAGGGTGACACTTAATACCCCGTTGCATACGGCTGGGGCATAAAAATAAAAAGTATTAAACTGAAATACTAACCAGTATTAAACAAGCCTATTAAACTTACATTTTTTAAGGCAACTATATTTTTTAACTGAAAACAAAAGTATGGATCTACAGTAAAATTATTATTTTCTTTAAATGTGTGCCACTTAAATTACTGTGGTGAAAATCAGTATGTGATCAAATAGATGAAAGGTCACATCAAATATCTTGTTTTACAAACAAAATAATCATCAGTTTGTTTTTCACTAATAAAAACATAGAACCCATACAACCACAGTTTTCCATTGTTTTCTGTTTGATTTGTGTTGCTCAAATACACAATCTTTCGTTTTCTATGAAATGTTTTGTGGACTCATATTTTGTCTTTTGTCTTTTTCTACTTGCCATAGCCTTGTTCGGTCTTCTTTGACTTAAATGATTTTTTATTGTTATCATCTAATTTTTTTTTATACTTAATTAATATATAAAGAGTCTAAATAGTAAAAGTTGATGTCTTCAAAATTATCAATACAACTAGAACACACCCTCGACAACGCGTGACTGAATTAAAGGATCTACGCCTTATTTTAAGTCTGGATATTTAGTATTCGTATTGTCATTTGACAAAGTCATGCTGATTGTAAGGCACACAGTTTTCTTTGCTTTCAAAATCTTTCTGTTTCTTACTACAACCGGAAACTACTTGTAGATATATTTTTTTGGGTCAAAGTGTCAATCCCTGTATAATGACGAAGTTCAGGTGTGATTATGATCTGTGTATATAGCAAATCCCAAATACGCCATTTGGTGGTGCGCCTGACAGAGGCGGAGCATTACAGATTATGTAACAGGTAACAGGTACTATTGGGATCGGTATCGAATCGACCGGAACTTGTTAATTATTGGTAATATTAATTAAGTGGAAAACAAAAGGGCCTGGAGTGTTGTAATTTTCAATCAACACCAATGTCCTATATTAGTTATATATAAAGTTGAATTCTTTGATTCGTGGTTTTTACGTCATGCCAGCTAACAAATTGGACCTCGTTATTTTAGTATTATAGATAATAAAGAACCCTCTCTCCATCATTAGTTTTTAAGATCTTACAAGTATCAGAAAAAAGAAAAGAAAATTTAGATGGCCTCAACACATTTATTTACACATCTTTTAACGTATACAAAATATGTCATTTAATTCCTGATCAAAAACAGCAATTTTTCATAATTGAAAGTTAAACTAATAATACGGAATGTTATAAATTTACAGAAAACATACAAACTTTGATATTTTCTGGTTAATACATTTATAAATTGTTCATACTCCTGCTGATTTAAAGCTTTTTATATTGAATATACACCTGTCTAATGTCGAAGACTGTATATAGCCCTTTAGATATAATTTAGCTGTTTGTGTATTTGGGCTGCTGTTCCATTGGCATATAAAAAATCTCTCCTTTATTCACATTAACATGCAAAATAAATCAATAGTATTTTTTTTACCAAAGTCATTTCCTGTAGAACAGCTAGCTTGTTCTTCTACTTCATCTAATGAGACGATCTTGAATGATGCTAATGGTGTTGATCCAGGCTGTGTAGATATCATTCCTCTAAATCTTGTTACACTCCAAGTTCTCACATGATTGTATTCACTACATACTAAAATATACAACACAATTATGACAATAGAGTCACAAAATGCAATTTCATAGCCTTGTCAGTGGTAGTTTAGCTGTACTAAATTATAAAATAGAGTTATGACATCAGTGGTTTGTCAATAGAGTAACAAAATGCAAGTCCAGAGCCTCGTCAGTGCTAGGCTTATGTCGTACTAAATTATAAAATACAATCATGACATCAGTGATTTGTCAATAGAGTAACAAAATTTGTGACTTGGATGGAGAGTTGTCTCATTGGCACTCATACCACATCTTCTTATATATAATTATGTCGTACTAAATTATAAAATACAATTGACATCAGTGGTTTGTCAATAGAGCAACAGAACATAAGTCCAGAGACTTGTCAGTAGTAGTTTTATGTTGTACTAAATTATTAAATACAATTATGACATCAGTGGTTTCATATGTCATTGTAAATGATTTTTGTAATTTGAATTTAGTCTTGATAACAGGTCTTTGATAGTTTCTGTTTAATTATTTTATGACTATTTTAGAATCAGGATGATTTAGAGCTTGTCATATTGTACAGATACCTGACAATATGTTGGTACAGATACCTGACAATATGTTGGTACAGAGACCTAACAACATGTTGGTACAGATACCTGACAACATGTTGGTACAGAGACCTGTCAACATGTTGGTACAGAGACCTGACAACATGTTGATACAGAGACCTGACAATATGTTGGTATAGAGACCTGACAATATGTTGGTACAGAGACCTGACAATATGTTGGTACAGTGACCTGACAATATGTTGGTACAGATACCAGACAATATGTTGATACAGATACCTAACAATATGTTGGTACAGATACCTGACAATATGTTTGTACAGATACCTGACAACATGTTGGTATAGATACCTTACAACATGTTGGTACAGATACCTGACAACATGTTGGTACTAACAATATGTTGGTACAGATACCTAACAATATGTTGGTACAGATACCTGACAACATGTTGGTACAGATACCTGACAACATGTTGGTACAGATACCTGACAATATGTTGGTACAGATACCTGACAATATGTTGATCTTTCAAATTCTTAATGGGAGTCAATGACATATACTCCACATTTATTTACATTATTCGTTAAATTTGAAATGAAGTTTAAGTCGTTATTTTGAAATAAACGTGAAAGCATCATATTGAAACATTCATCAAAATAAGCAAAGAATGTTTCGCATGTTGTTGTGTTTGTTTAAGTGATAGACCATAACTCCTTGTGTTTTATGTAAATGACAAGAAATTCTCTATTTTGGTATGAAAACTACTTCCGGCAACATGGTATATAATCTTTCAAGCATTTTTATATTGTGCATTCATTTTTTTTATGAATTGAGGAATATACTATTTTCATGGATACTTGATTTTGTAGCTTTGAAAAATTCTACAGACAAGCCTTACGATATTTGTATTTTGCTAAACACTTAAATTTGTGTAGTAAAAAATCCACAATACTTCATCTTCATCTCCTTCTTTTAAAACTCTTTGAAAAAACATTCTAAATTATAGAAGTACCTGATACAAGGTGTTTTTCTGACAACATGACCTTTGTGACTGGACTTCTATGTACTGTAAATGTCTGGAACAACTGAGGTCCATGTCCCACAGTCTCTGGATGTTGGACTATAACTCTAACAGTCCCTGAACTGGTACCATAAGCTATCTCTATCCAGTTACCACTCAAACCTTACATACATTGTGTTTAAATCAATGATTAAGGATTTTACATGAAATCATAGTCTATAAACTGATGCTCTGGAAGCTATCAAAAGAACTAGTAATTCATCTTCCTTACAAATCTTGGTGTCAAGGTAAAACATGAATGAAAAGTACTAAATTACTCACTTCTTAATGAATCTATATTTTAGAATTGTATATTAA